>JAJKFI010000017.1:5979830-5990263 GCA_029204185.1 Lerista edwardsae | reverse complement strand
ATTTATATACCACCTTTCTTTGGCCATGAGATTGCTCCTCTGGCTTTAATTCAAGGCGGTTTACATAGGCAGGCTTTATTTCTCTAAACCCTCAAGGGTTTTTTACAAATTACAAAGAAGTTCTATCTTTCAAGAACTACAACTACATACAGATGGAACTTTCGTGGTTTAGTCCTTCTTTTCTGGCCACACGCTTGCCTTCCTGCTGGCTGATAAACGGCTTCTCTGCTCCCACCAAAGAAACAGCTGGCCCAGCACAACTCCTCTCTCACAGGCAGCTGGAGACAGCTCTTATCAGTCGCACTTCTCAAGGTCTGCCGCTCACGGAGACTTCCGGTGACTTCGGATCTTATCTTCGGGCAAACAGGGGCTTTAACCCTCTCGACTAAACCTGGCCTCTCTGACTCTAGTCAGAGAGGTCAGTGCTCAGATGTGCGCCACCTTCCCTGACTTTGTGGATGGTCCAAGCACGCTTTACGATGGCCCTCGTGCTGGCCAAATTTTGCTGGCCTAACTGTGCTGCTTATCTCCAGGACGGGATTGTGCTCCAGGGCAGTGAGAGGGGCAGGGTGGGCAGATCAGGCCAGGGTGGGCAGCAGGATTGGTGGATCAGGTGCACAGCATAGCCTATTCCCTTCCCACGGTCGATCTGCCTGCATGGATCAACTCAGTTTCAGAGATATCACATAGTTATTTCAGAGTTGACCCACTGCAGCTGCTGGGGCTCACCCTGGGGCAAGGAGACAATGATCCCTGACCTCCAGCAGCCAAACTACCCCAGAAGGATGCAGCATCGCCTGTGCCTGCATCGCGGCATTGCAAGGCCTCCTTTCGCCAAGATTGCCTCATTGTGGGCCATCAGCAGTGATGTCATTCAGGGGGAACGGACCAGAACGGGCGTTCCGGATCCTAACGGGCTCCGTGGCTGGTTCCGGGTTCCCGACAAGTGCCAGTCCAAAGTGAGTTCCTGTTCCTAAATCATTTGAATGACACCACTGGCCATCAGGCTCATACAAGTCACCTCCCTGTCACAAAACGTTAGTCACCATTGTTTCCTCCCCCATGGCCTTCCCCCTCCCCTTCCTGTCTCCTCCCAGTCTTCCAGTGCTCCTCCCACATGTTCATTTGAGTTACCTTGTTTCCTGCTCTCTGCCCTGCCCCTTTCTTCATGACGGAGCCAGCACCTCTCGGCTGGCCTCTCCCCGGAGATCCCTCCCACCCGGCGGCTCCTAACGTTCAGGCCTGCCCAAATGCAGCAGGCAATGCCACGCCCCTATTAGCCTAGGGGAGGACAGGAAAGCACCTGCTCAGCTTGCCTTCACGCCTGCAAGCTTTCCAGCAATGGTCTCACTGGGAGTTCTTTCCTCCACTCCAGGTACTGCTGTGGAAGGGCACAGGATTACCTTGGGAATTTTGAGCTTTCCCAGTAAGCATTCAGGTAAGAGGGGGGAAAAGACCCTTGTGTCTCTGAGATTTTTCTCTGTATATAACTCTGATGTATGCATCATGCGCCGTATCCTGCTGCCTGCTGGGAATTGCAGTTTCCAGCACCAGTCTTGGTGGAGAGGCACTTGGTAATTCTATTCAACTGCCCTCCTCCTGAAACATGGTGGATGGTGGTGGCGGAATAAAGTGGCAGGCAGCAAGAACTGGTTGCTGCAAAGAGCTTCTGCCATTCTGCAGCTCTGTTAGGCTCTTGAACACTCTTGCCATGCAGGATTGGGCTGTTATCAGAAGTGCTTGCTGATAAAACATGTGTTGGAATTGGCCGCCATTGTAGCTCTGATTTCACAGGATCCTTGAAATACACACACCACTTCTGAACTTCACCGGTTCCATGAGTTGAATGTGACAACCCGCATTAATATAACCACTGATAGCATCAATTACTTTTTGAGTGTTTCTAACTGATTATCCATTTCTTGGACCTTTGTCCTGAAAGAAATTGAAATTCAGATTTGGCGCACTTGAAACAACCCGTTGTAATTATAGCTTTCATGGTAATGACTTGTTAGCACGTTCATTCCTGAATGCTTGTAACTTCATTGGGACTTTGGCCAATATCTCCTTTACGTTCTTGACTTCTGTGATTGTGACACTGGTCTTTGCCACACCAGCTTAGGAAGCTAGACTGGAGCTCCAGCAGTATTTTTTCTAGGACCCAAACTAAGAACAATTTCTGAAGGAGGCATGGCTGCTAAAACTGACGGTTGGGAGAGTTAAAACAGATAAAAGGAAGTACTTTTTTTACCCAGTGGGTAGTTAATCTGTGGAACTCTTTGCCACAGGAGGTGGTGATGGCATCTGGTCTAGATGCCTTTAAGAGGGGATTGGACAGATTTCTGAAAGAAACGTCCATCGTGGGCTATAGGCCATGATGGATTGTGCAACCTCCTTACATTAGTAGTAGGCCATTTCAGAGTACCGGGTGCAAGGGAGTGGCAACAGGATGCAGGCATCTTGTGGTCTTGTGGGCTCCCTGAGGCATCTGGTGGGCCGCTGTGAGATACAGGAAGCTGGACTAGATGGGCCAGTGGGGCTCTTCTTATGTTCTTCACTGGAAAACTGGTTGTGATTGGGCCCTCAGGGCACAATCCAAGGCCCTATGTTGGACAGACACCAGCTGCTAGCTGCCAGCACAGTTTAGGATTGTGCCTTAGTTATATTCTTTAGGAACTGATGTAATATGCTCCCTTCAGAAGCCCTTGTGAATAACCTGGCTGCCATGTTGTCAGCTGACTGTTTTCCAAAGACTTCTCAAAGGCAGCCTCCGCATTTAACTCACTATGGGCAAGGCATTCCTTTCCAGCATAGAATCGTAACAGGGATGGAAAGGATCTTGAAAATGATCTGGGCCAACCTAGTCGAAGGAGGTTGGGCCAGATCATTTTCAAGGTCCTTTCACCCTCTGTACCTACGTTTTTCAATGTCTAGCACAGTGATGGGGAATCTTTTGAGCTCGCTGCGTCCAAAATGCCTAACTCAACTCTGTCAGTGTGCCACTCCCCTCCCTCAAATAAAAGAGAAATTATTTACACGTTCATTCATTTTATTTTTATTTTTTTTTAAAAAAAAACTATCCAATCATGTGTGGAGTTATGCATTATATAAATAAACATCAAATCACTACAAAAATGATGTGAGTGGGGAGAAAGAGTACAAATCTAATAAAGAAATAAAAATGAAATCTGAGTTAAAAAAAAAAAACAACCTCTGTTGTTATCAAATGGTGGTGAACGTTTGCATGTCACCCAAAACGTCATAGTGTGTCACGTCTGACACACGTGTCATAGTTTCGCCATCACTGGTCTAGCAGATCACACCAAAGACCCAACCAAAGTGTGGATACTATGGATAATACCTGAGCATCTCGTGGCAATGCTAAAATCAGACGATTCCTAATCAGATGTAAACCTATGGTAATTTTTAAGGTGGAATACAACCTATCCAGCATAGGCTGAACACTGCCCCTGTCATCCATTCCACCTTATCTGGAATGCCTTATCTGGATTTAGCTTCCATTTATTTGCTCTTATCATTACTAACTCCACTAAATGTGTCCTGGGTAGCCACTGCTTTCTCAGGATTAGATAAATGGGAGAAGTGGAACTAGATATCTGCATATTGATGATGCTTCACCTCCAATCCCCAGTCTTGCAATTGTTGTTTCACACTAGGCTGTCTTGTAGTATCACACTTTCAATCCTTTAAAAAAACACACATCGGTACACAGGGTGAAATGCAGTGAGCGAAATTGTAGCCTCCTTTAAGAACATTTTTTTTTCCCTATCACTACCAAATGTTTTCAATTAAATGAGAGAACTGGTTAATTGCAGGAACTGTAATTATGCTAATCAGACAACATTCATGCTTCACTGGTGCTAATACTCATGCTCTTACCTACAGTAATACTAAAACGACATCTTAGATATCATACAATTCTTCTATTAACACCAAACCTTGGGTGGGACTGGATAAAGTAGGCAGAGAGGAATGAGGTTTAGGGTGCAATCCTAAACTGGAGTTAGGCCGGCACAGTTAGGCCAGCAAGGTTTGGCTAGCACAGGAGACACTGTAAAGTATGTTTGGACCACTCTCAAAGTCAGAGAGGCCAGCACACAGATGTGCACCATCCTCCCTGACTCCAAGAGTGATCCAAATGCATTTCACGGTGGCCCTGGTACTGGCCAAACTTTGCTGGTCTAACTGTGCCAACCTAACTCCAGGTTAGGATTGTGCTCTTATTTAGTTTTCTACCATACAGCAAACAAAGGGTCGCATAGTCAAAGCTATGTATGGATGTGAGAGCTGGACCATAAGAAAGGCAGAGCGCTGAAGAATAGATGCTTTGGAATTATGGTGTTGGAGAAGACTTTTGAGAGTCCCAATCAGTCCATCCTACAGGAATTCAAGCCTGATTGCTCCCTGGACGGACAAATCCTGAAGCTGAAGCTCAAAGACTTTGGCCACCTCATGAGAAGAGAGGACTCGTTAGAAAAGACTCTCATGCTGGGAAAGATGGAAGGCAAAAGGAGAAGGGGGCGGCAGAGGATGAGATGGTTAGATAGTGTCACCGAAGCAATGAATATGAAATTGGGCGAACTCCGGAAGCTAGTGGAGGACAGGGAGGCCTGGCATGCTGTGGTCCATGGGGTCACGAAGAGTCGGACACGACTTAGCGACTGAACAACAACAACAACAACAACAACAACAACAACAACAACAACCATATAGCAAAGCTGTAGGTGAATACCTATAGCATTCTGCATTAAGCAAATCTGCCAGTTCAGGTGTTTAGGGAATGATCACAGCTCAGTGACTGGGCACATACAGAAGGCCCTAGGTTAATTTTTTTAGTAATTTTATCTGGAAGAAAGAGACCCTGGAGGAGACAATGCTACTAGGATAAAAGCCAGAGATGGGGGGAAAGGACTCAAAACTCAAGTGTTAGACTTGAGTTTTCATGTCTTTTGCTGACTCATGCCAGACTCAAGTCTCGCCTGTCAGAGACTCAGGCAGTGATGCAATTTTCATGCTACTAACTAGAGTCTGGGTCCATGTGCTTTAGTGTGGCACAATCAGTGCCTACCCCTTTAAACAGGCAAGGAAATGATTCAGATCGCAACTCTCTACCAGTTTCAAAGGTTTCACACTGCTCAAGTGTCCCTCTTTGAAGGTGCCTGCACCCAGTTACTTTCTCTTCCACCCACAGCCCTCCCCTGCAAACAACCAGCACTGGTTAGCCATCCAGTCAAGTCTACATAAACAATTTTCAATGTCTTTCTTCTCATGACACACTGACATCTATGGTGGTCTCTATGGTCATTGCATTTTGTGATGTCACTTCTGGCTTCCAGGTCCAGCAGTTCTGTTTCTAGGACAACTGTCCATGGTAACAAATTTTCTGTCCCTTTTCCTCGGCTGATGGACCTATAGACTGTTGTTGCTACAGAGCTGGTTGTGGTTGAAATCTAGGAGAATCTCAGCTTAATTTACGCTGGTTTTTCATGATAATAGATTGAGCTTTCCACTTTCTTTTTGCATCTTAGGAAAAATATAGGATTGTGTAAAGACTGTGTAGGATTGTGCCCCCAGTAACAAGGGATGTTGAAGACGAAACAAAAAAGAATGAGATGGCAACAGCAAGGAGCAATAAATAAAAGAGGCTGAAAGGAAAAAGAATAACTAGGGATGGGATTTTTGTGATATTTTTTCCAAAATTCCTTGATTAAAATAGCAAATTGTGGTGTTACGTGTTTTTATCCAAATTTTTATTGCAAATTGTACAAGGTAAAGGTTTCCCCATGACCGAACGGTCTAGTTGTGACCAACTGTAGGGGGCGGTGCTCATCTCCGTTTCAAAGCCTGTAGAGCCAGCATTTTGTCCGAGGACAAGCTTCCATGGTCATGTGGCCGGCATGACTATACGCCATAGCGCATGGAGCACTGTTCCCTTCCCACCGAAGTGGTCCCTATTTATCTACTCGCATTTTACATGCTTTCGAACTGCTAGGTTGGCAGGAGCTGGGACAAACAACGGGAGCTCACTCTATCACACAGTCTTGGAACTCCCAACCTTCCAGTCAGAAAGCCCAGCAGCAACGGTTTAACCCACTGCGCCACCATGTCCCTATAGGAAATATTAGGTAGAGGTAAAATGGGGGGCCACTTCTCAGTTAAATTGAAGTGGATAATTTGTCTCTTTTACAAGCAATTTTAATTGCTTTTTGTCATGTTTTATTCCACTCTCAGGCAATAATTTTATAAATGACTATGTTGATCAAAAACCAAAAGTTAAACACTCCAAAGAATTTGATGATCTTATTTAGCCATTCATTGGCCAAGAGTCCAATTCTTGGCAACTTTATAAGTGAGAGCTCTCCATGCTACCCTGTAAAGCACAGTTTGTGATCTGAGATAGCAGAGAAAAACATATAAGGTCATGACACTGGAAGATATCCCTTAGGTTGGTGGTTCTCAAACTTTTGAGCACCAGGACCCATTTTTCAGAATGACAATCTGTCTAGGACCCACTGGAAATGATGTCATAACCAGAAGCGCCGTCATTGTGATGCCAAAGCCTGCGGCTTTCCTGAGAAAGCAGCAATAAGTTGGGTTATTTCTCAGGCATTTTCCAATAGCAAAGTGAATCAGCAAGGAAAAAAAAAAGCAAAACAACCACACAGCTCTCCCCCTTTCCAGCATCCCATCTTCCCATATTTTCAATATGGCTGCCCTAGGTACTTCATGAGCCACCTGAAATGGGCTCATACTGGTGGGTCCCAACTCACAGTTTGGGAACCATTGCCTTGGATCTTAATGACTTTGGCTTCCCTAAGATAAGATGGCCTGTCGTGGCCCCAACAACAGATGCCACCCTTGCCCATCTTGAAACTAACTAATGAAGGAGACAGAGGATGTTGAGACCCAAAATGCACCTGACGCCATTTCATAAGAACATAAGAGCATAAGAAGAGCCCTGCTGGATCAGGCCAAAGGCGCATCTAGTCCATCTTCCTGTATCTCACAGCGGCCCACCAGGTGCCCCAGGGAGCACACAAGACTACAAGATGCCTGCATCCTGTTGCCACTCCCTTGCACCCAGTACTCTGAAATAGCCTACTACTAATGTAAGGAGGTTACACAATCCATTATGGCCTATAGCCCACGATGGACTTTTCTTCCAGAAATTTGTCCAATCCCCTCTTAAAGGCATCTAGGCCAGATGTCATCACCACCCCCTGTAAAAAAAAAATCCCCAAACTCTTACTGTGGTCCTCACGTGTTGTGAAACCTGGAAGTGTGGGACTTCTAATTTTATTTACAGGAACAGCTGAATATTTACAGGGGCAGCTTATTTACAGGACTCCCTGAATGTCTCTTATTACCCATTGTAAATGACTGCACTAAGTTCATTATGCCCCGTATAATGAACCAAATTGAAGATGCCTTTCCTCAATCCTGATTCTCATCCTTGGTAGTGCCCAGGATCTTCGGGTTGTTAATTTCCTGAAGTTGTCTTCACAGAAATCGCACAAATGAAAGGCACTGGGAAACCTACCGTAAGCAATCCCGAAAGGGTAGGAATTGATGGCTAGGTAGAGTTGCTCTTTAATAACTAAAAGTCAAGCAAATTAGTACCAGCATCCCTTTCCAAGTCTCACAGCTGTAAGCTGCTTCTGTGCTATCATCACTCTCTGACTCAGAGTGGTCCAAGCATACTTTACGGTGTCACTTCTGCTGGCCAAACTTTGCTAGCCTAACTGTGCTGGCTTAACTCCAGGATCGCGCCCTGAGAAAGTGCAACTAGCAGCAAGAATGGACAAACCTCTGCACTATGTATTTATTTCCATCCACAGCCATATTTAATTCACATCTGTCCAGAGCCAGAGCAGGCTCTGGCCCCTCCTGGGGTGGGGCGGTGAAAAAATATCACTGCGCCCTCCACAAAGCCTCTCCATGACCCCTGCATCTGGAGTCACTCCATTTCGGAGTATAATAGAGGCAAGGAAGGTCACTTCCGTGCTGCTTGCTTCCCCAGCAAGCCCAGCTCCCTCGGCGGCGCCCATGGCAGCCACAACACTGTGTTGCATGGGCAAGATGCTTCTGCCGCCATTCTGCTTGGATGGATGGATGGATCTCCCCTCTCCCATTCCTTCATTCCTTTGTTGCAGTTTTGTTTTATTACTGTAGTGTTTGGCCAGTTGGTAATAGAGAGGGCAGCGTGGATGATCAAGCAACTGCTGTTGAAGGAGTGCAATCATTTTGAATTGCTGAAAATGTTGATGAAAAAGTAAGAATTGGATCACCTTTCAAGAGCACGCATCTTCTTCATGTTTTGCAGCTGCCCCCTGGCTTTGTTCATCTCTCTTGTTGATACTGTGCTATTTTTGTTCTTCCAAGAGGAAGAGCAGGATCATTTTTTTTAATTAACACAACACTTTGACCAAGGTATTTATTTAAATCATCTCTTCCATCATAGTAAAGTAAACAAACTCTTACTAAGTGATGCAGCCCCATTAGCAAATAACCCTTTTTTCCCCCCCTCTAAGCTTGGGTGATAGAAAGTATGTGATTGCAAAGTGACCGTTAAACTAGCTACTTAATAGCCCTGTTTAATTGCCCTTTAAAACCCAATGAGACTGGAGCAGAAACAAATAAACCTTCTTGAATGTATAAGAACTTCAATCTCTTCTGGCTTTGCTTTAATTCACTTGCCTTTAAATGCTCACTGTGTCTTGCATTCAGCCGTTTCCTTTACTCCCCTAACCAAGAAGTCCAATTGTTAAAAAAAGAAGAAAAACGGCTGCCCTCCTCTGCCCGTCGCGTCGACGCTATGTCATAGCGTCGGTGCGACGGCATTTGCGCCGACCTGGGGTTGCCGAGCAGCACCCCCACATCAGTGCTAAAACTCTCAAGCCGCTACGAGTAGCATCAGCTTGACAGGGAGCCTCCCTTGCATCGACCGAAGCATGAGGGAAGCTCCAGGACTGGACAGGATGGGGATTGGCGGGGGGAGAAGGGAGTTTGTGGGTGGGGAGAGGGCGGGCTCTGGATTTGGCCACAAGGTCGAATCCAAAGTCTGTCCAGGTGGCCACGCAGTCCTGATTCGGGATGTGCGGTCTCCTTGGAAATGCACCTGCTGTTTTGATCGGAGGGGCACATTGGGGAAGCTGGAGCCTCCCCACGAACATGCCCTTGCCATTGGGAGGCTCCAGCCTCCCCAAAGCAGTGTTGGATTTGGCGCTGGCTGGCTGGCCTTGCCAATCCAACACTGTGTAGGATTGTGCCCCCAGTAACAAGGGATGTTGAAGACGAAACAAAAAAGAACGAGATGGCAACAGCAAGGAGCAATAAATAAAAGAGGCCGAAAGGAAAAACAAGAATAACTAGGCATGGGTTTTTTGTGATTTTTTCCCCAAAATTCCTTGATTAAAATAGCAAATTGTAGTGTTATGTGTTTTTATCCAAATTTTTATTGCAAATTGTACAAACAGTGCAATAAATAAATGCACTGTGAACTATGAACATGCGTGTTCATGCAAGTTTAAGCAAGCTTCCTCCTGTTTCCACCACTTCTCCTCCTGATCCCTTACTGAAAACTATTTGTGGATTCCTCAAAACTGTGTCACAAATAAACCAAAGTGGTGTTATTTTTGTAAAATTGATCTACATTTGTGTCAAACTCTGTCAAAATAAGCAAAAGCGGTGTTTTTCGCATTTTGACCTACATTTCATTTTATGTAGCACTTCAGTAGAAGTTCTCATTATTTATCATTCTGTGTTGATCACTGAAAAAAAACCATCCCTAACTTCAAGCAGATAGCAGGACAGCACTCAGAGCTACAGAAACAGAAAAGCCTCAAGGAGGAGGCAGGAAATACACGGATTCTTTTAAACGTACTCATGAATCTATTCTTTGAGAATAAACTTCATTATCACTTCCCTAATATAATGTCCAAAGCAGTTTACAAAATTCAACAGACACCAACAATAAGATGCAGTGGCATTGCTAGAGGCTGTAGCACCCAGGGAGGAGACATCATGACATCACTTCCGGGTTCTCCCAGAGGAGGAAGTATTGGCAACTTCGCAATTGGGCTGATGCTCCCATTCCTTTGGAGGATCAACAAGAGAAGTATGGCAGCCCAATTGCTGCTGCCTCCACCTTCTCTTGTGGTTTCCGAACCACAAGAAGGAAGAGGTGGCCACTGAAACCTGAGAAGGAGGCTTCATAGTCAGACTCACTTCCCCTGTTCCTTCTCCTTTGGAGGCACATGTTGAGGCCCACCGCTGTTGGCAGCCATTTTGCTACTCTGTCACAAAGTGCTATAGCCAGCAGCAGTGGTGTCAGCCTACCGGTTCGCTGGGCGGAGTTTCTTCGCTCGCTGGGAGGGTTTCCGTGGTGATCGGCAGCGTGCTCGCTGCCTCCC
>JAJKFI010000017.1:5954784-5969830 GCA_029204185.1 Lerista edwardsae | reverse complement strand
CCCACTCTGGCGTGCTCAGCTGGGACTCTCCGCCGGAAGTCCCTGTCCCATTCTGGGCAGTTGCTGCTGCTGCCCAGAATGGCTCTGGTAGCAAGTGGGAGGGGGCACTTGCACATTGTGTTGTGATGCCTGGTGTACTTACCACATTGCTCCCTGTAGTTATGATCCTGCCCCCCATGAACTATGGGATCCTTGAATACAGGTGCAGACCCGTTGGTGATCACTTTGCTGAAGACCTCCTCAAACCTATCACCGATACTTTCACACCACTACCACAGAATTGGGCCTAGCATTTCTGCAGCGCTTTTGCATTTAGACCTTTGGGGATGTGATTTGTCCAATGAACACCTGAATGGAGCTATGTGCACACTTGTGATATATCAATCAATCAATCACTAGTATTTATATACCGCTTTTCAACACAAAGTTCACAAAGCAGTTTACAGGCAAATAATAACATTAAAGTTAAATGGCTCCCTGTCCCAAAAGGGCTCACAATCTAAAAGAATGGAGAACACCACCAGCAACAGCCACGAGAAAGACACTGTGCTGGGGTGAAGAGGGACAATTGCTCTACCCCTGTTAAATATAAGAGGACACCACTTAAAAAAGTGCCTCTTGCCCAGTTAGCAGGGGTTACTGGGATCAAAGTGGATCAAGTGATTTTGCCTAATCTCACCACCTGTATCTACTGGACTTTCTAAATCATGCAGGCCATCATCTGCAAGAAAAGGAGCACATGTTTGGACCATGTGAGGGCCAAATCCTATCCAACATTTTGGCTGCATTCTGTGATAGGGGGACAGTCACAGAGTCCTCCTTAAGGTAAGGGAATGTTTGTTCCCTTACCTCAGGGCTGCATTGTGGCTGCATCAGTGCTAGAAAGTTGGATAGGATTGGGTTCTGACTCTCCTGCATGGTGAGGGATAGTGTTTCTGTCACATATTTAGGACTGGAACTCATTCTGATGTGAATTTGGAGACCCAGCAAAAAACGTTGATCCAGATTTCTTTTTAAAAAAATACAAGTGTTTATTTAATGTGTAGGATTTACAGAGAGTTGCATTATCAATTAATGTAGGCCAAAAAAAAGCATGTTCAGAACTTACAAGTACATATATACAATGAAGACTTGTCAACTGCTTTTTGTTTTAAGTATTACTTTGCTCTTCCTTCCTTCTTCAGTTCGTATTCAATGTCTTTGAGAGGAATGACAACTAGTAAAAACCATGCGAACAAAAAGGAAATTCTCCTGGGGCTGATGAGTTCCTTACCACCAAATGCCATTTAATAAAGTGACATCTGAGATGCATTTGGAGGCTTTTCCTCTGTCAAAACATCTGGAGAAATTCCGAGGGTAATTAGAAGAATTTTTGACATGATCAGCAAAATCTCTCTGGGCATTTTACACATACCACAAGGAGGAAAAGTGTTATCTCTCCGATTGTCTCATCATTTCCGTGTTCTCCAGCAAGACATAACAAAAAGACACTCAGGGCACAATCCTAGGCAGCTCGTTGGGCCGATGCAACCTGCTTGCACAGGCCCAACGTCACTAGTACCAACACAGGAGCACCAATTTGCAACCCCCATGCCGGCAATATTTATTTCTGAAGAATGTATACCCCGCCTTTCCCACACCGAAGCAAATGCCCAAGGTGGCTTACATGAGCAGGCTAGTCTAAACCACCATGTTTTTCAATGGGGTTTTTACAAATCTACAGTATTCTTGTGATCTGCCAATCCTCAGGCCCAGATGTTGCCTTCCCAGTGTGGTTCCGTCCTTTGGCTGCCTGCCATCAAGCCTCAGCAGGCAATTGCAAGTCAAGCCTGGACAGGTCCTCTGGGTGGTATACTGTTCTTTGCCGGCTGGCCTTCTCACTCACTCCACCGCAACTCTCACTTGCGGTGAGTAATCAGCTCCACAGCGACTCTGTGCTGCCACCACAGGTACTGCAGCTTGTCACAGCCTGGCATCCGTCTCCCATCCAAAAGCAAACCGCAGATTCTCCTGCTTAGCTTCAGGCAGTACCAGCAGCTCAACCATCAGTCCACACACTAGTGACATTAGGCCAACTCTAGAAGCACTGTTGGCCCAAGGGCATCGAGCAGAGGCACTGCAGAGCAGCTCTTGCACCAGCTGAACTCAGCTGACGCAAGAGCAGTTCTGGGCATGGGGAGGAGGAACTGATTGGGGTGGGCGGGCCGGTAGGCGTGCTGACCTGGGGAGGGGGTGGAGATGGGATGCAGCCGTTATGCTGCACCTAAGCCTCCGTCCCCAGGAAGCGTGGCCCCGATTCAGGCCACGCGGCCTCCTCGAATCTCCGCCAGCTGTTTAGCAGGTGCAGATCCGAGGAGAACATAGGGGAGGCTAGAGCCTTCCCTGGGGCAAAGATCCGAATGTGCCCTTGTCTCAGGGAGGCACCCCAGAGCAAAAAAGCTGCGCTGCACAGGCCTGCCGTCCTCGCTGTTCCAGCGCAGTTTAGGATTGTGCTTTCAGGGCGCAATCCTAACTAATTTTGCAGCACTGACAGAGCTGTGCCAATGGAGTCGTAGTCACAGACTACGTAAGGTAAGGTAAGGTAAGGGCAGTGATGTCATTCAGGGGGAACGGACCAGAACGGGCGTTCCGGATCCTAACGGGCTCCGTGGCTGGTTCCGGGTTCCCGACAAGTGCCAATCAAAAGTGAGTTCCTGTTCCTAAATCATTTGAATGACACCACTGGGTAAGGGCATGTTTGTTACATTTCCCGGAGCAGCTTTGTTCTTACCCCTGTGCTGGAAAGTTGGCTAGGATTGCGCCCTGAGAAATGAAACCAGTGTTATCTCATTTTGTGGGAGAAGTCTAATCATAGGTTGAGGAGAAAGAAACAAGAAGGTCTAAGAAGATTAGGAAAATTGCACGCCTCGTATCATTGGAACGCTGAAATTGAGGTGGAAGCCGTCCATTGGCATTCTATGGGCTCGTTGGCACTTCAAAGTCACTGTTGCATTCTCTAATCACATGTAATAAACAGGTACCGGAAAAGCCCAGCATGGGGCTTCGTCGTCTGAGGCCTGGTTCTGTTTATAAAGAGTCTCTTTAAAAATGCGGGTGGGAAAAGAGAATGCAATTAAAGGAAGCATCGGTGAGCTACAGCTTATAGCAGCGGATAGCAAAAGCGCAAGGAGTTAGGGAAGGGAAAGGCAGCTTGCTCCGAGTTCATGGAGGAGACTTGGTGTTGCAGCTGAGCTGGATTTGCTTCCATCCATTCCTTGGAGATTTTTCTAGTACAGACCCTGATATTGAACGTTCAGGGGCAGGGCCGGCCTTAAGCCAATGTGACTGATGTCATCACATGAGGCCCCACGCTTTGGGGGCCCCCACACCAGTGCAGTGAGCAAATGCTTCCTGCTGCAGTCAGGATCTCTCAGGATTGTAGGTCAGTGGGGCCAGCAGAGCAGCTTGACCTTGGGCCCTCTCAGCTGCCCCAGCTTCTGAAGTGCCCAAAACGGGCCTCCCAGAAGCAATTGGCAGTGATGTCATCCTGTCACCACCAACTTTTTCCAGGTGCCATACTTCGTGTGTGGCACCACAAGTGCTCTTCTTGGTGAGTGGGGGGCCCTGTGGGGAGTGCAGGGGGGGCCCACAGGAATGCCCCGCATTGGGCCCCACCACTCCTAGAGCCGGCCCTGTTCAGGGGTTATTTTCTGAATACTGTAGCCATACCTTGCCCAAATGTTCACCCAGGACTCGCTGGCTTGGCCAGAAGCAGGCCTTGTACAGATGTTGCAGCATCAGGTCTATCACGAAGATATGGCGAGAGGTTGCTTCGGCCGGTCAGGTTCCACTCTTGAGAGGAAATGATCTCTGGGGCTGTCCAGGCAGCCGCTTTCAACAGGGGCGTGGTGGGAAGTCAGATGAGAGAGCCACTGTACTGAACCAAATCAGATCTGGGCCTTCTCACTGCTTGGATGGGAACTTCATCCTTGAGGTTGACTTCCGCCAAGGGAAGGTCAGGAGACACTGCCATCAACTGAGATCCAACTTCCTTAAACTGGTCCCTCTAGCTCAGGAACTGTCCGGAGCATCAGGGTGGTGCATGATGCCCTGGGATCTCTGGGGAGCCAAGAGGGGTTGTGTGTCTAAAGGCTTGGAGACACTGGGGGTGAGCATCCTTGAGTTCCCCAAGAGGGCAACCATGCACATTAAAGGCCTCAGACTGGGACAAGGATTGGGGGTTCCAGCATCTTTGCCCTCCTCCCAAGCTTGGATGGGATCACAAGCAATCCTGCTTCTGTTCAGCCAGGTGTTAGGCGCCCCCCCATAAAGAAGCAAACTTGGATCCTTTAAGCAAAAGTCAAGCAGTTTATTTCAGCTGCGCATCGCTGGACGTCTGTGTGGGATCTTTCCCCAAAGACACAGGCACACCCTACAGTCAGGTCATTTCCTTTTTTATAAGAGCTCAACGTTCCCGGGGCTGCACCTTTTTTGAGTAACGGTTCTTTTAACAGTTCATCAGTTTGCAATACACGTGTTTACTGCTTCGACAAGATACAGGATCTTATTTGCAACTTCAGCATAGTTTTAGCGAGATACAGGAAACATCTGTGAGACATGGATTAAGAGTTGTTTATGGCTTTTAGCCTGCCTGTCTGGCTTGAGCTGGGTATGTGGTTTTGTTACTTCTTCTAGCGAAGGGTCATTTAGCAACTCTACAGTAGTTTAAAAATTTCCACTCTATGTGCAAAGCTTACTGGGGGAAAGGAGGAAGGGGTGACAAAGGACAAGGGACAAAGTTCCTGAGCATACACAGAGCACATTTCTTTAATTTCTTTCTTTTATGCACAGAAGCATAAACGCGCCACTCTCACAGGCAGCCTCACCAAGACTGAGCACCATCACTGGCCTGCCCTGGGTTGCTTATATTGAGTGGCTCCTTTGCCTGGGGCTACTTGTTCATTGCTCCTGCATCCCTGTTCTTCCTCCCAATACTATGCCTGCCTTTTCGCAGAGCCAGAGCAGGCTCTGACCGCACCTGGACGGGGCAGTGACAAAAGACATCATTGCGCCTCTCCCACAGCCTCAACATGCCCCCTGCTTCCGAAATCACTCCACTTTCTTCCTTGGTGCGCCAAGCTCCCTCGGCGGTGCCTGTGGCAGGCGCAATACCACACCGCATGTGCGCGCTGCATGGGTGCGATGCCTCTGCTTTTTGCTGCTAGGTTTTTCAAGAGCCTGAGCTCCTGTGTAAAGCGGCCCCCCTTCCCTTCCCCTTCAGAGCCATTTGGCACTCGGAGAGCAAAGACTTCGAACCAGCTCTCCGAGCTGTGAATGGCTCTGAAGGCAAGGGGGAGGGGCCGCTTTACACAGGAGCTCAGGCTCATGAAAAACCTAGCATTCTGCCCCCCCTTGGAATGCCACTGCACCCCACTGGATGTTGGGCACCCGGCCAGGATCCAGACAGTAACACCAGCCCTGAGTGGCAGCAGCACTTATTCTCTGCCTACTGCATGGTCATGATGAAAAGCTGGTGGAAATCTAGAAGGGAAAGAGAGAGCTTTCTGTCTCCGGCTTTCATCAGATGCTGCCACATGCATGTCTACTGTTGTTTTATCCCTGGGCCTTTCAGCTTCGGAGGAACACCAGATGGTTTGCAAAAGCTGCAGCCTGCTGTTCCTGCCCTGTACACAGAGGCCCTTGGCACAAGTTTTATCACTCCGTAATTTAGTCCTGCCAACCAGTGGCGTTCTCCTTCAAGCGGGGCTCTACCTGCTTTGGCGTGCCTCCCCGCTCCATCTTCAACTGACAGTATTGTCTACACCAGAAGTGTCAAACCTGTTTCCTACTGAGGGCCGAATAGCATTCATGGCACCTGCTCAGGGCCAGACATTGTCAGGGTTGAAATCTAATCCAGACTGAATTTTCAGGCCCGAATAAGGCAGGGCCCAGAATTTATGTTTAATGAATGTGTTTTAGGGTCCAATCCTAACCTGGAGTTGTTGTTCAGTCACTAAGTCATGTCCGACTCTTCGCGACCCCATGGACCACAGCATGCCAGGCCTCCACTACCTTCCTGAGTTCACCCAATTTCATGTTCATTGCTTCGGTGACACTATCTAACCATCTTATCCTCTGCTGACCCCTTCTCCTTTTGCCTTCCATCTTTCCCAGCATGAGGGTCTTTTCTAAAGAGTCCTCTCTTCTCATGAGGTGGCCAAAGTACTTGAGCTTCAGCTTCAGAATTTGTCCTTCCAGGGAGCAATCAGGTTTGATTTCCTGGAGGACTGACCGATTGGATCTCCTTGCAGTCCAGGGGACTCTCAAGAGTCTTCTCCAACACCATAATTCCAAAGCATCTATTTTTCGGCGCTCTGCCTTTCTTATGGTCCAGCTCTCACAGCCATACATTGCTACTGGGAAAACCATCGCTTTGACTAGGTGAACCTTTGTTGGCAGGGTGATGTCTCCGCTTTTGATTAAGTTGTCTAGGTTTGCCATAGCTTTTCTCCCAAGAAGTAAACATCTTTTAATTTCATGGCTGCAGTTACCATCTGTGCTGATCTTGGAGCCCAGGAAAATAAAGTCTGTCACTGCTTCCATTTCTTCCCCTTCTATTTGCCAGGAAGTGATGGGAGTGGTGGCCATGATCTTAGTTTTTTTAATGTTGAGCTTCAAGCCAATTTTGGCACTTTCCTCTTTCACCCTCATCAGCCGGTTCTTTAAGTCTTCCTCACTTTCTGCCATTAGAGTGGTATCGTCTGCATATCTGAGGTTGTTGATATTTCTCCCAGCAGTCTTGATTCCAGCTTGTGAGTCATCCAGCCCTGCCTTCCTCATGATGTACTCTGCATATAAGTTAAATAAGCAGGGTGATATTATACAACCTTGTCGTACTCCTTTCCCAATTTGAAACCAGTTGGTTGTTCCATGTCCAACTCCATGTCCATGTTCAACATGTGACATGTTCCATGTCCAACTCCATGTCCAACCAGTCGGTTGTTCCATGTCCACCAGTTGGTTGTTCCATGTCCATGTCCAACCTGGAGTTAGGCCAGCACAGTTAGGCCAGCAGTTTGGCCGGCACACAGGACACTGTAAAGTATGTTTGGACCACTCTCGGAGTCAGAGAGGCCAGCACACAGACATTTGCCATCCTCCCTGACTCTGAGAGTGGTCCAAACGCGCTTTATGGTGGCCCTTGTGCTGGCCAAACTTTGCTGGCTTAGTTTGTGCCAGCCTAACTCCAGAAGGGACATGGTGGCACTGTGGGTTAAACTGCTATTCTGCTAAGCTTTCTGACCAGAAGGTTGGGAGTTCAAGACCATGCAATGGAGTGAGCTCCCGTCGCTTGTCCCAGCTCCTGCCAACCTAGCAGTTCGAAAGCACCTAAAAATGCAAGTAGATAAATAGGTACCACTTCAGTGGGAAGATAATGGTGTTCCATGCGCCTCGGCGTGTAGTCATGCCGGCCACATGACCATGGAGACTTGTCCTCGGACAAACACTGGCTCTTTGGCTTAGAAATGGAGATGAGCACCGCCCCCTACAGTCAGTCACAACTAGACCATTTGGTCATGGGGAAACCTTTACCTTTAACTCCAGATTAGGATTGGTCCCTAAAAGACATATAGAAGACAAGTTGTCCAAGAGCTTATGGAGGTTTACTTGGGAGAAAGTCCCATTGAAGAGAGTACGTCTTACTTCTGAATACACATAATTAGGATTGCAGCGCTTGTGGCTGTGACACTGAGTGTACCATTTTGGCTAAAAATCCTACTTTAAACAGTGCAAAGAGACTCTGGTTCTGGATGTGCAGCTTGGCATGTCTGTGCATGTTAATCCTGAATAACAAATAAAACTCCCACAGGACTGATTCACCCGTGGTTACTCTTCAGTATATTTACTGAGCGCACCTCCGCCATGGCTCAGACCAATGAACACAAAATATAAAAGCAATTTGCTTAAAAAAATTGAACCTTCCCATACTCCCTCCCTTGCTAATTACTAGGGTACTTGTGCGCAAACAGAAGCTTTCTTCCCATTTCTTTAATTGAAAATTTATTATAGGCAAACAAAGAGGGAGACATTAGAAGTCATATATATGCATGCACAGAGGCTGAACTGAAATTAGCTCCCTGTTTTAAAAGAAAAGAAAAGAAACCCACTACTGTAGCGCCTTGTTCTTTGAAACGTCTTACGGTGTTAGAATACAGAGCCCACAAATTCAGTTCTCCCCCTCAGAAGAGAGTTTGAAACAATTCACTACAAAAATGACAGAATTAACCAACAGTTTGGGTTTCTGTTGTGTTTCTGGGAAAATGTTTCAAGACAGAACGGCCAGTGTTATTATGCCATTGTACAAATCAATGGTAAGGCTGCACCTGGAATATTGTGTCCAGTTCTGGTTGCCGCATCTCAAAAAGGACATAGTGGGGCTGGAAAAGGTGCAGAAGAGAGCGACAAAAATGATTACGGGGCTGGGGCACCTCCCTTCTGAAGAAAGACTGTAGTGTTTGGGGCTCTTCAGTCTGGAAAAAAGGCGTCTGAGGGGGGACATGATTGAGACATACAAAATTATGCATGGAAGGGATAGTGTCGATAGAGGGATGTTCATTTCCCTCTCTCACAACACCAGAACCAGGGGACATCCGCTAACACTAAGTGTTGGAAGAGTTAAAACAGATAAAAGGAAATACTTTTTTACCCAGTGGGTAATTAATCTGTGGAACTCTTTGCCACAGGAGGTGGTGATGGCATCTGGCCTAGATGCCTTTAAAAGGGGATTGGACAGATTTCTGGAGGAAAAGTCCATCGTGGGCTATAGGCCATGATGGGTTGGGCAATCTCCTTACATTAGTAGCAGGCTACTTCAGAGTGCTGGGTGCAAGGGAGTGGCAACAGGATGCAGACATCTTGTTGTCTCCTGCACTCCCAGGGGCACCTGGTGGGCCGCTGTAAGATACAGGAAGCTGGACTAGAAGGGCCTTTGGACTGATCCAGCAGGGCTCTTCTTATGTTCTTATGTTATACTGCCCAGACTTTAGGGCCTGGTCTGGGTGAATTGGGATTTGATGATATCCCCACAGGAAGCCAAGTGCTGAGTGTCAAGCCCCTGACAGGATGGGGACTATTTGAGGTTGACCACTGGGGCAGACCCTGAGGGCGAAGGTCACACAGAATTGGGAGTGCCTGAATGTACTGGCGTGTTCCTTGGCCCGCTTTTTGAGATGTGAGTGCGCTTTCAGTACATCAATAAAAGCTATCACAATTACAGAAGTGCATCTTGTGCAAGATAGAGGCAAATGGCTAATCTGCGTTAGATTTCTCATGGATCCCCTCTGGGAGGGGTATGAGAAATCTCACTAGCATTACTGAAATACATTTTTCCCCTTCTCACAAAATCCCTTGAATTGTTCTTGCTTCTTCTTGCCTGTGCAGAAACCTCCAAATTCTCCTTGAAAGTCTGCTTTTGCTGACAACATTTGCTGACAACTCCCAATTGTTTGCAGCATGGGCTGGAAATAAAGAGCCACCCAGGAAAAGGCAGAAGCCTCACTTATACTGAATGCAAAAGCCTTGCAGAAATTCAACGTTCTGTTTTACAACATTCCTGGTCTTAAAACTGCAGCATGGAAAACAGCCCTGGGTTTGTACATTTTACAAGCGTAAGAGCAGCAAACATTTGGCAGTTTGAGTGCTTTGCCCCATTCTAGGAAATATTTCTGCCAAGAATGTCATTTTCCTGCTGCACTATCAGCTGAATGCGAAAAGTCCTCTGTAGCAAAAAGTAGCGATAAATATGGCCAACGCCCTCCCAACAACAACAACAAAGCATAAAGCACTGGGAGAAGGAAGTTTAGGAGAAAATGCCGCTGGAAGGGAGTGATGACGCATGCTCCAAATTATATAGCACAGGCAGTTGATATTCCCCATCAATTGTCTCCTAGTGCAAGGGAGTGGCAACAGGATGCAGGCATCTTGTTGTCTACTGAGCTCCCTGAGGCACCTGGTGGGCCTCTGTGAGATACAGCAAGCTGGACTAGATGGGCCTTTGGCCTGATCCAGTGGGGCTCTTCTTATGTTCTTAGTGCTTCCATGCTAACCCATTTCTCACCATCCTTTGTTTGCTTGCTTTTCACAGAGCATCTCCCATGACATCATCATGATAATAGATTTCTTGTGTTTTCTGTGTTCCTCTCCCGTCCTTTTTTCCCCCAGATACAGGGTTATTTTAATTTATACTAGTGGTTCTCAAACTCTTTAGACTGGGACGCACTTTTTAGAATAGTACTTGTGATGGGAACCACCAAGTGATGTAATAGCCGGAAGTGACATCATCAAGCAGGAAGTGCTGTCATTGTGACATCATAAAATGACACTCCTGGAATGCAAACTAGCATTCTTGGACTGCAGAATTTGCACAACCATGAAACATCTCTGACAGAAAACAAGATTAGGGCAAAATATTATGTAAAAGTTCTGAACTAAAAATATTTTCTTTAAAAAAAAAACGCACTTGAAAATTTAAATTGTTCACACTCACAAAAGGAACATAGCAAAAGTCAGGTCTGCAGCTTCCAAGATGGCGGTTCTGAGCTTTCAGCGACCCACCTGACATCAGGTCACCTGCAGTTTGAGAAACATTAATTTATACTATTTTTTGTAATAACACGCAATTGCAGCTTTAAGTCTGTCCAGTGCAGATGGACAAAGCTCTGTGGTTTTTCAAGGCTCTTATGCATTCAGATGAAAGACATTCTCTTCTAGGCAACACCTGGGATTGTTGGATTGGATTGGGAGAGCTTTATTCCATTATAAATTTGGGGGGATTTAAAGATCCTGCTCCCCAGAAAATAACGGCTGGGGCTAAAATCAAACCTCCTGTAGGGGTCACTCTTGCACCAGAGTTCCACTGCAGGAAGTGATCCTTTGGGTCCCCACCCAATAGCCATTTTCTGGCTACATGTATGCCCCGGTATCCACTGATTCGGTATCCACGGTTTACCACCGATACCATGGATACTGGGACGTCTATTAAAAAGATAGGGGAACATTAAACACATCACTTTTTTTAACCTTGTTACAGCAAAACCACTGATGTTCCCCTGTCTTTAAAAAGGCATCCCCAGTATCCACAGTTTCAAGTATCCATGGTGGGGTCCGGAACGGAACCCCAGCGGATACTGGGGGGATGTCCTCCAACCCAAAAATGAGTGCCAAGTGAATAACAAATGAGTTGCAAACAGGTAATGAGTTGCACTCATTTCGGAGCACACGAAACGTGGACTGACTTTGTGCCAGAATGAATGCACAGCCCTCGGCTGTGCACAGAGTTGTGCATTCACAGCTATTTGCACATGTTGACTGAAAAGAAGAAACATTTGGCAGGTTCCCATTTGCAGATTGGAATCCCTGATACCACCACAGCGGCCTTAGCTAATGGGCCTCTGGCATGCCTTCCCAAGTTGGGAGGGAGGCAGCACACAATTGTCCGGAGTAGAAGGGGGGGGTCAGGATTTCTAGTGAGACTCCCACTAATAAAATGACCTTGAGGCAAAATACACAATGAAATGTGGAGTGAGTAGCTTTCAGGAGAATGGACTCTGACAGCAACTTCATAAACGCATCTCAAATGTATAGGATGTTTACTGAGAAGATTGATGTTTCCTCAGGGCACAATCCTAACCTGGAGTTAGGCCGGCACAGTTAGGCCAGCAAAGCTTCACGGCACAAGGGACACCATAAAGTAGGCTTGGACCACTCTCGGAGTCAGAGAGGCCGGCACACAGATGTGCCCCATCCTCCCTGACTCTGAGAGTGGTCCAAGCCTGCTTTACGGTGGGCCTTGTGCTGGCCACACTTTGCTGACCTAACTGTGACGCCCTAACTCCAGGTTAGGATTGCGCCCTCACTTTGCTTGTCATTGAGCCATAGAAGTCCATCGTCTGCCAGGCTTCCCATAAATAGGAACAGTTTACTCTTTGAGTAAGGCCTGCTACACACGCTCAGCAAATCTGACAATGGAATTGTTGCTGATTGTTCTGGCTCACTTAGCAGAAAGGAAACCCACAGTGACAGGCTCCACCTCCCTGGGGCAATCCTTGTTTTCTAGCACTGTCTCAGAGTAAATTGATGTCCCCAGTTGGCCTTTAAGGGACATTTAAAAAGTTCTTGTTCTTTGGAAGTCAGCCTTTCTCTGGCTGGTTCTCTAGGACTGGCGAGTGCTCTCTGCTGCTGAGCTATCAAGTGGCACATTGGAAGACGCAGCATTGCTGAAAGGGCAATCTTGGAAGAGCCCAAGTATCTTGTGTGCCAGCCTTTCAGCAGTGCTGAGGTTGTCACTGCTGAAAGGGCAGCCCAAGTGATAATTGGGCTCTCCTAGTGCCACCCTTTCAGCAGCACCACTTCTACTGGCATGCTGCAAAGGAGAAACCTCAGAAAAAGAGGAACAGTACAGGGAAAGAATAGATGCTTTTGAATTATGGTGCTGGAGAAGACTCCTGAGAGTCCCCTGGACTGCAAGGAGGTCCAATCATTCAATCCTACAGGAAGTCAAGCCTGATTGCTCCCTGGAAGGACAAACACTGAAGCTGAAGCTCAAGTACTTTGGCCACCTCATGAGAAGAGAGGACTCTTGAGAAAAGACCCTCATGCTGGGAAAGATTGAAGGCAAAAGGAGAAGGGGGCGGCAGAGGATGAGATGGTTAGATAGTGTCACCGAAGCGATGAACATGAAATTGGGCGAACTGCAGAAGCTGGTGGAGGATAAGGAGGCCTGGCGTGCTGTGGTCCATGGGGTCGCGAAGAGTCGGACACGACTTAGCGACTGAACAACAACAACAACAACAACAACAACAACAACAACAACAACAACAACAGGGAAAGAGGCAATCCAAGAGGGGTGAGAAAGGGCGAAGCTGTGGATATGCTGAGAGAGCACTGCCCTGCTTCTGCCAAGGTGGGACTCTGCAGAGGACCTCTCAGCTGCTGACGTGATGCTTCAGCAGAAGTAGCGCTGCTAAAAGGTCATGATAACTGGGCTCTCCCGTACCTTGAAAAATACCAAGATTTATGCATTTTCTCTTACATCATTTGCAGCTAATAAGTTGTGAGAAAAAAAAGTGCTTATTTTTGGTCATCACCTGCTTAACAATGTTACTTCCTGTTTGATTGGCATCACTTCTGGCCCTCAGCAGGCCCCATGAATGACACAAGTGTGTGTCGCTTAGCACATATTCGAACAGTTCATCATTGGTTACCATACAAAAACTGCAACTCCTTACTGTTGTGTTGGTGGTGTCATTAGGCACACCTAAGGCCTCTTCTGGGTCACACTAGGCATCCACAGGCCTCAGAATAGCCTCCAGAAGCTACTTCCAGTCTTCAGAAACTATTTCCTGTTTTCTTCCAAAAACCAGAAGTAGCTATTTCCTTTGCAGCCACAAGCATTAAGGAAGTGGCAGTTTAATGGGGAAGACTCTTTCCCTGCCCAAAACTAAGCTTCCAAGCTAGTACTGCCCAGCTCTTGGCAGTAACCCCAAGCTCTTGGCAACCCCCTGAAAATTAGTTCCTGACCCCATTGAGAGTCCCACCCCCCAGTTTGGAAACCACTGGTTTAAAGGGACTGCCTCCTACCATATGGGACAACCTGTGGCCTTCCAGGGTGCCCTCCTGCCTGTGCTGCCATTGGTTGTGCTGCCACAAGAAGGATGGCTCTCTCCATGGTGATTCCACTGCTACAGAATTCCCCTCCACTAGAGCTGAAACCAGCCCTCTCCCTATTGGCCTTTGGCAGGGGCTAAACACCTTTTTCTTCCATCACACCTTATGCATTGGCGTGCAATGAAATTACCGACATATAAAGTCAGAGAAATGCCAAAAACAACAGCCGCCTCCAAGCAGAAAATGTGTAGTGAATTGACTGTACAACCGCTTAACCCCAAGGCAGCTAATTAAGGAATATCCTGTGTGTTTTTAATATAATTAAATACAGGTGTGCCTTGGCATCTGTGGATACTGATTTGGTATCCACAGTTTCAGTATCCACTCCATGGATACTGGGGATGTATCAAAAAGATGGTGGAACATTGAACATACCTCTTTTTTTAACCTTGTTGCAGCAAAACCACTGATGTTCCTCTAGCTGTGAAAAGGTACCCCCAGTATCTGCGGTTTCAGGTATCCATGTTGGAGTCCAGAATGGAACCCCAGCAGATACCAGGGCATGCCGGTACTGTAACGCCATGTTTGTTTCTCAACTGGAGCCCACCACAAGCAGCCCAGGTCAGGTAGGCTAGCCACTGCAAGCCTCTACTTGCAAGCCACAGTGCAAGCCACATTGTCTCTACTGAGGATTGAACACCCACAACTTTGAACACCTTCCCCTTCTGCTTGCACCTGCAAAAGCAACATCGCAAATGCTATCAGAAGAGTGCCATTGCGATGCTTATTCCGACAGAAAATGCTGCAGTGCTTCTCTTCTCTTCCCTGCTATTGGCACTGGCAGCTGGGATTGAAAGTCTACATTCCGAGGCCAGAAATGAAATGAGGCGAGAGCGACTTCGCTGCTCCGGGTCTGCAGCCCCCATCCCACAAACGCAAGTTAACCTGACAGTTGTATTTCTCGTGGGGGAATCGGAAGTTAAAGTAGAGAAGGCTGGAGATTGGATTTGCAAGCGGGTCTGAAAAGAACGATTCCCCTGTGAGCGATCCCTTTGCCTTAACTCTGTACAATTAAAAATAAGCTTTAAAAAATAATAGCATGGATCTAAAGTCATCTCGTAGAAGGATGTGCACTGGAGTTGTGTTGCTGTGTGTGTTGCCTGGGCACAGCTATTGAATCTCTCTGGTTTTATCCCTCATGTGTCCAGGTTCTCCTAGAAGAGGACTCTTCTAGAAGAGCACATCCTCTAGACCACAGGTGTCAAACATCAGGCCCACGGGCAGGTTGTGGCCGCTGATGCTCTTTATTCAGCTCCCATTATAACTGAGCTCTTCCAGAGCTGCTCTTTTACATAATAATAATAATAATAATAATAATAATAATAATAATAATAATAATAAT
>JAJKFI010000017.1:5932089-5944983 GCA_029204185.1 Lerista edwardsae | reverse complement strand
TTATTATTATTATTATTATTATTATTATTATTATTATTATTATTATTGGCAGCAGCAGCAGCAGCAGCAGCAGCAGCAGCAGCAGCAGCAGCAGCAGCCTGTAATCCACTTTGTGAACTTTTGTTGAAAAGCAGTATATAAATACTGTTGATTGATTTTGTTGTTGTTCAGTTGCTAAGTCGTGCCCGACTCTTCACGACCCCATGGACCACAGAACGCCAGACCTTCCTGTCCTCCACTAGCTTCCGGAGTTTGCCCAACTTCATGATCATTGCTTCAGTGACACTATTGTATTGAACCATCTCCTCCTCTGCCACCCCCTTCTCCTTTTGCCTTCAATCTTTCCCAGCATGAGGGTCTTTTCTCAAGAGTCTTCTCTTCTCAGGAGGTGGCCAAAGTCTTTGAGCGTCACTATTTGCCCTTCCAGGGAGCAACCAGGCTTGACTTCCTGTAGGACTGACCGATTGGATCTCCTTGCAGTCCAGGGGACCCTCAAGAGTCTTCTCCAACAAGCTGGTGTTAATTTATGGTGCAATTTGTATTGTTGTGTGTGGATTGACTGAAAAGTTTCCTTAATCAGGAGGAAGGGTGTGTATTTGTTTTGTTTGTTTGAATATTGAATTATTTGTCTTCATGCTTTGATATCCCCCTTCCTCATGGAGCTCAGGATGCTATACATGGTTCCTTCCCTCCTTTGGTCCTCACAACAACCCTGTGAAGGAGGTTGTCTGAGAGAGAAAACAACTTCACAGCAACCTTGGGAGATAGTGACTGGCCCAAGGTCATCAGGAAGCATTGTGACTGTGTGGGGATTTGAACCTGGATCTTCCAGGTCTAGGTCCAACTCCCAAACAGTCCCCTCTTCCCAGCTGACAAGGAAAATGTATATTGAACCCTGTGGAAAGCAAAACTGAGCCACATATGCATGCTTGCATGTGAGTAGGCAACTGTACCTCAGCTCCTATCAAAAGCTGGGCAGAGGGGAAACACAAAGCCACCAGAACGGTCCCCATCTGACCAACATGAGGTTCAACAAACCAGAAGGCAGCGCTCTCCACCAAAAAAGAAAAGGTAAAAAGAGACTTGAGCAGTAGATCAGTAGTCTTCAAAATCCTCCGACTTTGACAACTTCTTGAGTGCTTGCGGGGGGCTGCGCAGGAGTTGGAGGGGAGGACCCAGCAGCGCTGCAGTAATGGGTGGCTCTGGGGGCATTTAGGGGCATTTGCCCTATCTTGGGGGTTGAGGGGATGTCCGAAAAGGTGAATGAGGCCACTGCCACCTCCGCAGGCCTCCCTGATGCTCCATTGTAAAGGCAGAGCCTACTTCCTGTTTTCCGCTGAAACAGGAAGTAAGCTTTGACTTTACAATGGAGCTAGTTTCAGCATCAGGAAGGCCTGTGGAGGTAGCAGCAGGCCTTGCCAACCTTTTAGGACCCCCCTCAACCCCCACCCCCAGGTAGGGCAAAGGCCCACAGTGCCACAGTCGCTGTGATACTGCCAGGCAGTAATTTCTTCGGCCACTCCCCTTAAGGGCAAATGGCCCATTTTTGTGCTTAAGGATAGGCCGTGACCCACATTTGAACAGCACTGGGTTAGATGAAACTTTTTTAAAGTCTCGTAAACTGAGTGGGTCCCGATAGAGTGTCATTTTTAAAAAGTGGATCTTGGTGTTTAAAAGTTTCAGAACCACTGAGTTAGAGAATATCTTAATAACATTTTTTTGAAAGCCCTGTTTCTATGTATTAGGATCAGACTTCAAATAGCCTGTTAGAGTTGAGAAAGAGTATGGAACTACTTTCATGTGGAAAGAATTATGAAATAGGATAAAATATTAGCATCTTTTCAAAGTGTATACTGTACATCAAAGAACAGTTGATGAGGGCAACGTGGGAAGGCAATGTGGTTGGGGGTGAAACCCACCCAGGAAGTCCCGTTCTTACCAGGTCTATATGCACCGACCCTTTAATCAATTTCTCACTGAGAACTTGGATAAAGAAAGGGTGCAGTAGAAATGCAGAATGCTTTTTAAGATCTCTGATCGGCATGATGAAAAGTGGATTACAGTGTAAATGAAAGCACAATCCTAACTTGGAGTTGCGCCAGCACAGCACTCTTGTGCTGGACCAGCGCGGATGTGAACATGCTGTAAGGCACATCTGCACCATGGAATCAGTCTCTGGGCTGGTGCTAGCAGCAGCGCTGATGGAAGGATGCCTCTGCGCCCATCAGTGGCGCCGGTCAAGTGCTGGTGGCGCTCAGCCAGCACAGGACTACTCCAAGGGCGTGCCAGAGGCGTCACAGGGTGGCGCTGTGGGTGGCGGTGGGGCGGAGATGGGACACATCCATTGGGCCAGTGATGTCATGCAGGGGGTACACGGGGGTACGCGAGTACCGGTTTCTAGGATTACAGCTGGCCCCGCCCATTCACCCGCCCACTCGTCGACTCCGCCCTCTGCAACGTTTGAATTTCCTGCATGTTTGAGTTGCCTGCATGTTCTCAGAGCCAGGCAGGCAGGCAGGCAGTGAGCGGAGCCTTTCCTTTCCTTGCCACTGAAAAATGAGTTGCTCTGGGGTTTTAACATGATGCCAGGCCTCCTTAACATGTTCTGGGGGTGCTGTGGAGTACTGTTGCAACTGTTGGGTCTGTTTAAAATCATCTGAGGCCTCAAAAAGGGCTTTTTCCATGTCACTTCCTGCCACGACATCACTTCCGGCTTATGACGTCACTTCCGGTGGGCGGGTCCCGACACGTGCCAATCAAAAGTGAGTACCGGTTCTTAAATCATGTAGATGACACCACTGCATTGGGCCATATCCTAACCCCCATCCCCGGGCTGGGCGGCCCCAATTTGGGCCACTCCTGGCCATGTGGATCTGTGCTTGCAAATCTGAAGGCGCAGATCTGAGCAGCCCCATAGAGCTACCTGGGGCTTACCTCGGGGCAAGGGGAAAATGACCCGCGCTGAGCTGCTGCTGCCTCTTAATGTGCTTAGGATGCAGCCCAGCTGTATCAGCCTGGCTCTTCCAGCGCAGGTTAGGATCAGGCTGCCAAGGGGGGAACGTTTCTGAGCTTAGTCAACCCAAAGGCAGTCTAACCTGGAGCCTTGAATGATGTTACGAATGTAAGAACAACACAAAATGAAGAAGCTCTCTTATTAGGTATTGGCGGAGCAGAGAAATGGTAGCATATCAGGGAGGGGAGGGGAGGGGGAGAGAGAGGCACATAATAGTACCTTCAACACATCTTCTATGAAAAGAGGAGAATCGGTATCAATGAGGCACAGGACTGAGTAATGATCAGTGAGTGAGAAAATAACAGTGTTGCAGTAATCATTGTTTTAATAATAAAGATGAATACACTAAAATTGGATAGTCTGAACGTGAGCAGATTTACAAATACAGTTAAGAGGAAGAATATAGGATCGTACATAAAGGAACAATGAACCAAGATAGTGTTTTTACAAGAAGCATGAATTAAGCAACATAATCATTATTATTTTTTAAAGAGTTTTTCCTTAGAAAGAGTATCTGCTGTGTGCACACCAGCAAAGATGCACAGGGTTGTAATACGTAGTATATCAAGTATACAATTTGATCTCATTGATCTGTAGCAAGACAGGAGAGGTTAATAGGTAATGTTAGGTTATATTTGAATGGTGATACATTAACATTGGTCGATCTATACACCCCATGCACAGAATATATATTTATTAGGCATTATTAGATACAGCAAAAGATTTTGAAGGAGAGCTACACATGGGTGGGGAATTTATTGAGGAGGTACATCATACCGGTGAAAAGGCTCAAGCAAGCGGCTCAGCTCAGCTCAGCTCTGCCAAGATTTTCAGTGGGACTGTTTATTTCCATGTGAAAGATATCTGACGATCCCATTGCCCTTGGATAAAAGTGCATTCTTTTTATTCAATACCAAATAGGAGCTATTCCAGAGCCACTATGATTTTAAGGACCCCATCAATATTAGTAGATATAGAAAGAGGGCAGTGCCTGGACTCTGGCCATGTAGACATGGATACATGGATAAGATTTTTAACCAGGGTGAAGAACAAACATGGTAGGAAGGCTCAGCCCTCTATAATTGAATAATTTGGATGTAAAGTTCTCAATGAATTCATAGAATCACAGAGTTGGAAGCGACCTACAAGCTCCTCTAGTCCAACCCCCTGTCTGTAGCAGGAAATCCTCCTAGAGCATCTCCAACAGGTGCCTGTCAAGCCAAAGCAGTCTAACCCGCTTGGAGATCTCCAGTGAGAAAGAAACTACCACCTCCCTCGGCAATCTGTTCCACTGTCGAACCGCCTTTATTGTCAAGAAATTATTTCTGATGTCCAACCGGAATCTCCTCTCTTGCGGTTTGTACCCATTAGACCTAGTTCAACTGTCAAAGGTAGATGAGAACAAATTGGTCCCTTCTTCCTTATGACAGCCCTTCAGATATTGGAATTGTTCCAAAAGAGTGGGATGGTGTAATGGTTTGGGAGTTAGACTCCCATACAACCATAAAGTGGTTGACCTGGGTGACCTTGGGTCAATCACAATCTCTCAGCCTCACCTACCTCACACAGGGTAGCCTCACACTACCCAGAGCTCCTTGGAAGCAAGGTGCTATAAAAATGTGAATGGCACATTTGGAAAGTGACCTGGGATCAGTGGTGTCATCCTACCGGTATGCTGGGCGGGACATCCGGGTGATCGGCAGCCCGCCCATCGGTCGCATACCGCAGTGTTACGCCGTTTGCGCAACCAGTTACGCCACTTGCGTACATTACGCAAACGGCGTAACGCTGCGGTACGCGACAGGCGGGCTGCCAATCACCCGGATGTCCTGCCCAGAGTACCGGTATGATGACACCATTGCCTGGGATATATTTAAGACTTTTAAATATACCAATTTTTAATCAGGCTTCGTAGAATCTGTCAAGAAACAGAGGAATGCAAACAGAAGCAAAGAGAAAAAACAAAAGAAGAATATCTTGGTCAGACTGTTACACTAAATGGAACACCAAAATATTTTAGACTTTAAAAAAATAGTTATGAAACTGGATGTTCTCTGCAGTTTTTGAGAAGAGGCATTTTGAAAACAGTGACTGAGCTGAAAGGTTACTTGCATGAGAAATGGCAGGAGAGAGGCCTAAGAGAATTGTTACCATGGCATTTGGGGGGAAAGAGACTAAGGGCCCAATCCTATACCTGTTATTGGAGGCGGTATGTTCATACTGCTCGGGCAACTGTTGCACATGGCACTGTAAAGTGCTTCCAACCAGTAGCGTTATTCACCCGGTATGCTGGGCGGGACTTCCCTTTGAGCGGCAGTCCACCTGTTGCATCACACCGCGTTCTGCCGCCACGGCGGGCGGGAAAGCGGCGGAACGCGGTGTGATGCAACAGGCGGACTGCCGCTCACAGGGAAGTCCTGCCCAGCGTACCGGGGTGAATAACGCCACTGCTCCCAACGCAGCGGTAAGTAGGCCCATTGCCTGCCCTGCGCCCTTACCACTGGGAAAGGGGACATGTCCCCTTTCCCTGCAGAGGCTCCAGCGGCTGCCTGGCTGCCACAGGATGCAACGGTAGCCTCCTAGCTACTGCTGCTTTCCCAGGCAGTCAGCAAGTTCAGTCTTGGGCTCCAAGTTGGCAGAAAGTACTGAAGAAGTTGTGAATGAGTTTTTGTCAATACAAAAATCTGTACCAGTCCTTAAACCTCAGTGAGCAAGAAGTCAACCTTCTTCTACAAGGCCTTGATTTTTCCAGTAGCAAGTGAAGAGGGTAATGAAATACTTAGAGCACAATCCTAACCTGGAGTTAGGCCGGCACAGTTAGGCCAGCAAAGCTTGGCCGGCACAAGGGTCACCGTAAAGCGCGTTTGGACCACTCTCGGAGTCAGGAAGGATGGTGCACGTCTGTGTGCTGGCCTCTCTGACTCCGAGAGTGATCCAGACATACTTTACTGTGGCCCTTGTGCTGGCCAAACTTGGTCTCATTGGTGCACACAACAACATATAAGGGCTACAGGCAAGGACAATGGGCAGAGATGGGTTAATAAAATCTTCAGAGAAAATCCAAGGGATAAAAACTGAGGTTGTGACTTCTGGGATCAGCTTATATACTTTATGATTTCTTAATTACAATCAGAGATGTAGGCATGTCCAACTTCGAACAGGTCATGATCTACTTTTTCTGGTGGATCAGGCCCAAGGCCCACCTACTCCAGCTTCCTGTATCTCACAGTGGCCCACCAAGTGCCTAAGGGAACTCAGTAGACAACAAGATGCCTGCATCCTGTGGCCACTCCCTTGCACCTCGTCCATCACTTGCACCTGGTCCATCATATGTCCATCACTGTATTGTATAGTGTTGTTGATTTATATGGAGTAGCATCTGGTTATAAGGTTAACATCTCTGAGATGGATGTTATAGGGAACGGTATTAGCGATGACATGAAAGTAGACCTAAATATAACATCAAGTGGATGAATACCAGTTAAGTACCTTGCAATATAGTTGATAGCGGAAAGTGATGAATTATTCAGGAAAAAAATTATATGTCTGTTCAAAAGTACACTGTACAAAGAGGTGTGGAAAATTGGAGAAAGTTAACATTATCTTGCATGGGGAGGAATAATGTAAAAATGAGAAAAAAATTATTCCAAGAATCTTATTTGGATATCAGGATTTCTGCACCATTTTGTAAAAGTCATGTTACCCTCTGGACTAATAGTAGGACTAATAGTACGGACTAATAGTAAGGCTTGCATTTGCCAAATAATACAGTGTTACTAAAACTGCGTCAGGACCCGCCATGTGGGTCGCGAGCTAATTTCAGTCACGTGTCCCCGTTTGTATCTGGTTAGCCTAGAACATAAGAACATAAGAACATATAAGAAGAGCCCTGCTGGATCAGGCCAAAGGCCCATCCAGTCCAGCCTCCTGCATCCCACAGCGGCCCACCAGGTGCCCCAGGGAGGCATGAGACAGCAAGATGCTTGCATCCTGTTGCCACTCCCCTGCACCCAGTACCAGTAGCCCACCACCTTTGTAAGGAGGTTGCACAATCCATCATTGCCTATAGCCCACGATGGACCTTTCCTCCAGAAATCCATCCAATCCCCTCTTAAAGGCATCAAGACCAGCTGCCATCACCACCTCCTGTGGCAGTTCCACAGATTAATTACCCGCTGGGTAAAAAAGTACTTCCTTTTATCTGTTTTAACTCTCCCAACCCTCAGTTTTAGTGGATACCCCCTGGTTCTGGTGTTTTGAGAGAGGGAAAAGAACATCCCTCTATCGACTTTATCCCTTCCATGCATAATTTTGTATGTCTCAATCATGTCCCCCCTCAGGCGCCTTTTTTCTAGACTGAAGAGCCCCAAACGCTGCAGTCTTTCTTCATAAGGGAGGTGCCCCAGCCCTGTAATCATTTTTGTCGCTCTCTTCTGTACCTTTTCCAGCTCCACTATGTCCTTTTTGAGATGCGGTGACCAGAACTGGACACAATATTCCAGGTGCAGCCTTACCATCGATTTGTACAATGGCATGATAATATTGGCTGTTTTATTCTCAACATATATTCTTATTAACAAGTTTGGGACACAGAATGGTTACAGCCATGGTTAAAATGTACATCCATTTCCTAAACATGAAACATATTCAGTAAAAACCAAGAAACCGCTTCTAAAAAAAAACATGCATCTCTCTTGGGAAATAGATGCTTGTCTTTCTCTTTGTTATACATCCCAGGACAGCTCATGCCTGGATCCTTAACAAAGAACATCGGCAAGTGGCTTGTGGGCTGCAGCATTCAGTGTTCCAAGATCAGGCAAGGACGGCAGTCGTGGGACCATCTGATCAGCATTAATTATGTTGCATTACAGCAACCCAATCAGACAATGTTTACCTAATAAAGCAACAGGGTACATATTCAGGAACTTTAAAGACACTCGTGGCATCTTGTAATCTGTCTAATTATATTTGTATAAATAATGTTGCAAAACAATGAGGAAAACCAAACCTGCATATCTAAGAATGCTGGAACAGAGTGTTTTGTTTAGAGACCAGGAGGTTTCTCCGCAGTACAGGATTGCAAAACCATCAAAAGCTCAGGGGATGTCACAAGGCAGATCTTGGCTTGGACTAGTGGCCAGTCATTATTTGTGGTTGCCACCATTTCCTTCCCTCCTCTGAATGTTCTGTGTTTTGTCAAGGACTTGGGGGAGGGAGGGATTTTTCCTCGTACTTTGTGCTGAGTTTTGCTGAGGAGCAGGAGGTACTCTTTACCAAAAGAGCTGGGTTTAGGGGAATTAATATATTTTACAGCTGACAGCTCTGTTGGAACATGGGATCGTAGGCTGGAGAACAAGCCAGCGTAATGCAGAAATCCCTGTTTCCTCAAGAAGAAACTGAGGGCGCAATCCTAAACTGAGTTAGGCTGGCATAAACTAAGCCAGCAAAGTTTGGCCAGCACCAGGGACACCGTAAAATACGTTTGGACCACTCTCAGAGTCAGAGAGGCCTGCACACAGACGTGCACCAGTCTCCTCGACTCCGAGAGTAGTCCAAAAACGCTTTATGGTGGCCCTTGTGCTGGCCAAAATTTGCTGGTTTAGCTTATGCCGGCCTAACTCCAGTTAGGAGCGTGCTCTGAGAGAGATACTTCCAATAAAAATGATGATGCTTTGCTGAAGACACTGTTTCGTCTGCTGTGTATATTTTGTAAATACAGATACAGACCTAAGTACATAAGAAGAGCCCTGCTGGATCAGGCCAAAGGCCCATCTAGTCCAGCTTCTTATATCTCACAGTGGCCCACCAGATGCCTAAGGAAGCTCAGTAGACAACAGGCTGCCTGCACCCTGTTGCCACTCCCTTCCACCTGGCATTCTGAAGTAGCCTACTATTAATGTAAGGCAGTTGCACTACCCATCATGGCCTACAGCCCACGATGGACTTCTCCAGAAATCTGTCCGGTCCCCTTTTAAAGGCATTTAGGCCAGAAGCCATCACCACCTCCTGTGGCGAGGAGTTCCATAGCTTAATTACCTGCTGGGTAAAGGATTCCTTGGTGAAGGATTCTTTGTGTCTGTTGTTTTTGCCGGGCAGCCAGATGCAGCACCCAAACCTTGGCTACATGCTGCGATAAACCTCAACAGTCTGAGAGCAGTGATTGCCAAGCCTAAAGAGAAAAGAACTATTCACCCATCACAGCCACGAGAAAGACACTGTGCTGGGGTGAAGAGGGACAATTGCTCTCCCCCTGCTAAATATAAGAGGACACCACTTGAAAAAGTGCCTCTTGCCCAGTTAGCAGGGGTTGTACATAACATTCATTTTAAAAGCCAACACTGAATCCACAGCAATACAGAGTACAGGTAAGGTGTTCAACTGTGTTCATGTTGGACGTGACATGGGAACAGATTATCTTATCTCCTTTCCACATATTGTACCTGTGTTGTATTTAGCTGTGCTCAGAGCTAAAGACCCTCTGGCAACCTGAAAAGAGCCCCCCCCCAGGTCTGATCAAAAATCGACCTTGTCCAGCATTCTGGCTTCACAATAGCCAAACAGATTCCTCAGGGTGCTCACAAAGAGGGCATTACCCTCTGGTCACAAGCGCAAGGGCTCTGGCGGCATGAGAGTGCCAAAGACACAGTGTGAAGTCAGTTGGGTCAGCTGACACTCCAAGGACTCAGACATTCCTGCAGATATTGAAAGGCAGGACCAGAGGCGGATCTAAGGGGAGGGGGGCAAATCTGTAAGTTTTGCAAGAAGCCTTACCTTGCAGTGGAAATCTCTCCTTTCCGGCACTGTTCTAGCCAATCCTCACAGGGAACAGCAACAGGGAACTTTCGTGGTCTAGTCCTTCTTTCTGGCTGCACGATTGCCTTCCTGCTGGCTGATAGACGGTTTCTCTGCTCCCACCAAAAAACAGCTGGCCCAGCACAACTCCCCTCTCACAGGGAACTGGAGACAGCTCAACTCTTATCAGTCGCAATTCTCAAGGTCTGCCGCTCACAGAAGCTTCCGGTGATCTCGAACAGGCGACCATCGTATCTTAGCTTCAGGTAAACGGAGGCTTTAACCCTCTCGACTAAACCTCCTGCCCTCCTGTAACGCTCGTTTGGTCCACTCTTGGAGTCAGAGAGGGTGGCGCACCTCTGTGTGCTGGCCTCTCTGACTCCAAAAGTGGTCCAGACATACTTTATGGTATCCTTTGTGTCGGCCAAACTTTGCGGGCCTAACTGTGCCTCTCTGCATGTTAGGATTGTGCTCTGAGTCAGAAATCACATTCAAGTCAGGTGATATTTCATCAGTGATTTGAGGTCGACTGAGGGTATTGTTGCTGTAGTATGTCAAGTGGTATATCTCTCCCTTCCCTTGGGAAACGTCTGTTACTTAAGGGACACTTTACTGATCTCTCAAGCATTAACTCCTGTGGCAGAGGAGAAACACTAGCTCCCTTGCAGGTTCCTCAAGAGGGGTCTTTAAATCTGAGTACAGGGGTGCCGTTTTGTCTTCTGGCAGTGGAGAGAGCAGTGGCGTCACTAGGGTTTGTGTCACCCAATGCAGGAAGTCATTGCATCAGTCCCATGATGGACTTCCTTCCGTACCAGACCATATAATATTGTATGTACAATCTAAATGCAGTGGCATCACTAACGTTCCTTTATTTATTTTAATATATAACAATACAGGTCACCCAGCAAAACCAACAAAAAAATCAGTGGCAACCTGATGACACTCACAAAACTGAATAAGAGTTCTAGTATTAGCTCTGATACATGGATATGAGGGTGAAATCATACTAACACCTTATTGGTTCCCCGCTGCGTCATAAAAACACCTCATTGGCTCTCAGAACAGTCAGTTTCATTGGTCAGTTTTGAGTGAAGGAAATCCATTTTGTATTACAGGAGGCAGTTGTGTTTTCTTTGCCTGAGTTGTTGGCTTAACCTTTGATGGACTACAGTTACTTCAGCATGACTTGTTTCATCGCATTCTGCTGTAAATTCCACATCCAGTGATATAGAACATGATTGCGTTATTCAAAAATACCTTCAGAATTTTGGGTAGTGGTGGTGTCACACACACCCTGTGCACATCACCTGGTGCATCCTGAACCCCACCCCCACCCCGCAACACACTCACACCCTAGAACTGCCACTGAGAGGAAGTTCTGAGTCCAATTCGTGCCCAAAGATTTCTGGAGAAGGGATGCTCTGGGTCTGCTCCCAGGGGATTTCTGACTCTGCGTTCCTCCTTGCACAAGCAGCGCTATCCTAGCGCACCCCTTGCGTCTCCGCGACATCATCACGCCTACGCAAGGGGTAGAGTGCCGGCACACAGGTGCCGAGCAGCACCCCCCGCATTGGCGCTCCAACTCTGAAGCTGACGCTGCTCGCAGCATCGGCTCCAGAGTGCCAACGGAGAGCCTCCCTTGTGCCGACCGAAGACAGTCGGGCAAGGGAATCTCTGTACCGTTTTGAGACGGGGATTGGTGGGAGAGGGAGAGGTGGGACTTGGGTGGGACCTGGGCGGGCTTGGGAGGTGGCCATACAGCCATATCCTAAGCCTGTCTGGGAGGTTGCGCAGCCCCAATTCGGGCCACGTGGTCTCCGCAGATCTGTGCCCGCTCTTTAGTGGGCACAGATCCGAGGAGCACATAGGGGAGGCTAGAGTCTCCCCTATGGTAAGAGAATGCACACTTCCTTGCCGCGGGGAGGCTCCAGCCCACCCTAAGCAGCCCTGGATTTGGCGCTGGCCGGCTGGCCTCACTACTCCAGCACTGCTTAGGATTGTGCCCTCAGTGGCATAGTAAGCAGGGGCCAGGGGTAGTCTGCTCCGGGTACCAGGCCAAAGGAGTGCTATGTGGCTGCATCATAGCCATGTCTGCTCTCTGGAGTTTTAAAGAATCTCAAGCAAGCAAAGATGCTTTAGAACTGGGGAGCACATGCATGGCTGCATCACCAGCACATTCTTGCAGGAGACTCTTCGAACTCCAGGGGCTTCCTGGCACAAGCTGTAGGAAATTGTCTCCAGCAAGTGTCTGCCGGCAAGTGATGCAGCCGGGGGGGGGTGCTCCAGAGTTCTAAAGTGTCTCTTACTGGGAGAGCTGCCGCTAGCAAAGCTGCTGCTTGGACTCCTTCATCTCATCTTAAGAACATAAGAAGAGTCCTGCTGGATCACGCCATAGTTCATAGATCTAGTCCAGTGATTCTTAACCTGGGTTCGATCGAACCCCAGGGGTTTGGTGAGTCAGTCTCAGGGGTTCGGCGGAGGGTGTTTGTGTGTCCATTCTTTTTGCTGGCCTTGATATCTGTGCTGCAGGGAACTTGGTGCGCTCAGTAGTTGTTGGGATATTAAAGTAAGGTCTGGGAATTTGAAGGCCTGAATGGTAAGGCTTATCACTGAGGCTTAGGGTGCGGGGTAGTTCTGACTTAGGTTCTGCCCAGTAACAAGACCATGTGATCTCTGGGTAAATGTTGCAAGTTATTTAGCCAATCCCAGGAACACTGGTTGCTTGTCTGTTCAGCTCAGTGAGCGCATGTGTATTCAGTCCTGTCCTGATCACAGAGCTCTTCTGTTCTACTTTCTGTTTCTCTCTGAGTATTGCTGCTGCTGGATTTACAGATTTACTATGTCGAGCAAATAAGAAAGTGGTCGGACGAATACGTACAATATGAGAATGGCACTTGCCAAGGTGAAGCCGCACATTTCTGAACTTGTCTCTAAAGGGCAACAGCAAAAGTCACATTGATTTGCAGTAAATATTCATTGAGTTATGTTTTTGTTTTTGTGTGACATTCATGTTTTGTTCTTTGAACACAGTGATTTTATGTGCAACTGATGCATGGTTCATTTTGTGCACTAATAAAATATATATCTCT
>JAJKFI010000017.1:5893960-5916955 GCA_029204185.1 Lerista edwardsae | reverse complement strand
GAAAAATCCATTCTTGCCTCGGAGCGTTCTCCTAACGTTCCGAGAACTCCCAATCCTGGAAGTTGTGTTGGAAGAGTGAATTGGGGTTAGTTTTGGGAGACCCAAAAACTAAACCACCATTCCGTCGGGCGTAACTCCGCCCAAAACCGGTGGTAACATGATTATGTCACTCTCAACTGCTTCTAGGATGCCCATTTTGAGCCATTCAGAGGCAGGGGCAGGTGGGAGGGCCCAAGGTCAAGTTGCTCTGCTCACCCCACTGACGTACAGCCAGTAGTGTCATCCGGCAACGAGCTGCCGGAACGCTAGGCGGGACTTACCACTTGATTGACAGGCTGTCCGTGATGTGTCGCTGCCTGCCCGCCGGCCGTGTGGGCTCCCTCCAGTTGGTGCGCCCCTCCGCTGCTTGCCCAGGCACCTGGCACGCCCCCCAGACAAGCGGGCACCCCCTCCGAAGCCAGGGGTGCCCGCACGGCAGGCAGGCAGGCAGCAACACGTCGCGGACAGGCAGCCAATCAGTCGGTAAGTCCCGCCTAGCGTTCCGGCAGCTCGTTGCCGGATGACACCGCTACATACAGCCCATAGAGATCCCAGCTGCAGCAGCATGTGATATTCTTGCTGTCCTAGCGCTGGACCCCCAAAGCATGGGGCCCACCAATGCGATGGGCCCACCAATGCGTGGGGCCCACCAATGCGATGGATGACATTGGTCACATTGGCTGAAGGCCACCCTGACTACAGGTTGCAAAGCAAACATGGGGTGCCCAACTCTGTGTTTGACTTGTAATGCTAACACGTGTGTGGTGGTGTGGAGCCCTCCTCCTCCCTGATGGGGGCAACTCCACATCAAAGGGCTATGGATCAGCAAGCCGGAGACAGGCACAATGGGAACTGCCTTCCAATAGCGACCTGATTCGCTGGAAGGGTAGAGGACCAGCATGCTATTGCCCAGCCAACCATGTTTGTTCTCCAGGGACCGATGCGAAATGATATTGTCATCTAGGAATCTTTTCTACAAGGAATGGATGCGGTCAGGGTTGGCAACCCCATGCAGATTATCAGCTTTTAAAGTCTATATGTTCGGAGCCCAGCGTCTCTCGAAGACGCCTCCTTCTTCCTGTTGAGATTGTATGGAAAATTGTACCATGTCCTGCTTCTGTTTGAGGTTCAGCTGCAAGTGGTGGATAGCCAAGACAAGGCCTTCTCAGTAGTAGGCCAGCAATTTTCAACCAGTTTGCAAAAGGTCCACAGGCAGTGATGTCATTCAGGGGGAACGCACCAGAACGGGCGTTCCGGATCCTAACGGGCTCCGTGGCTGGTTCCAGGTTCCTGACAAGTGCCAATCAAAAGTGAGTTCCTGTTCCTAAATCATTTGAATGACACCACTGTCCACAGGTGTGCTATGGGGGCCGTTTGGAGCACAGTAGTTGGCAGAGGCAGATCTAAGGGAGGGCAAAGCTCTAAGTTTTGCAAGAAGCCTTACCTTGCAGTGGAAATCACTCCTCTCCTGCACCCATTTAGCCAACCCTCACAGGGAAAAGCAACATCTTGGCGTTGCTTACTGGCTACAGCAGCAAGGGAGAGGAGGGATTTACATAACAGGGTAAGGCTTCTTGCAACACTTAGAGCTTTGCCCTCCCTGTAGATCCGCCTCTGGTAGTTGGAAATCACAGAAAAACTCTTCCAGATTCCTGCAGCTCTGTTTCTAGGGCAATTATCTGTTTGTCAGGGCTGGCAGAGGAAGAGGGACAGACATTCTATAACTACAGACAGTTGCCCTAGAAACAGAGCTGCAGAAGCCAAAAGAGTCTTCAGGAAATGACATCATAAGAGGCAAAGAGTAGATAAGACCATAGAGGTCAACATGCTTTGATAAGAAAAATGTGCTAAGGGTATAATGTTGCCTGACTTGCTGATTTTGATTGTCTTTTGATGCTTCTATTGATGGATTTTTTTTCATTGGTCTTTGGTGTTTTGGAATTTGGGAACTGATTGTTACTTTGTTGATGTTTTTGCTCATATGTCAGTTGTCACACTTATATGTCCAAAAAAGCAGCGTATAATGCTAGTGTAAAGAACTAAACAAATACAGCATTTCCTACAAATGCCCCCCTAGCCATGCGTTCAGTATCCACAAGTTTGGGAGCATGTCTTTTTGAAGCGAATGAGACATTCCAACTCTCCACCAATTTGCTCAGAAATGCACACACCCAATTTATGGATTGCCCAATGCAAATTGTGAGGCTGTCTATTTCGATCAGTCTCAAGACCCCCAAATTTATTTGTGCAAATCAGGGCTGCCAGAATCTTCAGTGGTCGCATGCACTGACAGAAATGTTCCCATTTTAATCTCTCTATTAACATCTGAACATTTCCCACTCTGGCCCCAACCATTTTGTACATAAGCTTTCCACATCTCTTTCATCTGTTGCACAGAAAATCTCTTAACTAACTGACTAATAATGCCACAATTGGATTTCGCCTTCCCCTTAGGAAAGCAGGCCTGAACAACAAGGGAGCTGTAAAGGAAAATGCTTAAATCATTCAAGGTTTAATAAGCAGCATAGCCATGCTAAGGGTGGAATATACAGAGGGTTACAAATAATCTTTTATTCAAAGAGACAGCAAAGGAAGAATGAAAAATTGTTTTAATTTAAGTCCAACAAATTAAATGGATTCGAAAAACAAAAAGGCTGCCTCTTCCATTAACAGTCTACGAGATTCTCCTACAATTTTCTCCACTCTCCAGACCTTCTCTCAAACCTCTTTTGTATTTATAATCTTTACATCAATGATCATTTGCTTTCATCCCTCTCCCCCTTAGTTCCTGCAAGGTTGGAGAATAGCCAAAAAGATCTCAATAATGAAATGCAGGATCTTAAAAGTTCATGATCTTTGTTTAGCTAGGTAATTTGTTTGTAAACCGTTCGGCTTAATTTAAAGCAAATTCCGATCATTTGCCGAGGAACGTCAACGGCTTGTCTTTGCGCTTGGGATGAAAAAACAGGAGGAACTCAAACACCCATTTCCTGACCGAAAGTAATGGATTTCCATGGAGGAAAAATTGGGCCAGCTGCATGTGGTGTTCTCAAAACACCAGAACCAGGGGGCATCCACTAAAACTGAGGGTTGGGAGAGTTAAAACAGATAAAAGGAAGTACTTTTTTACCCAGCGGGTAGTTAATCTGTGGAACTCTTTGCCACAGGAGGTGGTGATGGCATCTGGTCTAGATGCCTTTAAGAGGGGATTGGACAGATTTCTGGAAGAAAAGTCCATCATGGGCTGTAGGCCATGATGGATTGTGCAACCCCCTTACATTAGTAGTAGGCTACTTCAGAGTACCGGGTGCAAGGGAGTGGCAACAGGATCCAAGCATCTTGTTGTCTCGTGCCTCCCTGAGGCACCTGGTGGGCCGCTGTGAGATACAGGAAGCTGGACTAGATGGGCCTTTGGCCTGATCCAGCAGGGCTTTTCTTATGTTCTTATGTTCTTATGTGGGCTCCCACTGTTCACCACCCTCTCATTTGTTTGATCTCCATCGATGCCATGCATGTCACTTCACTCTTGTTACCACTGCTGGTTGCAGCACCACAGGTAAGGGTTTCCCCACGACGGAATGGTCTAGTCGTGACCGACTGCAGGGGGCAGTGCTCATCTTTGTTTCTAAGCCTGTAGAGCCAGCGTTTGTCCAAGGACAAGCTTCCGTGGTTATATGGCCAGCATGACTATACGCCGAGGCACACGGAATGCTGTTACCTTCCCGTCAAAGTGGTACCTATTTATCTATTTGCATTTTTAGGTGCTTTCGAACTGCTAAGTTGGCAGGAGCTGGAACAAGCGATGGGAGCTCACTCCATCGTGCAGTCTTGAACTCCCAGCCTTCCAGTCAGAAAGCCCAGCAGTAGCGGTTTAAACCACTGCGCCACCACATCCCAATATGGGTTATGTACTCTTAAATCAACATTAAGAGCACAATCCAAATTTGTGCTGGAACAGCAAGGCCGGTGGTGGCGCAGCGAGTTAATCCGCTGTCGCTGGGCTTTCAACCGCAAGGTTGGGAGTTCGAGACTGCGTGACGGAGTGAGCTCCCGTTGCTTGTCCCAGCTCCTGCCAACCTAGCAGTTCGAAAGCACCTAAAATGCAAGTAGATAAATAGGGACCACTTTGGTGGGAAGGTAACGGCGTTCCGTGCGCTACGGCGTAGAATCATGCTGGCCACCATGATCGGACAAAAACGCCGGCTCACAGGCTTTGAAACGGAGATGAGCACCGCCCCCTACAGTCGGTCACGACTAGACCATTCGGTCGTGGGGAAACCTTTACCTTTACCTTTTTAGCAAGGCCGGTGGACCTACGCTGTATCCAGCGCAAGTTGGGAACGCTCAGGAGCACTCTCAGGGCAAGGGAATATACAGGTCCTGATATTTTTTCAGATCCCAGTTGTATTGAAATTACGTCCTTGTGCAAACATTCTGTTATTTGTTGTGTAATCAGACAATGGCTGGTTGCAGCTGCAGGCTATGGATTGCATTCAGAGCCTCATCTTTGTTGTAAAAACACACAGGCTACTGGAAACCTGAGTGCCCCATTAAGAGCAGCCTCTTTGTTGTGCAAACAGACACTCTCTGCTGCAGGCAGGCTACTGGAGACTAGTGAGGTTGGTCCTTAAGCAGAATGCAGCTAAGTGATGCATGCCTGTATTCTTTTTGAGTGGTTGAGACACACACACCCTAAGTGATACATCAAATTCCTGTTAAAACCTTCCTGAGGGTGCAATCCTAACCAAATTTCCAGCACCGGAGTAAGGGCAATGCAGCTCCGAGATAAGGGAACAAACATTGGTTTATTCGAGGAGGCCTCCTTGATGACTATTCCACTGCAGAATGCAGAATATGTCCCATGGGAACAGTTGTATCAGTGCTAGAAAGTGGGTTAGGATTGCATCCTCAGTGTTGAAAGAGATTTCTGGCATTGCTGGAAGAGGGCCAATGTTCAAGAAGCACGAGCCCAGATCTCCTGTAGGCAGGAGGAACGAGCCATGGCAGCGATAATTATGGCACAATTTTGGCATCCACACTCTACCCATGGAGACTCACCAAAATCCTGAGCTGACCACCACTTCAGAATGTGGTACATTTCCATTTTTAGGTTGGCTTTTGGTCATCAGGGTGAAGCTAGCTGCAGTGGCTTAAGTATTTTTCATTAACAGTTTTTAATTAACATTTGCACTCAGCTGAAGCCTTCAAAATGGGCCAGGATGAAGATTTAAAGTTTAAACCCCTTTTAATAACATTGAGCTGTTCCTTTGTGTGTGCTGTTAAGAGGCAAAAAATATCATCATTTTGCTTTAAGAACCTGTGAGGGGCCCTTGGGAGAAGAAGTCTATGCTTGAGCATGTGCATCCCAATTAAATGATCTTTTGTCCCACCAATTCTTTGCTCCAAATGGTCTGTCCCCCTGCTGGGATGCGCAGCAGACTAATTGTCCTGGAACAGGGAAATCCCACAAGATGTTGCAGTGCGATGAACAGCATTTTTTATTATGAGGAAAGTACGAAGATGACAAGGTAGAGGCCTAGTTTTCACTTAGGACAGGGTTCTCCATCTATATATATAAAAGAGACCGTGTGTCCGTGTGTCCATATGTTCCACATAGGCTCCGCAACGCCTGGACTGATTGACACCAAACTTGGCATGCATACACCTGGCGGCCTGGCAACAAACACTGTGGGGGTCAGACCCCACCCAGGACCCCCGGGGGGTGCAGGGGGGTTGAAATGTAAACATGATCGCAAACGGCCAACATCGGTGTCGAATCTGTCATTGGCGATGCCCCCGATGCCGTTTGACTCCAGGTTCGGCCACCCTCGGCGTGGGGGGGGGCGAGAAGGGGTGCAAAACAAACTGTCCACCATGCCCTCCTGGAACGCCTGGAGCGATTGATGCCAAACTTGCCATGCATGTGCCTTCCAGTCTGGCGACAAACCCCAGGGGTGGGGGTATGCAGGGGTCCCTTGTCAAAATGGTCAGAAATGGCCAAAATCGGCATCAAATCTATAGTTTCCGGGGTCACCGGGATGACCGGCAGCGCTCCCGATGCCGTTGGAGTCCGGGTTTGGGGGCCCCTTGCCGTGGGGGGGCGGGAAGGCGTTCAAAACAAAACTTCCGCCATGCCCCACTGGAACGCCTGGATCAATTGCCACCAAACTCGGCATGCCAGTGCCTGGTGGCCTGGGGACAAACACTGCAGGGGTCAGGGACCCCTACTGCCCCCGGGGGTAGGGGTACGCAGGGGGCCCCACGTGAAAATGGTCTAAAACAGCCAAAATCGCTTTCGGATCTGTAGTTTCTGGGGCCGCCGAGACAAGCGGTGACACTCCCGATGCTGTTGGAGTATGGGTTTGGGCCCCCCTCGTCATGGGGGGGCAGGAAGGGGTTTGAAACAAACTTCCGCCATGCCCCGCTGGAACGCCTGGATCAATTGCCACCAAACCCAGCATATGGATGCCTGGAGGCCTGGGGACAAACACTGCAGGGGGCAGGGACCCCTACTGCCTCCAGGGGTGGGGTATGCAGGGGGCCTCACGTGACAATGGTCGAAAACAGCCGAAATCAGTGTCGGATCCATAGTTTCTGTGTTATTCATAGTGTTATTCAAATGGTGGATCGGGGCCCACATGGTGGGCCACGACCTGATGTCAGGTGGGTCGCAGAAAGCTAGGAGCAGCCATCTTGGAAACTGCAGACTTTACTCTTGAGATATTCCTTTTGTGAATGTTAAGAGTTTGAATTTTCAGAAGCACTGTTTTTAGTTCAGTGCTTCTACATCATATTTTGTCCTCATCTTGCTTTCTGTCAGGGATGTTTCATGGTTGTGCAATTGCTGCAGTCCAAGAATGCCAATTTGCATTTCAGGAGTGTCATTTTATTATGTTACAATGACAGCACTTCCTGTGTGATGATGTCACTTCCTGCTACAACCTCACTTCCAGGTTAATGACATCACTTATGGTGGACCCCAGCATGAGTGCCATTCTCAAAAGTGGATCCCAGTCGAAAAAGTTTGAGAACCAATGATATAGAAACGTATGCAATGCTTCTCCATAATAAAGCCCATACTGATTGAGCAATCTGCAGCCTTCAGATAGCTGCCCAGTCCCATTTAACGGCGACTTCCAGTTTTTGCCAAAAACCAGAATTCCCCTGTATTCAGCTTCGGGCTTCATTATGAAGCCTGCAGTGGCGATGGGTGGATGCATGTGGCATCTGCGGGCTTCAGAATACCTTCATACCCAATTGAGTTCCAGTTGTGTGCATGAAGGCCCTTTGTGTCTGTGTGTGTCTGTGTGTGTGTGTGTGGGGGGTTGTCGACAGCTATGGATACTCAAATCTGTGGTTGCTGAACCTATGTATATTACAGGCCTAAGGGGCACAGAGGGGTACTTCTGATACTGTTCCAGGAATGCATGAGGGTGCAATCCTAACCTGGAGTTAGGCCGGCACAGTTAGGCTAGCCATGTTTGGTCGGCACAAGGGCCACTGTAAAGCGTGTTTGAACCACTCTTGGAGTCAGAAGAATGGCACACATTTGTGTGCTGGCCCTTTTGATTCCGTGAGTGATTCAAACATACTTTACGGTGTGCCTTTTCCCTAACTGTGCCGGTCTAACTCCAGGTTAGGATTGCGCCCTGAATCATGTCTCATTCAAGGTCATCCAGATTTTCTCTCTCTCTCTCTCTCTCTCTCTCTCTCTCTCTCTCTCTCTCCCTCCCTCCCTCCCTCCCTCCCTCCCTCCCCTGGTGGCGTATTCTGATTACACAAACAACAAAAGCAAAATACAAGAGCCACTACAAAATCAGCTGCAATACGGGGCGGGGGGTCATAATATGTGCCACACTTAGCACAGTGTAGGTACGAGGCAGAGAAGTTAGTACGTGTGAAGTGTTTTGAACTCAAAAAGTTAGTATGTGCGAAGTGCTAAAAAAAGGCTACGTAAGTTATAACAAGGAGGTGTGGAGGGGGCTCAGCTCAATGAATGTGAAGCTCAAGCAGCAGCCAAACTGGGATTTGAATGCAAGCCTTCAAGGTCCTTATTGTATACATTATATGTGCTCACGCTGGAAGATGTAAACACTGTCTACATGCTAATGGTAAAGATAAAAGTGACTAGGACACACTCCTAACTGGATTAGGCTGGCACAGGTAGGCCAGCAAATTTTGGTTGGCACAAGGGACACCATAAAGCAATGTTAATCAAACTGTGGGTGGGTCGCAACCTGACGGCAGGTGGGTCGCGGAAAGCTGAGAGCAGCCATCTTGGAAACTGCAGACCTGACTCTTGCTGTATTCCTTTGGTGAATTTTCAAGTGTGTGTGTGTGTGTGTGTGTGTGTGTGTGTGTGTGTGAATTTTGCTTTTAGTTCAGTGCTTTTGCATCATAGTTTGTCCTCATCTTGCTTTCTGTCAGGGATGTTTCCTGGTTGTACAATTACTGTAGTCCAAGAATGCCAATTTGCATTTCAGGAGTGTCATTTTATGATGTTACAATGACAGTACTTCCTTCTTGATGATGTCACTTCCTGCCACAACATCACTTCCAGGTTTTAATGGCATCACTTCCAGTGGGTGAAGACACGAGTGCCATTCTAAAAAGTGGGTCCTGGTCTAAAACATTTGAATACCACTGCCATAAAGTATGTTTGGACCACTCTTGGAGTCAGAGAGGCCAGCACACAGACGCCATCCTCCTTGACTTCGAGAGTGATTCAAATGCGCTTTACTGTAGCCCTTGTGCTAGCCAAACTTTGCTGGCCTAACTGTGGTTGCCTAACTCCAGTTAGGATTGTGCCCCCAGGGTAAGCATTTCTTTGGCTTATTGTGTAAGGGAATTCTGGGCCTTTAAGCTTGTGGAGTTTTTGGAAGCCACTGGGCATAAAAAAAATGGACTGATTAGCAATGCAGATGGAAGACACGCATGTCCATTGGGTGTCACCAGATTCCTCAGGTTAAATCAATATTATGCCGATGCAACGCGATTAGCTCTGCAAGATGACAGAAGCGCCAAAGGTCACCACTCTCAAAGCCAAGATGCGAATGCCCTGCCGTGTTCAGTGCTTCAGGTCGCTGGCGGTTACGTTTGCATTCAAAGAGCAGAATTAACTCATTTGGATCTGAATTGCATGAGCTGGAAGAGTCACCTTTCCTGCACTCTTGAGCTGCTGCTCCACAGCTGTGAGGAAGGAAGGTCATTCCACCTGGCGTGTGCGGCATATGTGAAAGAAGAGGGAAAGGTACAGGCGGTAAGATGGAGTTGGATGAACTCTTTGACACTATCAGCTATCCTGGGATGATGCCCCTATCTCAAGGCCAATCCTAACCTGGAGTTAGGCCGGCACAGTTAGGCCAGCAAAGTTTGGCTGGCACAAGGGACTCTGTAAAGCGCATTTGGACCACTCTCGGAGTCAGAGGGGATGGTGCACGTCTGTGAGCTGGCCTCTCTGATTCCGAGAGTGGTCCAAACATACATTACGGTGGCCCTCGTGCCAGCCCAACTTTGCTGGCCTAGCCGTGACAGCCTAACTCCAGATTAGGATTGCGCTCCCAATTTCACCATAAGCCGTTCATGCTCAAGGGTCTAATTAGAGACTGAAGGAAGCATCAATGAAATATGTTGTGGGAGTTTGATGACTAGAACTCCCGAAGACTTTTTCTTTTGCAACAGATACCATAGATCAGTGGTGCTCAAATGTTTTAAAACCGGGACCCACTTTTTAGAATGACAGTCTGTCTGGGACCCACTGGAAGTGATGTCATGGCCGGAAGTGCCATCACTGTGATGCCAGAGCCTCCTGCTTTCCTGAGAAAGCAGCAAGAAATTGAGTTATTTCCCAACTATTTTCCAATAGCAAATCAGAAAAGAAAAAAACCTTCTTACAACCTTGACACAAGCAAAACAACCAGCATTCCCCGTTTCCAGCATTTCATCTTCCCATTTTTCCAATATGGCTGCTCTAGGTGCTTCATGACCCACCTGAAATGGGCTCATGACCCATTGGTTGGTCCTGACACACAGTTTCGGAACCACAGCCATAGATACCTGGCTAGAAAAAAATGCAAGTAAATGAGCTGCAAATTGTCTCCTCCTCTTATCTCAAGGTCAGTCAGGGGTCAGGGAAGGTCAGGGGTCTCAGGTGCCTGTTGCTTGTCTGCAAAGTGTTTGTGGACCATCTTTTATGCTTGCAGAGGGTTTCCAAGCTTTCCAAAGAGCTGTCCTTTGATCTCCATTTCATTGCTTTTCTGATCCTGCTGTTAACTCCTTTACTTCTAACCCCTTCTGAAGTTGCTATGCTGTGGTGTGTTTTTAAACCTGAGTTTTTTTTTTCTCCTGCTGTTTGAATCTGTTTTTTCCCCCCTATATCAATTCGATGCTATGTCTTGTCATTATTTGGGGGTGTTTTCATGCTCCTCTTCATAAGCACTATTTCCCTCACTCTCCCCTTACTGCAGTGATAAGACTCCTGATCTTCTCAGCATGGGGGAAAAAAGGAAGGATAAACAGACACCCCCTATTTTTCCCCCTGACTTATCTGAGGGACATAGAAAATTCCATTATTTTTCCTCAAAACCTGACCTCGACTTATCTGTGAGATTGACTTATACTTGAGCATTTATGGTTGACCTCTAACTGGGAACTCCAATGACAGAACTGTCATTATCATCAATCTCTAGGTGAAAGAGAATCCCTGGAGAGGATACAAATTGTTAACTAGACTGACCAGCTTTAAAACCACCCGTTCTCCAGCAGTTCTTAAAGTGGTTCCAAGATCACGTCACAAATTCCTTCAGCACCCTGGGGTACATTCCATGTGCAAACAGTTTGCTTCCATTACCAATCATGGGCAGCCCAATCCTGAGCTATCCGGCTCCTGTAGGAGCAGCAGTAGCAAAATGGTTACCACTGCGTCCTACAGAATCCATGGAAGCCATTGTGGTCTCCTTGGGGGAGCCCCTTCCCCCCAAGGTTCATCCCTTTCCCCCAAGGAAAGCTGCAGACCCCAAAATGGGACTTCTTAGGTGCAATCCTAACCTGGAGTTAGGCCGGCACAATTAGGCCAGCAAAGTTTGGCTGGCACAAGAGACACCGTAAAGTATGTTTGGACCACTCAGGGAGTCAGACAGGCCAGCACACAGATGTGCTTCATCCTCCTGGACTCAGTGGTCCAAACATGCTTTACAGTGTCCCTTGTGCTGGCCAAGCTTTGCTGGCCTAACTGTGCCGGCCTAACTCCAGGTTAGGATTGCACCTTCAGTCTCTGCCAGCTGTTTTGCCCATGTCAGGCTGCCCAGCCCAATGAAAGGCTTGAGCATACTGCAGTGCTGGCCGAGACTACCACCCAGTCAGGCCCACACCTCACCTCCCCCAGCTCTGATGGGCCTTAATGCCAGCTGGCAGTGCTCTACTGCCAACCAGTGCAGGCCCAGCTTGGGCAGTACCTTCTCTCCAAGTGCTGTAAACATGCTTTATGGCTCATTTATGATACCCAGATTTGGTGGTATGCATATACCGCCAGCAATAAGGTCCACAGGATTGGCCCATAAATCTCACTTCACTTTTGTCTTCCCAGCAGAAGAAGAAGATCAAAAAAAGGCAATCTTTTCTAAAATACCTTGTGTTCTGGGCACTTTGTTCTATGCCTACTGTTTGTCTTTCCACACCGAGGTGACTAAGATGGGATTGAAGCACTAAAGCTCTGGTTTTTCTGCTCCCTTGTACTGCATTGTAACTGTAGCCAAACTGCAGCGCTCATTGATTTCCCCTGCGTTTCCTGCAGATAACCTGTATTGTGTCTGCCATTTGTTCTGCCATTTAAACTGAGCCAACAGCTTTAGGGATTTTTTCGTCTTCTCCCCCTTCCTTATGGTTTCCCAAATCCCACTCTCTTTCCTGGTCACTAGGTTGGAGCGAGTTTCATTCTGAAGACACATTCTGTCATGCTCTGTCGTTCAGAGCATGACAGAATGTGTCTTCAGAATGAAACTCACTCCAACCTAGTGACCAGGAAAGAGAGCGGGATTTGGGAATTTTTGTGAGTTTTTGTGATTCCCCTGCTTATTGGACTGTTTTAGATATGCTTCAGGAGCATGGATCTTAACAAATGCATCTTGGAACAGAGGTTGCTGCCAATTTTTTAATTATTTCCTGCAAATACTTGTCATTGGAAATGATCCTTAAGAGATCACTGCTCTCAGCCAGATGCATATGGTCAGGGTAGGCTCACAGCCAGGGCCGGCTTTCAGCCAATGTGACCAATGTCGCGACATCGGGCCCCGCGCTTTAGGGGGCCCTGCACTAGCAGGGTGAGCATGTTGCCTGTGGCTGCAGCTGGGATCTCGATGGGCTGCAAGTCAGTGGAGCGAGCAAAGCAGCTTTCCCTTGGTCTCTCCCACCTGCCTCTGCCTCGGAACAGCCCAAGATGGGCCACCTGGAAGCAGGTGGCAGTGATGTTGTGATATCACCACCACCTACTTCCACATGCCATACTTTGCAAGTGGCACAAACAGAGCTTGGTGAGTGGGGGCCCCCGCAGGTAGGGTTGGGGGCCCCACAGGAATGCCCCACATTGGGCGCTGCTGCTGCTAATGCTGGCCCTCCTCACAGCCCAATCCTGAGCTGCCTGGCTGTCCAAGTGAGCAGCAGTAGCCAGGTAGCTAAAACCAGGCAGTCGCAGTAGGACATTCTTCCCCTTTCCCTGCAGTAAGGGCATGGTCGGGTGAGCAGTCGACTCACCTCTGTGCCAGCTATTTCGCCGGCGCAGAAGTGGGGGCCTCCGTGTGGAGCTGCATGGCCCTCCATGGAGGTCAGGATCAGTGGCGAAGCTCACCGCTGGTCCCACCCCCACCTCACCCCTTCCCTGCCCAGGAATACCCTCCTGCTCTGTCCCAAAAGGCTGCGACGCCGGAGAGAGGTAGACTCATAAGAACATAAGAACATAAGAAGAGCCCTGCTGGATCAGGCCAAAGGCCCATCTAGTCCAGCTTCCTGTATCTCACAGCGGCCCACCAGGAGCCCCAGGGAGGCATGAGACAACAAGATGCCTGCAGCCTGTTGCCACTCCCTTGCACCCGGTACCAGTAGCCCACCACCATTGTAAGGAGGTTGCACAATCCATCATGGCCTATAACCCACGATGGACCTTTCCTCCAGAAATCCGTCCAATCCCCTCTTAAAGGCATCAAGACCAGGTGCCATCACCACCTCCTGTGGCAAAGAGTTCCACAGATTAACTACCCGCTGGGTAAAAAAGTACTTCCTTTTATCTGTTTTAACTCTCCCAACCCTCAGTCATGTCCCCCCTCAGGCACCTTTTTTCTAGGCTGAAGAGCCCCAAATGCTGCAGTCTTTCTTCATAGGGGAGGTGCCCCAGCCTCACCCCTCGTTGGCTTGCGTCATCGGCAGATTGCGAGGGGCCTGAGGGAGCAGTAAATGGAGGGGGCCTTTCACCCCGAGTCTGCCGCCCCCGCCCCTCTCTAACCCTCTGCCAATGCGAGTGGCAATTATTTTTGCTTGCTCAAGCAAGAAGCAGATTGTTTCCCTCCTCACCATGTTTATCACACGATGTAGGCACATCGGCGCAGCCAGACGCAAGAGAGGCTGCGCTGATGTGCACAAGCAACACACGTGTGGGACTAGTCCTAGGGGCTCATTCGACTTCCCGGACTGGGCCCATCGTTTGCAGATGCAGAGAGCTTCCTCTTCCCTTCTAATAACTCTTCCGGTTACAACGCACATAAACCACATCTTTTAGTTTCTCTGGGCTGCTGAAATGATTATTCCAGTAAATATTCTCTACAGCTTTATCTGCTCACCATAGAAATTGGTGCTCACGACTTCCTCCGTAAGAAGGATTGCTCTTGTACTTCATCGCCTCCTTGCCCAGGGAATCGTTGTGAGGAGTGATTCAACATTTGCACCGCAAAAACACATCTTTAGCGGCTACAGCCGCTCAAACTCACTGCCAATAGGCCTGCTCCTTGCCTCTGTGTAATTCAGCGCCCCCCCCCCCGGAGGCTGTAGCAGGTGCAACTACCTGCAGAGAGTTCCCTCTTTCTCAATGCTGGCGCCCAATCGTTCATCTCACAGCATCTTGTTTGCAGCAGCGGAGGCAAAGAATTCAGCTTCATCTAAGAAACCAGCTGCTACTGAAACAGACATTGCCATAAGTAAGGGCATAATCTTAACCAACATTCCTGCACTGATATAATGGTGCCAATGGGGCATGCACTGCATCCTGGGGGGGGGGGGGCGGCAGTCGCAGTCACAAGATAAGGGAATGTTTGTTCTCATACCTTGGAGCGGCATTGCCGCAGTGCTGGAATGTTGGTTAGGACTGCGCCCTAGTGAAGGAGGAACAGGGGCTGTCCACAAGTGATTGTAGCAGCTGTACACACTGAGAGCTGCTACACTCAGCACAATCCTAACCTTAGGAGTTAGGCCAGCACAAGTTAGTCCAGCAAAGCTTGGCTGGCACAAGGGAAACCGTAAAGTGCATTTGGACCACTCTCTGAGTTAGGGAGGATGGCTCACGCCTGTGTGCTGGCCTCTCTGACTCCAAGAGTGGTCCAAACATACTTTACGGTGTCCTTTGTGCCGGCCCAACTTTGCTGGCCTAACTGTGCCGGCCTAAGTCCAGGTTAGGATTGTGCCCAAGATTGGAAGCTTCTGACGAGAAGGTGGATGCTTATTCACAGGCTCCTTTAAACGCATATACTGTAGAACAGTTTCAATTCCTGTAACCTTTATTGGCATAATACGACAACAATAATACAAGACAAATATAATAACATAACAAAAAAACAAAGACAAATTAGCAGCAATGGTTAACACCAAAAGTAAGGTATAAGAAGAGCCATAAGAAGAGCCATGACATCAGCAAGAAATCTGGCAACAAAATTTGTGTACAAAAGATAGCGATCACTCAAAATTATAAATATAATAAGAGATTAAAGAAAGACAAAGAGAGGGAAGAAATCCAAGGCTCAAGAAATTTTGAGCGATAGGCACTATGAGCCGGACACTTCAAAATAATATGATCTAAAGAGTCGGGGGGAAATTGGCGAAAATAACAAGCACAGTAAAACGAAGGGATATGCGAAAATGACCAAAATACTTGATTACACCTACAGGCATTTGGAACCCGTTTGTACAAAGGGGGAAGATCTGAAAAAGGCGGGGGGAAAGCACCATATTTAGTAAAAAAAAGTTCTAGATCATTTTGCCCATTTTTGCATTAAAGTCCCCCAAGATGACCACATGAGCAGAAGGGTGTGCCTCTTAAATCTCCCTGAGGTGTTTCTCAAAGTTGGTCCAAATCTACCTTAGAATGACTAATCCTGCAAATGGCGGAAAATACACATTTACCAGTATTAGAGAATTTGGCTGTAGATTAAGTTTCGCCACCAAAATATAATGATCAAAGGGAGGCAGGGATTCTGTTACAACAATTTCGTAGAGATCAAGAAAGTAATCCCCCCTGTAGAACAGTGGTTCCCAAACTGTGGGTTGGGACCCACCAGTGGGTTGCAAGCCAATTTCGGGTGGGTCGCAAAGCACCTAGAGCAGTCATATCGAAAAAATGGGAAGATGGGGTGCTGGAAAGGGGGAGGGCTGTGTGGCTATTTTGCTTGTGTCAAAGTAGTAAATAGGCTTTTTTCTTTCTGACTCACCTTGCTATTGGAAAATGACTGAGAGTGCAATCCTATACTATGCCGGCCTAGTAAGGCCAACATAGCAGGGCAATATCCGAAGGCCCATTAGGAGGCAGCAGCAGCAACATGCAGGACAAGGGGAGGTTTTCTCCTTGCACCCGCGTAAGTCCCGGCCAGCCCTATGGGCCTGCTCAGATCTGCACCGGCAAAATAGAAGGCACAGAGGAACATGGACAGCAGTGGCCCGAATCGGGGCCTCCCTGGCCTGGGACAGGGTTTAGGATTTGGCACTATGGCCGTCCTGTGTCACAACCGCCGTCTCCGCCCACTGCGCTGCCCAGTTACGCCTCTGGAACGCCCTCGCGGAGACCCTGCACCGACCAAGCGATGCCGGCGCTTGACTGTTGCATGGCCGGCGCTGCTGATGGTCACACCAGTGCTCGAGTGCTGGCGCGGCTGCGTGCACCAGCCCATCACCATTGCGCCGCCGCAGACACATTTTACGGCATGTTTGTGACAGTGTTCGGCTGGTGCAAGAGCACAGCGCCGGCACAAGGGGGGTATAGGATTGTGCTGTCAGCAATTACCCAATTTATGGCTGCGTTCTCAGGAAAGCAACAGGCTCTGGCATCACAATGACGGCACTTCCAGCCATGACATCACTTCTGGTGGGTCCCAGACAGATGGTCATTCTAAAAAGTGGGTCCCGCTGCTAAAACGTTTGAGAGCCACTGCTGTAGAATACGTTCTTTATTATTTGGCAGCAAAGACATGATGGGCTAATGGGAGAAAATGAAACAGAAAGTCAGATAGTTGCAAGGATTGAAGCACTTTAATTGTTCATGACATAGGCAGGCAGCCAGGCAAGCGGGGAGTGGGAAGAACCTTTGAAGGGCACAGTGGAAACGTGAGTGACGAACTTGTCATCGCTGAGGGCCTGGAATGATTTCTCTGGATAGACAAAAAGAGTCAGAAGGCACAATAGCAGCCTCGGGGGTCAAAGGGATTTCTTTCAGGAGGCAAGAGGAAATGTTAAGAGGTTTGTCTACTGCACCAGAGCAGCTAACCAGGCAATTGGACAATTAAAAATGGACAAAGCACCTGTTCAGATATGAATTCCATCCCATAATTTTGAGAGAGATGGCAACATACACCTGCATGACATCTAGAGAAGGTCTTGGCAAAGATTGTCAATGGCTCACTGAAGAATACAGAAGATGAAAGAGAGACGATAAGGGATTATTTCTTCAGTACTCCGGCAGCAGGCTACCTCTCGCCAAGATGCAGGCCTCAAGATGGGAGATGCCGCACTCACATTTACATTGGCTTTGTTGGTTTTGCATCTGCCAAGGAATTCTGGGAACTGTAGTTCTGTGTAGATGCCAAGCATGCAGTTGAAAAGCAGGTGGGCTGTACTTTGATTTGTTTGCTAGACCAGTGGTTCTCAAATATTTTAGACGGGGACCCACTTTTTAGAATGGCACTCATGTTCGGACACACCAGAAGCGATGTCATTAATTAACCTGGAAGTGATGTCATGGCCAGAAGGGATATAATCAAGCAGGAAGTGCCATCAGTGTGACATAATCAAATGACACTACTAGAACGCAAACCAGTGGCCTGTGGCCCAGGGTGGCGCGAGCCATGGGCGCTGGGCGGTGGTGGAGCAGCGGAGTGCAATTGTGCGCAGTCCGCGCACAAAACAGTGCACTCTTTGGCCTGCCCGCCTTCCCTGGCCTCCATTATGCTCCGAAATGGAGCGTTTTTGGGTGCAGGGAGGTGTGTCGGAGCGATGCACGGGGGCGGGGCAATGTCCTGGGGGTACGGTTTCGGCGCCAGCCATGGGCGCGCTCGCGCCTCCATTCGGGCCTGACGCAAACTGATATTCTGGGACTGAAGCAATTGCACAACCATGAAACATCTCTGACTGAAAGCAAGATTAGGACAAAATAGTCTGTAAAAGCACTGAACTAAAAACAAAATTGAAAAAAAAACAAAAATTCAAACACTCCCAAAAGAATATAGAAAGGTCTTCAGCTTCCAAGATGGCTGCTCCCAGCTATCCATGACCTATCATCTTGTCATGACCCATCAAGTGGGTCCCGACCCTCAGTTTGACTAGACCATCAAGGTCTGCCAAAATAGCAATGTGGTATATATTCATGTAGACTGAAGGAGCATAGTGTGTACACACCATGCTTACACAGAACTTGTTTTCTCTCAAACGTTCTTTATTTCAACAACACAGGATCAGGAACAAGGAGCTTTTTGTTGCCGTTCAGTCGCTAAGTCGTGTCCGACTCTTCGCGACCCCTTGGACCACAGCACGCCAGGCCTCCCTGTCCTCCACTAGCTTTCGGAGTTCGCCCAATTTCATGTTCATCACTTCGGTGACACTATCTAACCATCTCATCCTCTGCCGCCCCCTTCTCCTTTGGCCTTCCATCTTTCCCAGCATGAGGGTCTTTTCTCAAGAGTCCTCTCTTCTCATGAGGCGGCCAAAGTCTTTGAGCTTCAGCTTCAGGATTTGTCCTTCCAGGGAGCAATCAGGCTTGACTTCCTGGAGGATTGACCGATTGGATCTCCTTGCAGTCTAGGGGACTCTCAACAGTCTTCTCCAGCACCGTAATTCAAAAGCATCTATTCTTCGGCGCTCTGCCTTTCTCATGGTCCAGCTCTCACATCCATTCATTGCTACTGGGAAAGCCATAGCTTTGACTAAGCAAACCTCTGTTGGCAGGGTGATATCTTGGCTTTTTTCAAAGTTGTCTAGGTTCACCATTGTTGTTGCTGTTGTTGCTGTTGCTGTTGTTCTATTTAGACCCCACCTTCCCTCCAAGGAGCTTGTGGTGGCTTACTCCAAGGAACTTACATGTTGTGGGAGAACAAGTTTCTATACATCAACCTTGTGAGATACTTAGGCTGAGGAATGGGGACTAGACGAGGAGCCACTTTCATGGATGAATCTGGATTTAAACCAGGTGACCTAGTGCTACATAATAACCACCACACCACACTGCCACTTTTGTTAATAACAGTTGGGAGACAGAAACTCTTGTCAATCTCCTGCAAACCACTCAGAGGTCAGCAAGTAGACCCTGCTCTTTTCTGCCAAGCCCCAGGCCAGTCCACCCTGAGCTCTCTGGGGAGAGGGTATTATATACAATGGTCAGCGCAATCCTAACCTGAAGTTAGACCAGCGCAGTTAGGCCAGCAAAGTCTGGCTGGCTCAAGGAACTCTGTAAAGTATTTTTGGACCACTCTTGGAGCGCAATCCTAAACTGGAGTTAGGCCGGCATAAGCTAAGCCAGCACAGTTTGGCCAGCACGAGGGCTATCATAAAGCGTGTTTGGACTACTCTTGGAGTCAGGAAGGATGGCTCACGTCTGAGTGCTGGCCTCTCTGACTCCGAGAGGGGTCCAAACATACTTTATGGTGTCCCTTGTGCTGGCCAAACTTTGCTGGCTTAGCTTCTGACGGCCTAAATCAGTTTAGGATTGTGCCCTCGGAATTGCAGATGTGCCCCAGCCTCCCTAATTCTGGGAGTGGTCCAAACCTGCTTTATGGTGGTCCTTGTGCTGGCCTAACTGTGCCAGCCTAACTCCAGGTTTGGATTGCGCTCTGTGATTCATAAAATGTGGTATTCTGAGCATGTCATTTATCACTGGGTATGGATTTAAGAGGTGATAACCTCAGTCTAATTACTATGGAATAGAAGACTATGGCCTCTGTATAGTGCTGTCTCCTGCTCTTGTTAAAAGTTGGACCACACTGTCCACTCAACACACACATGCACTGAGATGTGTGTACCTCCCCGGAAGTACACTGATAAGGACATGCCTGCTTAAAGGGGTCTTCATAACTATACACATAATATACACAGCAAGCTGTCAGTCGAGCCCTACTGCATTTAATTTAATTGCATGTCAACAGATTTCGCCACAGGCACAACTGGAACATTGCAAATCACAAATATATTTAACCTGGAAATAAATATTAGTAATAAATATTATGCTTCATTAGAGAAAGAACCTTTGTGTCATTTATTTGATTTATTTTTTTTTGGTCACTTATTTTTCCTCCAGCACCAGGAATTGCATTGCAAATTCCAAGCAGTCAGTCTTTCCCTGATGACAGAACTGCTTTCATTTCAAGCACCTTGGGAAGGTGGCAGTAAAACTGCATTCAGAACCTTTGTGCATCCATCAGCAGCCAATTCTGAGATTAGTTGGCTGCTCGTTCCCCCTCCCCATGACCCACCATCAATCCCTCCAGGCTGTTTAAAATAATAGTAGTAGAGGCCCGGCAGAAATCTATACCGCAGAACAGGAACAGGATATACAGGAAGCTGGACTAGGTGGGCCTTTGGCCTGAGCCAGCAGGGCTCTTCGTATGTTCTTATGTTAATCACATGTTCATGGGAGAGGCCGAAGCAGGGAGTTAAATCCAGAGGTGTCACCTACTCCCCAGTAGACGGTTCGCTGGGCGGGAGTAGGGAGTGATTGACAGTCCGTCGATTCACTTCCGGTTTCTTCACGCGCCCCGCGCGGCTTTCCCTCGCCTCGGAGGGGGTGCCTGCTTGTCTTGGGGGATGGGTGGGGAGCGCGCTGGGTGCCTGGGCAAGCAGGCGCCCCCTCCGAGGCGAGGGAAAGCCGCGCGGGGCGCGCGAAGAAACCGGAAGTGAATCGACGGACTGTCAATCACTCCCTACTCCCGCCCAGCGAACCGTCTACTGGGGAGTAGGTGACACCTCTGGTTAAATCGGATTCTGATGATGCAGGCCTACAAAGCTGTGATCCACAAAACTGACACTGGAAATGAGCTCCTCCAGTTTGGAAATCCTGATGCCCCAATGACCCAAGACCAAGCTGCTTTTGAGTTCTGGTTTTGCCGTGGAATGAATTGGTCCAGCCCTCTCAGCTGCCTAATTCCCTCCTCCCCCTCTTTTGGTACACACATTCACAGCCTACCAACCATGTACAGCACCCAACTGAAACCTCTGTAGATCTGTTTCGTTGCTTGCCAGCGGTGGAAAAATAGGCAGGTTGTCGAGCAACTGGCAAGACATAATCCATGACAGGTGAATTATGTTCGATGCCGTTGTTCACAAGTTCTGTAGACCTGGCCTACAGGGGCACATCAGGGGCACAAACCTAACCAACTTTCCAGCACTGGGGTAAGAGCAATACAGCTTCGAGTTAAGGGTACAGACATTCCCTTACCTTAAGAAGGCCTCCATGACTGCCCCACAACTTCAGGATGTAGCGCATGCCCCATTGGCACAGCTATGAGTGCTGGAAAGTTGGTTAGGATTGCACTCCAAATATTTTGTAAAGGAGCTTACTTCCAAAGCTGTTATCTTCATCCCAATAAATTTGTAGGCCGCATCACCCATCATCATCATTATCACCATCATCATCATCATCACCATCATCATCATCCCATTATTTATGTACCACTTTTCTTTTCTCCAGTTTTCTCTTCTGACTTTATTCAGGGTGGTTGACATAGGCAGGCTTATTCTAAATCCCCGTGGGGATTTTTACAACAAAAATCTTCCATAGAACCTCTAATCTTCCATAGAACCTCTGCATTCCAGATGGTTTCTTGCTCAGAGCGCAATCCTAACCTGGACACAGAAGTATTTGTGGAGCTTTGGGATGGGGCTGGTACCCATAAATATCAATTAGGAAGTGTTTTGAAGCACATGGGCCTACCTTAGGGCAAATGTATCAAACCGATCATATTTTTTTCCAGCCTTAACATTCATTCTCTCTTTAAATTGATTTTGCAGTAGGTCATTAGGTTTGAGCCGTATGAACTATATATTGTACTTTAGGCCACAGTAATAATCTGCTTCATCTTGTAACAGCACAGCTTCTCGGACAGCCCTGCATTTGGATTTAATGTTCTTTCATAAATGCTTTCCCTTTTTTTTATTTTATGGGAAAGCTTGTTGAAAAGCAAACTATCAAGTGTGGTGTAAACATGGCTAAATAAGCAGGTTTGCATTTAAAGATCTCCTTGTTTGCCTCAAATATATTTTGCCATTTTCTCTCTATCTAATTATCATCCTTTTCAATATTGAGATGTTTATTGTGACCTTTTTTTCTGATTAAATGGCTTTGACTGCTTATTGAGCACTTGCAAAACGTGATTTTTGAGATTAGATGATGACAGTGCTACTGCACGAGAAATATGATGCGGTGCTGCTCTCCTTAAAGTAGTAAAGAACGAATTGAGGCCTAAAGATGGATTCACTTTGCTTACGGTCACTGGCTGTTGTAGTGCCTGAATTTAATGAAGGAGAGAGGGAAAGGTGATATGAACACACTTGTGGATGTCAGTCGAAACCTTCAGAAATGTGGGAGTTGATGTTGTCATTGCTGTTAATGTAGTGCTTGAGATGTACTAGGCAAATTGCAAAAAAATTAAACAAGGTCTGAGCAGCAAAAAATCAAGATAAGCGGGTCAGCAAGTGGAAGCCTTTGGGCCAAACCTGGCAGCAGTACATAAGAACATAAGAACATAAGAAGAGCCCTGCTGGATCAGACCAAAGGCCCATCTAGTCCAGCTTCCTGTATCTCACAGCAGCCCACCAGGTGCCCCAGGGAGGCATGAGACAACAAGATGCTTGGATCCTGTTACCACTCCCTTGCACCCGGTACCAGTAGCCCTCCACCTTTGTAAGAAGGTTGCACAATCCATTGTGGCCTATAGCCCACGATGGACCTTTCCTCCAGAAATCCGTCCAATCCCCTCTTAAAGGCATCCAGACCAGATGCCATCACCACCTCCTGTGGCAAAGAGTTCCACAGATTAACTACCCACTGGGTAAAAAAATACTTCCTTTTATCTGTTTTAACTCTCCCAACCCTCAGTTTTAGCGGATGCCCCCTGGTTCTGGTGTTTTGAGAGAGGGAAAAGAACATCCCTCTATCAACTCTATCCCTTCCATGCATAATTTTGTATGTCTCAATCATGTCCCCCCTCAGGCGCCTTTTTTTCCTGGACCTACTGCTGTTTTCGAACCATCTTCAAAGGCAGCCCCACAGATAGGGCCGGCTCCAGGAGCCAGTGGTGCCCAATGTGGGGTATTCCCATGGGGCCCCCTACCTTCCCTGTGGGGCTCCCACTCACCAAGAAAAGCCCTTGTGGTGCCGCATGTGGCACCTGGAAATAGTTGGTGGTGACATGATGACGTCACCGCCAACTGCTTCCAGAAGGCCCATTTTGGGCAGTTTGTGTTGCAGTTTCACATCTCACAGCCTAGAACTGGTAGAAACTGGCA
>JAJKFI010000017.1:5873628-5893950 GCA_029204185.1 Lerista edwardsae | reverse complement strand
GTGTTGCAGTTTCACATCTCACAGCCTAGAACTGGTAGAAACTGGCATTCCGTCTCTCCGTCTCAGAATCAGATAGAGCACCTGTGAGTCCTTGAGCAGGTCAGCTTCCCAGCTTGTTAGGGATAGTAGCTGTACTCCCTTTTAAGATAGTGTAGAATAAGCAGGCAGTTTCACACGGGAAGCCCTGGCTGGAAACACTGCACATTCCCATGAGCTCATAGTGTTCTAAGAGTCACCCCATTGGGTAAAATGGGGCACAAGGGGTCTTCAGGTATCCACCTACCAGATACACTCTGGCTGCATCCCTTTGTTCTGTTGTTAGAAGGAGTTTTTCACTGTGTGTGCTTAAGATGTAAAGCTGCACTGAAAACGGCCGCCTGCGAGCGGCCCAAACTTCACCGGCTTCCTAGCCGGCAGATTGAACCTTTGTACCTTTCTTACTTTCGCTACAATAAAGAGACTTTGTTATGGAAATGTGGCGATTGCTTCAGTCCTTCGCATCGGAGCGCTAAGGCAAGCGCTAAAATGGGTCTCCAAGCCCCCAACTCTGCTGCTATTTTCACAAATACACAACAGTTTGGAGGCAGGGGCAGGTGGGAGGGCCCCAGGTCAAGCTGCTCTGCTCGCCTAACTGCCTTAAAGTTCATAGAGGTTCCAGCTACAGCAGCAGGCAATCTGCTGGCAGACAAAAATGATTACGGGGCTGGGGCACCTCCCTTATGAAGAAAGACTGCAGCGTTTGGGGCTCTTCAGCCTAGAAAAAAGGCGCCTGAGGGGGGACATGATCAAGACATACAAAATAATGCACGGAAGGGATAGAGTCGATAGAGGGATGTTCTTTTCCCTCTCTCAAAACACCAGAACCAGGCGACATCCGCTAAAACTTAGCGTTGGGAGAGTTAAAACAGATAAAAGGAAGTACTTTTTTACCCAGCGGGTAGTTAATCTGTGGAACTCCTTGCCACAGGAGGTGGTGATGGCATCTGGCGTAGATGCCTTTAAGAGGGGATTGGACAGATTTCTGGAAGAAAAGTCCATCTTGGGCTATAGGACATGATGGATTGTGCAACCTCCTTACATTAGTAATAGGCTACTTCAGAGTACTGGGTGCAAGGGAGTGGCAACAGGATGCAAGCATCTTGGTGTCTCATGCCTCCCTGGGGCACTTGGTGGACCGCTGTGAGATGCAGGAAGCTAGACTAGATGCAGTTGACCTGATCCAGTGGGGCTCTTCTTATGTTCTTATGTTCTTATGCTTGCTGTGCTAGTGCGGAGGGCCCCAAAGTGTGCGACCCAATGTGATGACATTGGTCACATTGGCTTAAGGCCGGCCCTGCTCACAGATAGAGTTCTGTAGCAATCCAACCTGAACTCAATTTGGGCATGAGCAACTGAGGCCAGGTCTAATTTCGGTAGGAAGAGTTGCAGATGGCAAGCCAACCAATGCCAACCAAAAACACTCCTTATCACAATCATTATCTGGATGTCAAGGAACAAGAACAAAACCAGGACCAGAACTCCCACTGGGGACTGACCAGGGAAATGTACATTGTACTGGAAGGCAAATTAGACTATTCAGAAATGCAACAATTGTACACTTGAGTTAGAACAGCGTAGTAGATCATATGCCCCAAATGACAATAGACAGCTGCTGCTACCGCAGTACATTTTATCATTATTTATTTCTAGAGTGCCTCCAGTAATTTGGCATTGTGCATAAATCAAAGCAAAGGCAACAGGCACTGCCTTCATGCTTACAATCAAGGGAAGGAAAGGGGGGAGGAAAAGAAATATCTGTTAGAGAATGATACAGTGAAGGGGCAAGTTTTAAGCATCTGTTAAATCACATTCACACAAAGTGGATTTTCTTCTTCCTGTTTCCAAGAACCTTTTCTCCTCTGGCTAGTACCGGGGGGCGGGGGGGATTGTCCTTCCCTTCCCTCCTATAGGCACAGGGCAGCTACAGCAGATTTGTTTATGGGAGAAATAAAAATGCCTGTAGCTGGGGATTCTGTGTCAGCTTTTCCCTGGCTCTAATCTAATGCCTACAGGAAGTCAAGCCTGATTGCTCCCTGGAAGGACAAATCCTGAAGCTGAAGCTCCAATACTTTGGCCACCTCATGAGAAGAGAGGACTCTTCAGAAAAGACCCTCATGCTGGGAAAGATGGAAGGCAAAAGGAGAAGAGGGCGGCAGAGGATGAGATGGTTAGATAGTGTCACCAAAGCGATGAGCATGAAATTGGGTGAAATCTGGAAGCTAGTGGAGGACGGGGAGGCCTGGTGTGTTGTGGTCCAGGGGGTCGCGAAGAGTCGGACACGACTTAGCAACTGAACAAAAACAATCTAATGCCTTATCAAGCATCAGATCCTAGTGCACTATGTTTAGGGGTGGGTTTTTGATAATGTTTTTTCCAACAATTTCTTGACTGAAATAGAAAAATTGCGGTGTTGTGTGTTTTTATCCACATTTTTACTGCAAATTGTACAACAGTGCAATAAAGAAGGGTGAATGGCAAGCGATTACTGGCACACGCACACCCCAGCCCAAAACGATGGTGCAGCAAGTGCAGCTCTGCGCATGCCTTACGGCCTGAATTGGAGCTGTCCTGGGGACAGAGGCTTGGATGCAGCCTAATGGCCACATCTCAACTCCGCCCCCTCATCAAGCCAGCACACCTCCCAGCTCGCCCAGCCCCGCCCAGTTCCTCCCTACCCCTACCCAGAACCACTCTTGCACCAGCTGAATTCAGCACAGGGCAGCATCAGCCCAACAGCACCAGCACTAATGCAAGGGGCCCAGTTGGCCCCTTCCATTTGGCCAACTCTAGCAGCTAGAGTCAGTGGAACAACAGGCATAGGATTGCACCTGCAGTCACATGGGGGGCAACATATCGAGTACCTGCCTCCTCATACACTCCATTCGACATCTGAGGCTCTGCTGTGAGTACTGCAGAGTGAGAGAGACACCCACTGGGAGCAGGACTTGGATGGCCTATACTCCCGCCAACTCTCTCATAAGAACATAAGAAGAGCCCCACTGGATCAGGCCAAAGGCCCATCTAGTCCAGCTTCCTGTATCTCACAGCGGCCCCACCAGGTGCCCCAGGGAGGCATGAGACAACAAAATGCTTGGATCCCATTGCTACTCCCTTGCACTCTCCACTCCCAACCATCTATGAAAATTGGGTTTTTTTAAAGCATTTGTTGTGGGGGAAATGTCACCATTGGTGGCTGTCATCCTCATTTCCTGCTATTTAGTTATAACTTCTGTGTTCTTAAAGGTTTTGTTTTAGTACAGTGGTTCTCAAACCTTTTAGCACCGGAATCCACTTTTTAGTCTGACGATCTGTCTGGGACCCACCGGAAGTGATGTCATGGCTGGAAGTGCCGTCATTGTGCTGCTTTCCTGAGAATGCGGCAATAAATTGGGTTATTTCTCAGCCATTTCTCAACAGCAACGTGAATCAGAAAGAAAAACAGAGCCTAATTACAAGCTTGTCACAAGCAAAATAACCACACATAACAGCGCTCCTCCTTTCCAGTGTCCCATCTACCCATATTTTCAATGATGGCTGCCCTAAGTGCTACACAGCCCACCTGAAATTGGCTCCTGACCCACCTAGTGGGTCTCAACCCATAGTTTGAGAAACACTGTTTCAGAGGCGTAGCTAAAGGAGTGCAGGGGGGTGCAATTGCACTGGGCACCAGGCCCCTCCCTTTTATTCCCAACTGGATGGCGGTAATCGTCCCCACCGGCACAGCCTGTGCGGCCGGGCTGGCTCCTGCACCTACTCTCGGCCCCACTCCTGCATGCCCATGACAATTAGCTATGCCCAGTGGTGTCATCTACAAACAAGGAATGGGAATGCTGGGCGGGACTTACGCGGGACTTACGCGGGACTTACGCGTGATTGGCTGCCCGCCTGTCCCATTCCGCGGCTGCCCTGGCCTCGGGGGGGGGGTGCCTGCTCGCCGGGGGAAACGGGTGGGGGTGCGCCGGAGCCTGGGCAAGCAGCGGTGGGGCGCGCAAACCGGGGGCAGCCCCCCTGAGGCCAGGGCAGCCGCGGAATGAAACGGGCGGGCTGCCAATCACGCGGAAGTCCCGCCCAAGTCCTTCCCAGCGTTCCCGTTCCTTGTTTGTAGATGACATCACTGGCTACGCCCCTGCACAGTTTTAGTGCACTGGTGGTTTTGCTTTCGGTTTGTAATATATTTCGTTCTTTCAGCACTGTAAGCCGGTTTTTGTCATAAATTACCTCAGAAATAGAGGAATAAAAATAAAATGTTGTGTGGAGACAAGGCTGGAACTCTCGGGACTGAAAGCCAAGAATTTGATGCTTAGCTGGCTCACTGGAGTTTAGAAGTTGCCATGAAAGAAGCCGGAATCATGGCCACAAACAATGGGGCAAGCATCACAAAAAATGGTGACTAGTTGGAATTTCGAAGAGGGGGGAGGGGGAGGAAAGGCACCTCATCATCTGTTATATGGGAAACGATGTCAGGCTGTCATGTTTGCCGCGGCAGAGCCGCCAAGTACTAACGGTTGTCACGGTAACAGTTGTGACAGGCCCGGGCACTTAACTTTTTTCCCCCATTGATAATTACAAACGCGAACAAGCGCTGGCTTGCACTTTACACACCTGCCTGGCTTGTGAGCCTACCTTAATTGGATGTGCCAAGTTTGAGAAAAAAGTAATCTGCCCTTTCAAGACAAGTGACAGGGTAGATAAAGTGGTGGTTAGGACATTTTCCTGACAGAATTACTAAGACATTTCTTCCCTTCCGTTTGTTAATCAAATCCAGGATTTAGCCACACTTTTTAACACAGCTAATTCTGCAAAAGGGTTTCGGGAGCTGGGCAGTCAGGCAGGTGCAAAAGGGACCCAAGGAACGCACGCATAAAAATTCAGCTGCAGTCTTTTCACTTCCATGGTTGCACTTCTAGTTCTAAGGTTACACACAGAACGCAATCCTAAACTGGAGTTAGGCCAGCATAAACTAAGCCAGCAAAGTTTGGCCAGCACAAGGGCCACCATAAAGCATGTTTGGACTACTCCTGGAGGCAGGGAGGATGGCGCATGTCTGTGTGCCGGCTTAGGCAAGCTGACTGCCTATTGTTTGGTGGTGGGGTTTGTTACTGCTAAATTAGGGTATTTGGAGCTAAGCCGGTGAAGAGGGCAGTCTGGAGGAGGCTGGCCAGCCAGTGAATCCAAGCAAAGCTGCTGGAAGAGAGGAGGCCCAGTGGGTGAAGGAACCCCCTCCCTCTTGCCTATCTCTGAGGCTGCTCTAGACGGGAAACTAGTTAGCCTAGTGTGGACATCGGGGCCCTTGGGGAGGCCCAGCAGGGAATCTGGCAGAACAGCAGCACAAAAAAGATTGAAGACCCCAACACTAGGGGAGTGTTGAAGGCAGGAGTTGATCTTCAGCCGCCTTACCTGGCAACCCAACTCTCCAAAAGTGCTTCATTAGTTGACCACTGGTTTGACATGAACCCTTTGATACGAACCAGAAAACTGTTCTGTTTGTGTGTGCCTGTGTGTGTGTGTGTGCACTTAACATAAATTTGCAAAGACGATTGATCAACCTCTCATGTTCAAGTTACTGTCCATCGTTTGAGTGAAGTTTTCCTTACTGGATCACTACCAAGCAACAGTCAATTCTTCAACTCCGATGTCGGAATCGCTAATAGCCAGTCATGTTCCATTAGGAGCACATCTATACATCGCTTGGCTCCTAAACAATTTGGCAGTTTTCTGACAAGCTAATCCCGCAAAGATGTTCATGCACTTCTTGCAGTTGAGATGGTCTGGAAGACCTAGCTTGGAACAGAAGGTGTAGTTTTGATAAGAAAGCACGAATGACCCGAAACATCTGTTACTGCTTATTGTACCGGGCCCTACCTCATTGTGGAATGTGTTCAGTTTCTCTATATTTCATTTGCAGCCTGTTTCGGTATTAACCCTTTCAGCTGAAGTCATCTGGCCCAAAGGTGCTTACTGGAAAGAAAATTTCGGTGGATGGGGGTGTGGAATTCCCATAGTGCTCAAAATGTGGCAGTGTTGGCACCAACGGAATAAGGGCCCAATTCCTGTCCAACGTTTCTCCACTGATGCTGCTGCAATGCTGTCAGAGCAGTAACGGGCTACCACCCCCCTGCGCCCCCCAACCACATCCCCAGCATCTGCAAATGCTCCATTGTAGAGCCAGACAGCAAAGGGGAGGGTGGGCGGGCCAAGCTCCACTCCAGCTTCCCCCCTCTCCTTCACAAGAACACCCACCCCTCCAATAGCACCCCTATCAGGTGCCACCCCATGCCCCACAGATGCTCCACCTCTGAATGCAGCCCTGAAGTAAGGGAGCAAATGTTCGTGGCTGCATCCCCACTGCAGAACACAGCATGTGGGGTCATTTAACTTTCTAATTCTAATTCTAATTCTAATTCTAATTCTAATCATCATCATCATCATCATCATCATCATCATCATCATCATCATCATTTATTTCCCTGTAAACCACTTTGTGTTGAAAAGCGGTATATAAATATGATGGATGGATGGATGGATGGATGGATGGATGGATGGATGTGCCCCATTGGCAAGGATACATCAGCTCTGTAGAGTTGGATAGAATTTGACCCCAAGTCTGGGAAGGGAATTCCACAATCAGTAACGGAAGAGACAGGATTCTAGCCTTGGGCACTTGCTGCCCCCCGCCAACCTGTTTGCTTGATGGTTCACCCTCTTGCCTTCCTCCCCATCCCCATGTAGGGGATGCAGAGTGCAATTCTAACCTGGAGTTAGGCTGGCACAGTTAAGCTGGCAAAGTTTGGCTGGCACAAGGGCAACCGTAAAACATGTTTGGACCACGCTCAGAGTCAGGGAAGATGGCTCACGTCTGTGTGCCGGCCTCTCTGACTCCGATAGTGGTCCAGACATACTTGACGGTGTCCCTTGTGCCGGCCATACTTTGCTCGCCCAACTATGCTGGCCTACAACTATGCATACAAGTGAGTGAAGGGGCAGCAACATTGCAGTTCAAAGGGTAGGTAATGTGTGTGTGTGTGTGTGTGTGTGTGTGTGTGTGTGTGTACCCAGTGGTGTCATTCAAATGGTTTAGGAACAGGAACTCACTTTTGATTGGCACTTGTCGGGAACCCGGAACCAGCCACGGAGCTCGTTAGGATCCGGAACGCCCGCTCTGGTCCGTTCCCCCTGAATGACATCACTGTGTGTACCCATCAGTGCACCTAGACAATTCTTACAATTCAGTGTGCTGATCTAAAAAAAATGTTTGGCATTCTGTGTTTTCTGTAGTGAAGATGGGGCTCTTTGTCGGCCTGCACTGTTTCCCTTCACTGCAATCTTGTCGGGAGCCTCCATTTAGCTCCTGACACAAGGCACAGGCGGCACGTAGGCCCATTTCCTTAACTGTGAAGGACACCCAGCAAAATGATTGTGACAAACATTGTCATTGTAAATTGCAGCTGGTGATTCTTTCAGGCAGTTTGTCATTTGTTTGCCATTGTCACCGCCGGCTTCCTGGGCGCCTGCTGTATAATGTCGAAGCGCTGCAGAGCCAGGGAAGGACAGGTGTGCTCGCAGTCCTGCTGTCTTCTCGGGGATCTCACCCTGTGTGCTCGGTAATGGGGACAAGGTGACAAGGGCTGCTTTGCACCCTGTTCTTGGATGAGGGGATACTGGTTACTGGGTGCCTGCAATGCCACTACCAGGTTGCTGAGAGCTTTGCAGCAAAGCGCAGGACTGTTGGGATACTGAAGGAAGTCCCTGGAAATTTACATGCCTGAATGGGGAAAGGCCTAACACTAGGCCGACTCAGGGGGTAAAGTGCTGAGTCATTCAGGCCTAGCAGACCAGCAGTAAAGTGCTGAGTCAGAATGACTCAGCTTCAGCCTGGGGATGAGATCATCTGATCTCTGATTGGATGCTGGGGACTATTTAATCCAGACCAGAAAAACCTGTGGTTAGTTGATGGAGAGGTAAGTGTTGCTGTTGGAGGAACTTTGCTTTACCTGTTCTTTCCTACAAGAAGCCTTCTTCTGAGAATATAGAAGTTCTTGCTACCCTAATCTCTGTTGCCTGAGTGATTCCTTGAGATTCCTTCCTGCGACCTTGAAGCCTTTCCAAGCCTCACAGCTGCAAGCTGCTTCTACACTATCATCAAGGACTTTGAGTACGGTGGCCACCTTACACCCTTGTACACTCTGAGATCACACTGGGTGCTACCATTGCACAAACCTGAGGTTCACCCTATGCCTGAACTGTCCAACCCAACTCCTCTCTCCATGCCCCCAGCTCGGCTCTGATGTCCATGAATCCAGTAGAATTATTTAGGGTGCAATCTTATGCTGTGCCAGAATAGGCAACTGGTGGACCCTTACACCAAGGGAGGCTCCTGCCTCCACAGTGGCTTCCTCAGATCTCAGCTTGTAAAATCACAGGCCTGAATCAGGGCCACACAGCCCGTGGATGAGGATTTGGATGCAGCCTAACAGCCTAACATTTTCTGACTGTCTGCTGGATAGACGTCTCCCTGACAGCTTATTTTTCTATGTTCAGGGAGTTTATTTTTCCCTGGGGTCCCTTCCCACCTGCAGCCTCACACCTGTACCTTGAAGTGGCACAGCCAATATAAAACTTTCCCATGTCATTCTGCTAATCACCTAATTGAGTCTCGAGATGCTTGAACTGGAAATAATTCTTTCAATAATGAATGGAAATGTAGGTTTATGGAGACAATAAAATCTTAAAACTTGCCTTCCTCTTTTTTTTTCTTGCAGTGATTTGTCTTGCCATTTTAACTTTCATATTGTGCAAAATGAACCAAATCCTTCCAAACTCTAATAACAGTTTTAATGCTGTTTCATTCCTAGGATGGATACCCTTTATTTCTTGGCAAAACAGTTTTTGCAGTACTTCACAGACGTTAAAGGACGCCTCTAATTAAGGTACTGAAATGATTAACTTTGGGTGGTTTTTAACGCTCTTGTCCTGTGATTTTGCACCTTTTATTGCCATTGCTCTGTTTAGTTTCTTAAAACACATATAACCTGCTCTTCTGAACAATTGGGAACAGCTGTCTAGAATCTTGGGGGGGGGGGTCGATCCCTCCACCTAAAATTCAGTCTTTATGGTTGAAAATAATGTGGATTGTGTCTAAATTAAAATCCGGATTCTGCATGCTAATAAATTGAGAACTGTTGTGAAAAATTGTTTTTCCAAAGCATGGGAAATAGCCACAGTGGAAAAACTGGCACATATAGTAGAAGAAATAACAACATATGACAAATGAGCTCTTACAGAACTGGTCTTGTTTGAAATATATAACTGCTTATTTTATTTTATTTTTAAATCTGCCGATGTTTGCATTTTGATTCAGTTGTGATATTTGCAATATTGTCAATTGATTTTATCAATATGAAATTAAATGGGAAGAAATACAAAAATCGGATGAAAGGTCAGCCTTGGGGCATTCAAGCTCCCTCCTAGAGAGTCCTCACTGTAGGACTCACTCACCACCATCTTTGATGGTGGTGTATTTGTTTGGGTTTGAAGACTCGTGATCTGACTTGAGAAAATGAGGGCTGAAGACCATAGTAGAGGAGATAATCAAAGAGAAAATGGCCTTAAAACTGCCTTAAAAAGTTGGCTTTTCAAGCGATTTTAATGTCAAACATTTCTTCTATATTGAGTATGGCATATTTTGAGGTAAAAATTATGCAGTTGTGGTTATTTTGTGCATACTCCAACCAAATGAGGTATGGCTAGTTTATAAGGTAATCTTCACTGTGAATTGTGCTCCTTTTTGCCTGAAATCTACCTTTATTCGTCCTGGATCCACAAAAACATGTGTTAAAAATGTATTCAAGTATTTGAGAGATGAACCCTCTCAGATTTCACAACCATAGAACAGGAACAAAAAAATGTCTTGGGTTAAATAAACAATGCAGATAGGATTGGCTAAGAATGATGACATGATTAGCAAAATTAGGGTGAATCTGAGGCTGTTGTTTTAATGAAGTGGGTGTGGTTTTCCATCAAGAAGCTCTGGAGTGTCTTGGGAGGTAGTTAGGAGTTTACTTAGGCATGTGATCAGTACAGTTGGAGAAGCTTCTTTGAAGGACCTGTTCCAATCTTCCGCATCAATATCTTTCACCTCAATCAACACAGATGAACATTTCATGCAGCCATTTTCAAGAACTGTGCTGTGGCACATTGGTGTGGTGCGAATGGTCCTCAGGTGTGCCGCGGGAATTTGGGAGAGCATCATTTATTAGCAGGGCCATTGGGGGATGTGAGCCCTGCCCCCCGGTAGTTCAATGTCCCTTGTCAATGGTAAAAAAACATATGGTGGGCCTTGACCATTTTAGTGTCTTGCCAGTGTGCTGTGAGATGAAAAAGGTTGAAAATCACTGATCACGTGTGTTTGAGTTTGTGTTGCATGTTCAGTTCACATGGGGCAAGGAAGAAGCCAGGGATGTGCCCATGTCAGTAAGCTCAAGTTACGAGTCACGTCGCGAATCAGAAACCGAGTTATAGCATGCAGCCGTCGCAACTCAACATCGAGAAAAAATTCCGTCTTTCGAATCCTGAATCAGAGTTATTTCGAGAAACAAGTCAGGTTGCAAGTCAAGAAAAAATATGTTAACCCAGAAGGGGTGAAAAAAGAAAGCAAGAACACACATACACTCACTGAGGGTGTAATCCTACCCAGCGCCGGAATGGCAAGGGTGGCCGCCGGCGCCATATCCAAGGCTGGGTGGGGGGAGGCTGGAACCTCCCGTGGCAAGGGAGCGCATGCTCCCTTACCTTAGGGGAAGCTCAAGCCTCCCCTATGCGTTCCTCAGATCTGCGCCCGCTAAAGAGCGGCCCAAATCGGGGCCACATGTCCTCCGGAACAGGCTTAGGATGTGACTGTATGGCCACCTCCCAAGCCCGCCCACGTCCTGCTTACGTCCCTCCCTCCCTCGCCCAATCCCTTGCTGCTTCGGCACGAAGCTTCCCCTGCACCAGCCGCCTTTGGCCGATGCAGAAGGAGCTCGCCGTCGGCGCTGTTAGGCCGATGCTACTTGTAGTGAGAGCGCCGGCGCAGCGGGAGCGCTGACGTGAAGGTGGCGATCGGTGCCCCTGCTTCAATGCTCCGCCTCTTGCGATGTCTTGTTGACGCAAAAGAACTTGAGACAGGAACATGAGTCATTTCAAGACTCGATTTTTTTCAAGTCATTGGTCCCTGAGTCACAAACTGAGTCAGGATAAGTAACATCCATGACTCGAGTCTACTTGGGTCGTCAAAAATAGCCGCTTGGTGCAATTTCAGTGAAGTCAATGTCCATTCTTGGAAGAAGCCCGATAACTAAATTTTCTCTTGCAACATATATATTAGCCGCAGGAAAGTATAGCAAGTCCCACTGGATCAGGCCAAGGCCCATCTAGTCCAGCTTCCTGTATTTCACCATGGCCCACAAAGTGCCTCAGGGAGAATATGGGACAACAAGATGCCTGAATCCTGTTGCCACTCCTTTGCACCTGGCATTCTGATGGAGCCTACATCTAAAACCAGGAGGTTGCACATATCCACCATAGCTTGTAATAGGATGAACTTTTCTTCTAGAAATCTGTCCAATCCACTTTTAAAGGCATCCAGGCCAGATGCCAACACCACCTCCTGTGGCAAGGAGTTTCACAGATCAATTACTTGGTAATTTAGTATTTTCTTCCCATCATCCCATTCGCTGTGTGATCTCTGATTGAGTGGGATCACTAGGAGGAAGAGAACGGATATGAAAGCAAAAAAGATGTGCCAAAGTAGCATCTCAGAGGGTGTGAACAAGAGGCTGAGGCTGGGCTGGGATAAGGCATAAGGGATGCTAGAAATGAAATATCTGAATTGAGAACACATCTTGTTTCCTGTGCACTAAAGATCAAGTGCACTAAACATGTGCACTAAAGGTACAGTGATTTGCCATGCATTGCACCTTACCTTACTTGTCATTTCTTGCTTCATTTTGAACTGATGATAAAACATTATTAGACAGCTGTATGTAATATACAGATAGCCATATCAGCAATTTCTAGAGCAAGCAGTCAGAAGCACAGCAGAACCAGGCAGGAGTTCAGGCATTGCACTGTTCCTGCATTTTGGGTATTTATTTAACGTATTTCTTGGCCACGCTTCGGCAAGGCAGCATACAATTAAAAGAATGAAAGCGTACTGTAAAATGCACATCAAAGCCATATAATGTCAATTAGCTCTCACATTCCTATATGGGAGTGCTGCAGACTCCCAGGCTTCAGAGTCAGCTTGTGGCTTGTTTTATGTGTTGACCTTTTGCATCCTGATCCTTAAAAAAATCCTACCATCCTACACGCCCTCAATTCTGGCAAAGCTGTTAGGATATTCAGGAACGATGAATCAGCAGTTCATGTCCACTGAGCTTAAGGGCTCAATCAGTGGTGTCATCCAGGGGGAACGCGCCGGAACGGCCATTCTTGAACCTAATTAGGGATAGCTCTGCCCACCCACCGGCATTCGTCACCGCCTCCGTGATGGACCCGGCGCTGCGACGCGCTCCTGGCCTCGGACGGGGCGCCTGCTCACCGGGGTGGACGAGTGGGGGGCGCACCGTGTGCCCGAGCGAGTGGCAGTGGGGCGCGTCCACCGGGGCAGCCCGCGCGGTGGGCGGGAAGGTGGCGGAACCGATGGGACGGGCTGCCAATCAAAGGTGAGTCCCGGTCACCGTTCCGGTTCCTGGATCAGTTAGATCCCACCACTGGGCGCAATCCTAGCCCGGAGTTAGGCTGGAACAGTTAGGCCAGCGAAAAGGGACACCATTGTATTTGGACCACTCTCTGAGACAGAGATGCCAGCATACAGACTTGCGCCATCTTCCCTGACTCTGTGGTCCAAATGCGCTTTACGGTGGCTCTTGTGCTGGCCAAACTTTGTTGGCCTAACTGTGCTGGCCCATCTCCAGGTAAGGATTGCACACTGAATTCAAGCAACTGCTTTGCCATGTCAGAATCACTGCATGGTTCAGTAAGGGAGCACCACCCCGTTTTGAGCAGATATTCCCTGCACTAGAAGCGTCAGCACATTAGGACGGTTCCGAGTCATTTGCCCTCCTCTGCAGAGTTGTTGCCCTGGCAGCTGACCCCACTGGAAGGGCCCCGGAGCCCCACAAATGGGCAGCTCCATGATATACTCTGCCCTTTGCTGCCATTGTTCCCCCGTGCGTCAAAGGCATATTAAGGAGAAGCCTGCCACCCTTCGCTCCCGGCTCCAAATCCAACTCATCCGCTGACCTGCTGAATGTTCGAGATCTGGGTAAGTGGTTGCGAATTCCCAATTATACTTACCGTGCAGTTGAGTGGCCGCGACCTTTGGTGGCCCCATTCTCATTATGAACGATAAGCCACAGATTGCTTGTCTTCTTGACCCCATTCGGAGCCGCTGCCCTTTCTGAACCCTTCGGAAGTTTAAACTTTTTAACAGGTTTTCTTTTCTTTTTTTAAGCAACTTTGCTATCAGGCAGAAAAGACCCTATCCAACCCAATCCACTAAAAATAATAGAATATGGTACAGATAAATCATGCGCCTTCGTACATTCAGAATCCCTAACCTGCAGTTTCTTCACCTGGCATTGTCTGGAACTCACCCTTTTGCTGGCATTTTAGGGGTGTTTTTTTTTTTTTGTGTGTGTGTGTGTGGATCCCAATTTGTTTCCCATCTCACGTCATTTTGTTTGACAAATGCAGCTTGACAGGTTGCATCACGGACGTAAAGCAGCGTAGTGGCTCCGCTGTTGACTAAACAAACCTGTGTTACGTGCAGAACACACACTTGGCCAAAACTCCTGGAACGGCTCCGGTGGTGAGTGGGGGGTCTGTAGTACTTACTACACTGCCCCTATAGCTACTCCACTGCCCCAAAGGCAGCAATGAGGGGCTCAATTTTGAGCCCTCCAGCAGGGGCAGCATGAGCATTTCGCCTGCACTGGGGTGGCAAACATGCCGAAAGGCACATCCAGTGCATGCAGTAAGGGCAACGCAACCCCCCTTGCCTGCATTTCAGTCCTTATGGGCAAGATGGGAGGACATTCCTAAATGGGGGAAGGGGTGGAGGGTAGGACCGGGGATGAGATGGCAGCAAAATAGCTGGCGTAGAATCAAGGCAGTGGTGGGATCTACTTGCGCTAACAACCGGAATGTAGGAAGTAGCTATTGGGACGCACGGTTGATTGGCAGTTCCTCCGCACATCCTCGCTTCTCCCGCGGTCCGCTGCCTGCCTGCCTGCCTGCCTGCCTGCTTGGCTGAAACCTCCGGCTGCAGGTGTGCAGGGTGCAGGCGCGGCCAGCCCCATTCACATATTGCAGGGGCGTGCGGCAGCGATGACTGCAGTGGGCGGAGCAAGCCCTACATGGAACAACCGGAACGGCGTTCCGGAGCGTCCTGGCTACATGACATCACTGAATAAAGGGAATCTATTGCCCACCCTACGCCCTTGACCAGGGGAAGGGAATGAACATCCCTTTCCTGTGAGTTGCCTCTGGTGGCTACCTGGCTGCTGATGAATGCAGTGGTAGCTGTTTGGCTACCACTGCACCTGTGGTGGCCAGGCAGTTCAGGATTGGCGTGCCCATCAGAACAGGGGTGAAAACGTCTTAGGGAAAAGTAACGAAATAGAGATACTGTTAGGATATGTGTTTCCTTCGGGGTTTTGCTTATTCTGAAGCTACAAACATCCACTATGATTGCCACTATTCAACAATGAGCCCAAGTCCTGTTTCCAGCCACTTGATCACGTTGAATTGTGCCAGTCCTTCAGGTGCGTTTAGAGGCATTGCGTTTTTCCCTTCCTGGGAAAAGAGCTCCAAAAGTTGACAGGATTCTAACTGTGATGAAAGCACTTGTAGAAGTTAAGGGGCAAGCAGAGTTCTGTATTCCAGAAGAGCAAATGCACACACCATAATTGCCTGCAAGGCTATCAGGGTTTTTTAAGGCGTATGTTTGTTTCTCTGTGCCTCTGTGAAATGACAGGAGAAAGTGATACCTGCTATAAAAGGGAAGCATTAGTTACAGTGTTCTTCATAAATGCAGCTCTTTCTGCCATAATGCTCTCCTGTCTCTTCAAAGGGCACCTGGGCCTTTGTGCGTTGATTTCTGCACGCTTTTATGCGTGGATACAACTGCTGCAGTGCTGAGAATTTTAAAAAGATCCACTTCTTCCGATGACAACTTTTGGGGTGGGAAAGAGGGTGCAAGCTCCATCCTCAGTTCTATTTGAAATATTTGAAATAAGACCCACACACTCTGAAACATTCATTCATTCATTCATTCATTCATTCATTCATTCATTGGATTTCTACCCCACCTTTCTGCCCCATACTGGGGCACCATTATTAAAATCATAAACATTAAAATCAGATAAAATGATAAAAAATAGGATAAACAATTAACAGTGCCATCCTATAATGTGCATCGGCGCTAAAGCTCTCAAGCTGACGCTATTCATAGCGTCAGCTTGAGAGCGCCAACAGGGAGCCTCCCTCGCGCCGACCAAAGCCGGTCAGTGTGAGGGAGGCTCCGTCCTGCTCTGGGGCAGGGATTGGTGGGGAGGTTGTGGGCGGGACGAGGGCGGGCTTGGGAGGCAGCCATATGAGCACATCCTAAGCCCACTTGGGAGGCTGCGCGGCCCCAATTTGGGCCGCACGGTCTCCTCGGATCTCAGATCTATTTAGCAGGCGCAGATCCGAGGAGCACGTAGGGGAGGCTAGAGGGGAGGCAAACATTCCCTTGTTGCAGGGAGGCTCCAGCCTCCCCAACCCAGCTTTGGATTTGGCGCTGGCCGGCTGGGCTTGCCAATCCAGTGCTGGGTAGGATTGCGCCCTAAAACAATAACATTACACCAATTTAAAATTTAAAATTTAGACATGAACAGGATAAAAAAAATTTGCATGTAGTTAAACCCGCTGATTTAGCCCACACCCCAAGCCTTCGAACCTGACCAGAGATATATGCTCTGGACAGGTCTAGAAGGCTTTTCTTGGCGGGTCTCCGAATGGCCATTTCAGCAAAAAAAGTTACTTCCAGTTTTCTGTGAAGGTGACATTTTTAATGCATTATAAGCAGTGGTGTCATCTTGCAGGAATGCCCAGGAACGGAGTTCCGGTTGTTAAAATTAGGGCTGACTCCGCCCACTGCACTCTCACTGGCTCGTTGTTGTTTTTTACACAACAGTTCCTGTTCTTAAATCATTTAGATGCCACCATTGATTATAAGGCATTACGAGGTTTGGGAAAGCCTCTACAGTTCAAGCCTAATCTGGCTTAACGTGGGGCTGGGGGACACTCGTTGAGCCAAATCTACAGATATAAAATCGGTGGATAATTAACTTGTAATGTGCCTTGGAAGCTAGGTCCAAAAGTGAATTTATGTAGATTTTTCACCCAGGTGTTTCAACTAGAGTACGGAAAAGGATTCATTCTGGAGGCCAAATAGGAAGATCCTGTTTAGGCCAAACATTTGAGAGATTTTGAGTAAAACTGAATACATTCCATTTATTGTAATAATTGTCTGAATACATTTTGTGGAATTTCTCAATGGGTTGTATGTATCTTTTCTTCAGCTTGAAAATGTCCCTGTCTGAACACAGCTGGGAAAGAACTGATATTGTAATTTTTTTTTTATTTGTCCTCCGCCATCAATCTGCAGAGCCATCGAGAACAAAAACAAAACAATATGTGTAAGGCAAACAATCCGTTTATCGAGATTGGAAATGAAATGTTACATGAAACACAAGATTGATTGCATAGGCTTTAAAAAAGAGGGGGGAAGAAGTGGCAGCGTCTGTTATGTTCATGTCCATCATGTTGTTAACTAACCATGAAACCCAAACAGAAATGTTAGCTCTTGCAGTTATTTCCCTTCAGCAATAAACATAACATGGGATGATTTCACTGTGTCAAGACAACCATATTTTTAGCATGTCAATCGATATTTTTTTTCCTGAAGCTGAGTTTCAGGAAAATAATCATGTCAAACTTTGGAAGGTGGCTTTTCAGCTGGCAGGAAAAAGAGTGCCCTTCATGTCCTTATACTTCCCCTTGAACCCAACAAACTAGGCTGCTTGGACTCTATGAGTATTTGGTGTCTTCCTGTAATTTTCATCAGCTGAGTGTGTAAACGGAGACTGAGCAATGGCATAGCAAATGGAGTGGCATTGTGACGTTGTGACATTACATGATGTCATATGACTGCATCAGATTACAGGCACTATGGTGATGCACTAACCCCTGCTAACTGGACAAGAGGCACTTTTTCAAGTGGTGCTCCTCTTATATTGAGCAGGGGGAGAGTAATTGTCCCTATTCACCCCTGCACAGTGTCTTTCTAGTGGCTGTTGCTGGTGGTGGTCTGCATTTTTATTTATTTTTTAGATTGTGAGCCCTTTTGGGACAGGGAGCCATTTAACTTCATTATTATTATTTGCCTGTAAACCGCTTTGTGAACTTGTGTTGAAAAGCGGTATAAAAATTCTATTGATTGATTGATTGATTGATTGATTGATTGATTGATTGATTGATTGATGTGAGACTGGGCCTTTCTTCCTTTATGGGCTACACTAGGAGCTCAACCGGCAGAACCCTCTTCAGGTGCAAAGTGAAATGCAAGTGTACAATTTTATCCCCTACAATTGGTTGGCAGTGTGAAGGCTCTGGATTTGTCACTCTTACCCTTTGTCCTTGTTTATGCCACAGGAGGTGGTGATGGCATCTGGTCTTGATGCCTTTCAGAGGGGATTGGACGGATTTCTGGAGGAAAGGTCCATCGTGGGCTATAGGCAATGATGGATTGTGCAACCTCCTTACCTTGGTGGTGGGCTACTTCAGAGTGCCGAGTGCAAGGGAGTGGCAACAGGATCCAAGCATCTTGTTGTCTCATGCCACCCTGGGGCACCTGGTGGGGTCGCTGTGAGATACAGGAAGCTGGACTAGATGGGCCTTTGGCCTGATCCAGCAGGGCTCTTCTTATGTTCTTATGTTAAGTACTCTCTACAGCAGTGGTTCTCACTTATTAGCACTGGGACCCACTTTTTAGAATGCCAATCTGACTGGGACCCACCAGAAGTGATGTCATGACCAGGAGAGCCTTCAATGTGACACCAGAACCTGCTGCTTTCCTGAGAATGCAGCAATAAGTTGGGTAATTTCTCAGCCATTTGCCAATAGCAAAATGAATCAGAAAGAAAAAAACCGTATTCACAACCTTGACACAAGCAAAATAACCTTGCAGCTCTCCCCCTTTCCAGCAGCCCATCTTCCCATATTTTCAATATGGCTGCTATAGGTGCTTCATGACCCTCCTGAAATTGGCTCTCAACCCACTGGGGGGTCCTGACCCACAGTTTGGGAACCACTGCTCTACAGTATAGTGTCACATGCAGAAAGCCTCAGGTTGAGACAGGCCATGTGAAAGAACTAGAGGAAGCAGTTTCACATTTGCTGCTGAGGCCTGTGTGAGCCTGCACAATTTCCTCAATGGCTTGAACCATCCTAGACGGCCCACTAACCAAAGGAACTTTTCAGTTAAATAGGATTTGTTCTACCAGCCTTTAGTTTTTCTGCCCTAGGTTTTTCCCAGTGAGTTGTAATAAATGAACAGTTGAGTATAGAACTCAACTGTGCTGCTGTTGTTCCCCCATGTCCGAAAGCCTGAATTATGGATCTCCTGTGTGGCCGCCTTTCCGGTTCCCAGCAGCTGCCATTATAATTAGAGCCAGAGAAGTGTTGTTGCTCCCTGTATGGTGTCCCTGACATGCTGATGGGGAGATGGTACCCAAGAACACATTATCGCCATAGAAACGGATAGCAGCCATTCACTTAAAGGAGAGAAAGTACAGGGGTATACTAAGGGACCCCACTGGGTTAGGGGTCTAATTGATCCCAGGAATCTTGCCTATCTATCTATCTATCTATCTATCTATCTATCTATCTATCTATCTATCTATCTATCTATCTATCACCATTTTGGATTCTATTTCTAGTGAAATCTTCAGTTCACATCTCACAGCCATCACAAGCTTGGATGGCTTAGAGCACAATCCTAACTTGGAGTTAGGTCGGCACAGTTAGACCAGCCAAGTTTGGCTGGCACAAGGGACACCTAAAGTATATGTGGACCACTTTCGGAGTCAGAAAGGCCAGCACACAGAAGTGCTCCATCCTCCCAGACTCCGAGAGTGGTCCAAAAACGCTTTATGGTGGCCCTGGTGCCAGCCAAATTTTCCTGGCCTAACTGTGCTAGCCTAACTTGGAGTTAGACCTGGATTGCACCCTTAGACACATCGCTATCCTCTCCCTTTTGGTCTTACATTTTAAACTCATCTGTCCTTTAGGATTGTTTGAATGTTTCTGGAGGTAATGTGTCAGAAGCACTCTGAACGAACCATATAAATGCTAAGTATAGTTAATGCGTTTTAATTTCTTTTGAATGTTCTTGTGAATGTTATTGGTATTTTATGATTGCTCTTTGTTACTTTGGGGGGATCCAGCTGTACAGAAATGGGGGATAAAAATGTAAAATAAAATTAAATAGATGGCAGAGCTGGGGCTACGATAGTAGGAAACTTCAGCATCCTCAAACGTTTCATATGCATATGGTAAACTGTGTCTATTTGTAGAACGCTATACATTTCCTCTAAACTTTCCTGGAAGACATTTCCCACCACTAGGTGTATTGAGTTAATCAATCATCTTTATTTTTTATAGCACCATTCTGGAAAATCCGCTCGTAGAGCTTTCCAGTAACAGAATTCAGACCTGAGGGTGGTGGGGAGAATCCATACCATCCAATTAAGAACAAAACATTTGTCTTCTTGATTATGTTTACTGAACACATTTGACCTGAGGAAGTTCCAACTACTTTGCTCCCTCAAGGAACTTCTCCTCTTCACCTGCACAAAGCAATTACACTTATCCAGTCTACGTGGCCGTTGCTGCTTTAGTGCCACAGGTGTGTGGAGGACAACATGGTGGCAACATGCTCAGTTCAGATTCGGCATTGGTCATGGCCTCGTTTGGTGGGTAGTTAATCTGTGGAACTCTTTGCCACAGGAGGTGGTGATGGCATCTGGTCTTGATGCCTTTAAGAGGGGATTGGACGGATTTCTGGAGGAAAAGTCCATCGTGGTCATGGCCTCGTTTGGTAGCCTTGAGCAAGTCCAGAAAAGCCAGTGTAGCTTGAATATAATAATAATAATAATAATAATAATAATAATAATAATAATAATAATAATAATAATAATA
>JAJKFI010000017.1:5862375-5873618 GCA_029204185.1 Lerista edwardsae | reverse complement strand
TAATAATAATAATAATAATAATAATAATAATAATAATAATAATAATACTTGGATTTATATACCGCCTTTCTTAAGTCACCAGATTTCTCTAATGACTATAACTCAAGGCGGTTTACATGGGCAGACTTTATTCAGAAACCCGAAGGTTTTTACAATTTATACAGAAATGTTCTATCTTTCAAGAACTACAACACATACAGATGGATCTTTCTGGATTTAGTCCTTCTTTCTGGCCACCCGTTTGTCTTCTTGCTGGCTGATAAACGGCTTCCCTACTCCCACCAGAGAAGCGGCTGAACTTCGGCGCAACTCCCCCTCACACAAGGCAGCCGAAGCTCAGCTGTTAATTAGTCGCAATTTACAAGGTCTGCCGCTCACAGAGACTTCTGGCTGTCCCGAACTGGCGACCTTCAGATCTTCAGCTCTTATCTTCAGGCAAACGGAGGCATTAACCCTCTCGACTAAATCTTCTGCTCAAACATGTGAGAAACCTGTATTCAAATCCCTGTGCAGTCATGAAGCTCTCTGGAACAGGGATGTCCAACATAAGGCCTGCGGACTGGATACAGCCCACAGAAGCTCATGATTTGGCCCCCGTGATAATTGGGCTCTCCCAGTACCACCATGAGCTGCTCTGTGCCAAGTTGTCACTGCGGAAAGGGTAGGCTTGTGGGATAATCATGGGCTGGCAGAGAACATCCAAAGCAATTCTGGGCAACAGGAACGATGATGCGGCTGGTCAAAACCTCAGTGGTCAGTGCTGAGAGTTGGACCTCTGAAGTTTGGGAGTGAACCAGAAAGATGAAGTTTTCCTTGGGGCTTCCCCCTTAGCCCCACTCACCAGACTCCCAAGAAATTATTGAGGACATGTGGCTAAATGGCATGCACCCCCCCCCATCCTGAAGCCTGCACAAGCTCTCTTCAGAGGGGGATCTCAGCACTAAGTTTTGAAGGCAGCTGCTCCCCCTCCTCTTCAGAGCCATTCGTAGCCTATGTAGCCTCCATTTTGCTCTACTCAGGAGGTTTAGTCGAGAGGGTTAAAGCCTCCGTTTGCCCGAAGATAAGATCCGAAGGTCACCAGTTCGACAACACCGGAAGTCTCCGTGAGTGGCAGACCTTGAGAAGTGCGACTGATAAGAGCTGTCTCCAGCTGCCTGTGAGAGAGGAGTTGTGCTGGGCCAGCTGTTTCTTTGGTGGGAGCAGAGAAGCCGTTTATCAGCCAGCAGGAAGGCAAGCGTGTGGCCAGAAAGAAGGACTAAACCACGAAAGTTCCATCTGTATGTTGTTGTAGTTCTTGAAAGATAGAACTTCTTTGTAATTTGTAAAAACCCCTTGCTGGTTTAGAGATAAAGCCTGCCCATGTAAACCGCCTTGAATTAAAACCAGAGGAGCAGTCTAATGGCCAAAGAAAGGTGGTATATAAATACTTGCATTATTGTTATTATTACCCACTGGAAATGGCTCCGAAGAGGAGGAGGAGTGGCTGCTTGCAAAATGTAGTGCTGTGACCCCCCTCTAGGTATGTCTCTGGCTGTCTTCATCCTGGGGACCCATGCAGAGCACAAGAACCCTCCCCCTCCCAGTTTGTAAGTATGCACGGGCTAGAATTCTTGCTGTGTCATGCACAGTAATCACTGAGTATGCAGGTTTGAAACCTGCATACATCGAAGCCCATAGCGCAATGTGATTGACAACAAAATAGGCATGCGCACAAGTGACTGTTTATCTTAAGGCTACAAGATGTGTGATGGACCACGCCACCCCAGCATCTCAGGCGTTCACCTTCCGAACACTGGAGCAGAGTCAAGAAACTGTGAATACCACCATTTGGCAGTGCAAAAGTGATCGCCCGAAATTGGATGGTGCAAATGGAACGTTAGCAGGAAACTCTAGTTCTGGACAAAGCAAATAAATTCAAAGATGAAATGACAATAAGGGCGGCTCGACAGTGGAATAGATTGCCAAGGGAGGTGGTGGATTCTCCCTCACTGGAGACTTTCAAGCAGAGGTTTGACAGGCACCTGCTGGAGATGCTCTAGGAGGATTTCCTGCTACAGGCAGGGGGTTGGACTAGATGACCTTGTAGGTCCCTTCTAACTCTATGATTCTATGCTTCTATGATTCCTCTTGTGAAGCTTTGCATATCTTCAGAAAAGTAAAAAAAAAAGTGCTATAATTATATTTAGGCTTGCACTTCATCATTCTCCAGATATTTCCTGTCCATCTTGCACCTATATCGTACATTTTTTTTTTGCTGTGAGATTGTTCATTTCTTTCGTTTCCATGTGAAGCCATTTCCCCCTCCCTTTCTGCACCTGGTTGACATCCTGTCTTTTTTTTTCTCAGCCTCCTGACATCTCTCTTGCCTGACCTCTAGCCCTGGCCATTCCCTCTGGGAAGGCAATCAACTCCTACACCTTGAACCACTCCATTAAGCTTGGACAATACATATTTTTTCTTTTTTTGGTCTGGAAGTCTGGCTAGTGTAACCCCGCTTTTTCTGCTGGAGGTGCTGATTCATTTGTCGCACCCCTGTCCATCTTTGTATTGTGTTGGCACTTGGCTTGGTTTCATGCCTAAAAACTAAAAAAAAACAACCACCAAGATGATAGCACGCACTGTGACTTGGATGTCTGTAAGTTGAATGCTCTGGATTTTTCTTCTTACAGAAAGGATGAAGCTGCAATTAAAGGCCCAGGCATCCATCAAGGAGGCACTCGTGGAACACACATGGTGAAGGCAGGCATAAGAAAGGACCTGCTGGAACCGATGGACAGTCCATGATTATTGTGGGCAGCCCAATCCAGAACTGCCTGGCCCCCACAGGCGAAGCAGTAGCCAAAAGGCTACCACTGCATCCAGCAGCAGCCAGGCAGCCACTGGGGTCTCCCCAGGAGAAAGGGACGTTCTAATAGCTGCCGGCTATTTTGCTGTTTATGCAGCCCCATGTTGGGCTGCCCAGGCCTCTGCTGGGTATAGGATCTGGTGGGGGAAGCCAGTGGAAGCCCCTCGCAAGACCACCCTTCCCCTCTCCCGCTTTGGAGGGTGGGGGAAAGAAGGAGGGAGGCGGGAGGGGGTGGAACAGGGTGGGGCCAGGGCAGAGCGGCCTGATCCAGGACACTCAGACTTGCACCTACTATTGAGCAGGTGCAGGTTCACGCAGCCCCGTAATGTCCCCTTGCCCCCTGGTGAGCTCCAGCTGCCTCTTACCTTGTGTAAAAAGGTAAAGGTAAAGGTTTCCCCACGACCGAATGGTCTAGTCATGACTGACTGTAGGGGGCGCTGCTCATCTCCATTTCTAAGCCAGTAGAGCCAGCGTTTGTCCGAGGACAAGCTTCCATGGTCATGTGGCCGGCATGACTATACGCCGTAGCGCACGGAACACCGTTCCCTTCCCACCAAAGTGGTCCCTATTTATCTCCTTGCATTTTTTAGGTGCTTTCGAACTGCTAGGTTGGCAGGAGCTGGGACAAGCAACGGGAGCTCACTCGGTCGCACAGTCTTGAACTCCCAACCTTCCGGTCGGAAAGCCCAGCAGCGGCGGTTTAACCCGCTGCGCCACCACGTCCCTTACCTTGTGTAGGATGCAGCATAGGCCCGATGGCCTGCCTGCTCCTGCCTAGGTTAGATTGAACTGTCAGACTGGCTGTAGCCTATTTGAAGATGACTGTGGTTCTGTACCGCCCAGGTTCCCTACTGAGCACGGTAGGGAAAAGAGATGAGAGGGAACACTGCTCAGCGAATGAAGTGCTGCTGAAAGGGAAGCCCATGCGCTCATTGGACTCTCCCATATCATGAAAATATTATCAAGCTGTGCATATTTTCTGTCATTTGCAGCTGTTGTTTGTGCCTATGTGAGAACAAAGTGCTTTCTTCTGGTCATCACCTGTGTAATGATGTCACTTTCCACTGAATGATGTCACTGCTGACACACAGCAGGTGCCATGGATACTAACTTTGGCCTGCTGTATGACTCAAGTTTGACACTCCTGAGATAGACTGTGGTAACCTGAAGTTCTGGGTGTTGCCTTTCCTGTTATCTGCTGATTCTGAGAAATTTACTCTAGCACATTTAAGTCAGCTACTTTTGGGGTGGGGAAATGGGTGTCCATGAAACGTGTGCTTTATTTCTGTGATGTGTGTTGATGCTTGGAGGAATATTTTATATTTATTCATTTATTTTGGCCCTCGACACCATGTCCGATATTTGATGCCGCCCTCCGACTAAAGCGTTTGGAGACCTCTGCTCTAAAGCAAGGAAATTAGATAGTTCTGGCAGTTCCTCTTCGTTGACCCTCTCTGAGAAGTTTGCTCACTTTCTCCCCGACACTAAAGGGTGCCGGAACATCTCTGCTTGCAGCAAAATATCTTGTCATCATAAAGCCCCTGTCAACTGACAAGAGAGAATTTCAGATTAATTACCTGATTTCTCCGAGCTCTTAGCTCTCCACTTTCCAGCCTCGTATCGAGCGCATACGGCTTTCTCTGATTTCTTACAGACCTGTCTTCCCACGTAAGTTCCTAGCCATTTGCTCTTGATTGTCTAGGGACCGTTGCAACTATCAAAACAGCAGTGTGTTTTCTACTGCTTAAGGCTGTCAATAAAATAAGCAGGTCAAGCAAAGTACTTATTTGCCAGATATAGCCAACGCAAAGGACATTGTCAGGTTCTTGGTTGAAAGGAGGGATTTAATTTGTCACATTAGTTTGAACTGTGCTCTAGTGCACCTGTGGCTCAGAGGTTCATTAACTTCCTTCTCCCTGAATCACTGTTTCATTTGGGGAGAAGGCAATGCAATACAAAGTTTAGTTGAATAAGGCCTCGATCCTTATTGAGACACTACTGGTCTACCCCAGTGGTTCTCAAAATGTTTTAGCACTGGGACCCACTTTTTAGAATCACAGTCTGTCCGGGACCCACCAGAAGTGATGACATGGCTGGAAGTGACATCATTATGATGCCAGAGTTTACAGCTTTCCTGAGAAGGCAGCAATAAGTTGGGTTATTTCTCAGCCATTTTCCAATAGCAAAGTGAATCAGAAAGGGGGAAAAAAGCCTGTTTACAACCTTGACTCAAGCAAAACAACCACACAGCCCTTCCCATTTCCAGCATCCCATCTTCCCATATTTTCAATACGGCTGCTCTAGGTGCTTTGTGGCCCGCCTGAAACTGGCTTGTGACCCACTGGTGTGTCCCGACCCACAGTGTGGGAACCACTGGTCTACCCCAAGATCATCTGACACTTTTCAGAGTGCTAATGCCTAGAACCATGAGGGTCTGGGTATCAGGGGAGACAGCCATTGATACAACACTCGCCCTCCAGGAATCAGAGGCATAGTGGGGCTCTGGGGCTCCTGGGGCATGCCTCATGGTGTTATTACATCTAATCATGCAATATCATGTTGCCATGCACAGGCCCTCACAGCTACAGCCAGTAGTGTCTTCTAACGGGTACGCTGGGCGGGAGGAACGGGTGAGCGGCAGCCCGCCCGTTGCATAATGCTCCGTTTGGAGCGTTACACAACGGGCGGGCTGCCACTCACCCGTTCCTCCTGCCCAGCGTACCCGTTAAATGACACTACTGGCTACAGCCCAGGCAATTTCCTGATTCAGGAAGCGGACCAGACAACGCGGGTCTTCACAGCCACAGTTGGGACAAAATCACCCAGCCTGCAACAGTGAACCGCCAGGAGCTCCTGTCCACTTTTGCACCCACTGCCGCTTCCTTTCATTGGGCAACCCTGAAATCTGGTGCAATAATAAACCCGTTCTCCGCCCCTCGCTGAATGGGGAGCAGACTGTACAATCAAGCCATCTCTGTCTTTGGCCGTGCCTTTGTAAAATCAAAATGCTAATAGCCTCCCTCATTCCGACCCAAATCACTAGTTTGTTTCCGATGCGCCAGGCAGAAATTTGGATCAGCCAGAGCACTGAGCCTTGAGCAGCAGCATCATTGAGCACCGGGGACTATTAACTCCCCCCGGAACGGTCTCCTTGACTGGAGGACAGGAAAAGATCCTCTTTGCCGCTGAACGGGGAGAAGGTGACGACAATTATGCTCACACCACCATTCATTTCAGTGCATCCGTTTCAATTAAAATGTTGACGCAGCAGCTTCTCCACCCCTTGCCCCCCTCCGAGCCCTCCTAAGATCTGACTGTGGGTTCAACTTCTCCAAAGACGGTGTGAGCTGGGAACGTCGGAGAGCAAAAGTTCAAAGCTCTAAAAGTGCGTCCACCAGCGCTGCCAGCACTTCCCCAGGATCAATTTTCCACTCAGGCAGTTTTGACCAACTGTGCTAACTACCACCGAATCTATACCTCCTAATGGATTGGAGCTGGAAGGGCAAGACTTGCCAAATCATCAATTCCCAAGCCTCATTAATATGAGAATGGCACCCACTTGCCCAGTTCTGGGTTAAAAAACAAGGCCGCCTTGAGTATTTGTTTTAGTAAACCAGTCCTCCGTTTCCCAAGGAGTTTGTGAAAAACTATCGAGTTTCCCCACCCCAATTCTGAGAATTCACTGGTAAGGGTGGAATAATCAATTTCACTGCCACCCCATTCCACAATCGCAGTGCACCACTTTCTTGCCTTTCCTTAATTTTTAAGAGGAGAGGGGAAATGGAGGTGAGAAGGGAAATTTACTAGCAAAAGCTCTTTCCTTGGAGGCCCTCAGAGGGGAACCACACTTTCTCCCTTCTGAATTCCTCCTTGGGGAACCTCATTATCATGGAACATCAGTCTGAGGGAGGCGTCTGGAGAAGAAATTCTAGCTGCCATTCCCCCCCCCCACAGAAACTTCCTCTAGTGTAATACTGAGAATGTTTCTGGGGCTAAAAAATGGCAGCTGCTAGAGACCAGTCCATGTGCGTGCGTGCGTGCGTGTGTGTGTGTGTGTGTGTGTGTGTGTGCATGTGTGCTGCCCGCAGACAGCACACGTGCATGTGCGCATGTTGGCGCACATGCGAGCACAGGCAATCACACTGGCAAGGAACAGTATATTGGACTCCTTTTCAGGTAGTGTGGACCTTCCCCACATGTATGACATCTAAAGATGACAAATGTCCTGTCTGGATAGTAGGGACAATTCTATATCACAGTTGGTGTCTCAGGGCGCAATCCTAACCTAGAGTTAGGGTTTGGCTAACACAGTTTTGGCTAACACAAGGGCCACCATAAAGATTGTTTGGACCACTCTTGGAATCAGGGAGGATGGTGCACATCTGTGTGCTGGCCTCCCTGACTCCGAGAGTGGTTCAAACACTTTATGGTGTCCGTTGTGCTGGCCAAACTTGTGCTGGCCTAACTGTGCCGGCCTAACTCCAGGTTAGGATTGTGCTCTTAGCTGTGTCTTCTCATGTCTCAACCATACACATCCCCACGTTTGCTATGTCACGTGCACGTAACAGTTCTTCACATTTCTTTTCCAAGTTTGGCTCATTTGTTTGTGTCCCTGTGAGGTTTCCGAAGCCTAGTTTCCGTTAGAAATATTTTAAAGAACTATCAAGTAATTACCCTTTGGAAAACCGGCTACTTTGGTAATTTCCACCAAGAGAGTTTCAGTACAGATATTAAAACGATAATAGCGGCACATTACAATAGATCTTCAGACGGAGAGCAGCACCACGCTCTAGGAACAGCAGCTCAAAGGCAGGCTTTAGACAAATGGAGGCCATTATAGTGTTTTAAAGAGCAGGCAGTTTGTCTGCTGGCACAAGAAGGTACTGATCCAACTGTAGTTGCAGGCAAGGAATCATCACAGGAACAGCTGGTAGCTCAGATAGGAGTCCTCACAGGGACATGTGCCGAGCCAGCACGCTCTCGCCCCCTACAGGCCACCACTGCATGGACATGCTGGTGGCGCCACTCTGTTCCCTCTGAACATGCATCTCAAGCCAGAGAAGAGACACGGATGATGCCTGTTCTGTTTTACTCTCTGGGTGTCTCTCCTTAGTTTTCACAGGCAGCTGTCCCTCAGGTGTGCACCTAGCAAAGCCTCTCCCCTGCCTGCCGGAAGTGACCAGGATCAGCCTAGCTGCAGCCTGGTGAGGTTGTTGACCTCCTTCTGGCAGTCAGTGCCTTATGGCTGTCTAAATTCCATGGCAGGCGGTGAGCTAACTGGTACAGCCAGACCTGATGGCTGCCTGTTACTTGGCTGTCTGTTGTATAACATGCAATGGCCTAACAGCCCTGCTGGGAGAAGATAGTTGCGTGTTTCCCTTTCAGATACTGAAAGATACAAACTCTGTTGCTGATAACAGCAGATTGCACTTGGTATTTCTTTGTTAGCAGATAGTGGTCACTTCTTCCCACTTTAGTTCTTGCTTACCTCTGCTGGCCTTGGGGGGGCTCTGTTGGGGGGGGTGCTGCAATGCAAAGGGCATGGGCTGTGTGTGGTGTGTGGCTAGCCGGATAGGCTGCCACAGTAGGTGCCCTATGTGATGTTCCAGTCCCATGATTGGCCCACACAGTGCTCCTTCCGGCAAGACCATGTACCACAGCATCCCTGCCAGGTTTTCCTGTTGGTGGTGACGCAGGATTTTCAATGCCAGGTGAAGTGGTCTGTGCCAGTCCCCTGCATTGGCTGGGTGGTGTGACAGCAGCTTTGTGGAGACTTGAATCCTTGCCAAGGAGAGGCTGGTGTGTGTGTTTCACAGGGCTGCCCTCTTCCAAGGGAACTCAATTATCTACCCTCGCTGTGCCCTTCTCAGAAGGAATATGCATGTTGGTGTGTATGGCATAATGGAACTTGGTGCAAGGGTTTCCAAGTAGTTCTTTGCTTTTGCCCCATGCTGCTGATGCCAGTGTAGCTGGTAGGGCTGCTGTTGCATCTCTATATCAGGCATATAATAATATAATCAGAGTTGGAAGGCACCCACAAAGTCATCTAGTCCAACCCCCTGCCTATAGCAGGAAATCCCTCTAGAGAGCATCTCCAGCAGGTGCCTGTCAAGCCTCTGCTTGAAGGTCCCCAGTGAGAGAGAATCCTCCGCCTCCCTTGGCAATCTGTTCCACTGTCGAACCGCCCTTATTGTCAAGAAATTCTTCCTGATGTCCAGGAGGGCCAAAAGCATCCCCCGGCTCACCTTGTTTCTCCCAGAGGCAGTAGTTGAATCATAGAATCATAGAGTTGGAAGGGATCTACAAGGTCATTTAGTCCAACCCCCTGCCTGTAGCAGGAAATCCCTCTAGAGCATCTCCAGCAGGTGCCTGTCGAGCCTCTAACTTGAAGCTCTCCAGTGGTTGCGTAGTGCTCGTGTGTGGTGTCTTTGGGGAATCTCCCCATAATTGGAGGTGTTGACTGCTGCCGTCTCGCCCTAGCATTGGCTGGTCATTGCCCTTCCCCTTGCTCAGACTGACTGGCTGCAATCATTGGCTTCTGGGCCATCACACCAAGGACACATGGCTATCACATGAACGATGTGCTGACTTCATGGTGATGACACAGGGATGTCACGCAGTTGACACTCTGACATACTGGTGCTGACACACGGATGTCACACAGATGACACCCCATTGTTATGGTGTGATGTCACACTGATGTCACAAGGATGCTGTATTACTTACATCATACATACATCAAGTAATGCTTGGCACTGATGTCACAAGGGCTGGGGGGCCACACGGTGTCAGTGAGACTAAACAGCCCAACCACCAACAGGGTTCCGCCAGTGGTCTGGTAGACCAAATTTCTGTAGGAAATTTCTCTTTGGCTCTGCTTCAATCAAGCCAGCTGCAACATCAAATACTCCCCGAATCTGCTGGTGTTCAGCTTTATATATAAATATATAAAATGAAAAATTATGAATATATAATTCCTCATGTATTTGCACAATGCCTTACTTGGAATTCTCCAGGCTTGTTTCATTATGCCGATGCGGAGGACAACTTGCAATGGGAGGGGAAAAGAAATATGCATCTCTTATGATTTAGAAATAATTGTTTTACATTCATTGGACAGAGTGTCTGACTTTGCATAATCGCTCATATATAATGAATGGAATAATATTCAAGATAAAATATATTGAAGAAAGCCGGGAAGGAGGGGAACATTCCCTGGTCGCCAATAAATGCAATTTGCATGTATCCAATAAAATTTAATTTTAAACTTGGTAATCCCCCCCAAAAAAAATTCCAAAAAAGTAAATTAAAGTAAAAATAATTATTTAGGCACGCATTATGACTGGAGGAAAAGAGTTGATCTTGGGAGCAGAGAGGCCTTTGTATGCAGTGACATTCCTATAGGGGGCAAAATGCTAAGCTTTGCAGGAGTCTGAGCTCCTGTGTAACACAGCTCCTCCCCCTCACCAGCTCTCCACGTGACAAATGGCTCACCATTTGGGAGGGGAGGGGAGGGGCCACATTATGCAGGAGCCCCCCCCCAGTAGGAACGCCACTGGATGAATCCACAGATTGCCACCACACTTCTCTGTTTTTGCTATTAAGCACCCCACCCCTTCATTTGATGGAACCTTTGTTCGGTGAGCATCAGAAATGCAGAGCAGATCAAAAGGTTATTATCGCGCCCCGAATCGTGGCTGTGCAGCCTGGAGAACGGGTTTAGGATTTGGCCATAAGGCAGAATCCGAAGCCCACCCCCCTCCCAGGCCAGCATACCTGCCCTAGTGGAGACTCCTGGCCAATGGCCCAGTAGGTCAGGGGATCCACCAGTTGCAAAAGTTTGGGAACCACTGGGCTGTACCCTCCCTCCCTGTGTGACAGCTCTGGTCTAAAATGAGGTTTGTCCCACCTTTACTCAGGACAGCCAAAGCAAATGGGAGGGCCTGACACCGCTGACACCTGGGAGGCTGGAGAACTGGAGGATGCTCCAGCCAAAAGAAGCTGGGGAATCAGCCAGTTCTCAAGCCACCACCTGGGACTGCTGAGTCATCTCAGTCCTACCACCTGATAGAAGTGACCTCACGGGAGATGACTGAGACGTTTGGGCAGATGGAAAAGCAATGTGGACAATGCCTGTCCTTAAGTAAACCCAGGGGATAACCAATGAATGGGCTGGGGACAACCTCGCTCTTCCAAAACGCCCCCCCCAGTACCAGGGACGTAGCCAAAGACGTCCAGTACAGGGATGTGGCTTGCTTATTATGGTTACATTGTACTTTGTTGCTCTCTGTAAGCCGCCTTGGACATTTGCTTCAGCATGGGAAAGGCGGGGTGTAAGTCCTTCAAAGGAAGGAAGGAAGGAAGGAAGGAAGGAAGGAAGGAAGGAAGGAAGGAAGGA
>JAJKFI010000017.1:5836051-5852256 GCA_029204185.1 Lerista edwardsae | reverse complement strand
AAGGCGGCATTACAATATAAAAAAGATACAATATAAAATTAACATTAAAAAGCAATTAAAACAATGTTAAAAACAATACAATCAACAAAATTAAAACAGATACAATTTAAAAAACAACACACCCAGTGGATCATAAAATCAACTATAAAAATACACAAACCAGCCAGCCAGCCAGCCTGTCAACAGTTAAAAGCTTTTTGGAATGAAAAGGTCTTCAGCCCCCGCCGAAATGTAAACAAGGAGGGAGCAGTTCTCAATTCTAAGGGGAGGGTGTTCCAGAGTTGGGGGGCCACCACCGAGAAGGCCCTCTTCCTGACCGCCACCCCTCTCACTTCTCCTGGTGGCGGCACTTGTCAGACTTGCGCCTGCTAAACAGCAGGTGCAGATCCAAGGAGTCCAATCAGCCGAACTGGGATGTACCCCGGAGTGAGGGAAAATATCTCCTTGCTGCATGGTGAATTCCAGCATAATCCTAAGAGTGCAATCCTAACCTGGAGTTAGGCCGGCACAGTTAGGCCAGCAAAGTGGATTGCACCAGAGAGAGAGAGAGAGAGAGAGAGAGAGAGAGAGAGAGAGAGAGAGAGCTTGCCTGCAAAAAGAGATGACTCAGTAAGACATAAATTAATGTGATGGTTGACATTTCACCTCTGAAGTGTGCCCACCCTTCAGCCAATGCTCTCACTTTTGAATCTATCTTGTGCAAACTAGTCTTTTCTCTCTCACTCTCACACACACACACACGCCAAGTGAGTGGGAGGGGTCACCTTCTCCAAGCTCTGAAGCTTGTCTCCTCCAAAATACTCCAGAGAGATCCCAACCATCTCCAACCAATCAATTAGCTGTCATCAGTCAAGCCTCCTGAGCTATTAGCTAGCAGTCTGCCTGACAAAGGAATAGCTGGCCAGCACAGTAATATTATAAAGCTGGCACACAATCAGTCAGTCTTTTACTCCATCTTGCCCATCACTGTCGACTCTGATACGCCAAAGCCTCATGAAGAGATCAGTCTCTGAGGGATGGATGTTCTCAGCTGAACTGGTTTACCTCCAGGTTTGAGAGGCAGGGGGAAAGAGGTCTGAAGGCCCCTTCAATTTTCAGGGGAACCGAAAAACTAATGAGAGTAACAAAGGCTGCAGCACCTTTCATCGACACGTCCTCTTCCCAGTAATTTTTTTAACTACCCCTTCAGAAAAATGCTGTATGATGATGATGATGATGATAATAATAATAATAATATAATACCACTCTGCTGCCACTCTGATGTGAAGTTTAAGAATGGGCCATGTGGTATGGGGGCAAAATGGGCCTCGCCTACCATCCCCCACACTGCACATCCCAGCTTTAAGATTCAAAGATGTCCAGAATGCCAGGTGCAGGGGAGTGGCAATGAGATGCAGGCATCTTGTTGTCTTGTGTGTTCCCTGAGGCATCTGGTGGGCCACTCTGAGACACGGGAAGCTAGACTAGATGGACTTTGGCCTGAGCCAGTGGTGTTGTTCCAATGTTCCTATAAATACACGTCTAAAGAGGAGCATCTGATTCTGGTGGCTGTCAAAGAGAAACGCTGTGGAGAATCTTGACTGGCCACCAGTGTGTTTACCTCAGGATTTACCTCAGAATACCAGATGCAAGGGAGTGGCCACAGAATGCAGGCATCTTGTTGTCTTGTGTGCTCCCTGAGGCATCTGGTGGGCCACTGTGAGATACAGGAAGCTGGACTAGGTGGGTCTTTGGCCTGATCCAGTGGGGCTTTTCTTTATTTTTATGTAGAAGGAACATTGCTGTGGTCATGGCAGAGATGTCACACCCATAGGGTGTGGTGTAGTGCCTGCCATGGGTGCTGGTGGGGGAGCTGGCCGTGCCACAGAAGAATGCGGTGCAGAGCTGGGCCCTCCTGCCCATGCTTGCCTCCATTACACTAAAAAAATGGAGTGATACCAGAAGCAGGGAGCATGGCAAGGCTGCTTGGAGTGCCTGTGACATCTTTCATCACCACCTCACTCCAGCTGCTATCAGAGCCTGCTCTAGCTCTGGGCCACGGTAAGCTTCCACCCCAGTGGTGTCATCTAAATGATTTAAGAACAGGTACACACTTTTGATTGGCACGTGTCGGGACCCGCCCACCAGAAGTGACGTCATAAGCCGGAAGTGAGGTCGTGGCAGGAAGTGGCATGAAAAAAGCCCTTTCTGAGGCCTCAGACAATTTTCAACTGACCCAACAGTTGCAACAGTATTCCACAGCACCCCCAGAACATGTTAAGGAAGCCTGGCATCATGTTAAAACCCCAGAGCAACTCATTTTTCAGTGGCAAGGCAAGGCAAGGCTCCGCTCGCTGCCTGCCTGCCTGCCTGGCTCTGAGAACATGCAGGCAACTCAAACATGCAGGAAATTCAAATGTTGCAGGGGCGGAGTCAACGAGTGGGCGGGCGAATGGGCGGGGCCAGCCATAATCCTAGAAACCGGTACTCGCGTACCCCCGCGTACCCCCTGCATGACACCACTGTTCCACCCCCCAAAAGTCCCTTTGCCACCTGCAAATATTGAGGGTGCCATTTCATCTTAGCTGGTCATAGCTCCATAGCTCTGCACTGAAAATGCAGGGACTTAACCTGTGGCCATTGGCATGCAATGCATTTTTTCTTCCCCTGGACTGCTTCACACTTCGGGAATTCGGCTTTTTTTATCTTTGAAGAGCAGCGTCCCATGCCACATTGCAATCTCCTTGTGACGGCAGTTTCAAACGTGATTCCTGGCTTCAAAAATGATGGAAAGCGTTTGGAAAATGCAAGCCCCAAAGCCCCACAGGAGTTCAGAGCGCTTTGAATGCAGGCTTATATAATTGTACGTTTTGAAAAGGGAATCTAGCGACGACCGAACCACCGTTTCCCTTTCAACGGCAAGAGCATATTTTCCTAATAAAGGATGCCAGAAAACCCTGAACCAATGTTGTTTTATTAATGTGAGCTGTCTTGTTTTCCAATAACCTTTTAAGTTGTTGCAGTTACTTTTAATTTCGAGGGAAACTTTCCCTTCTGCTCTGTGCATTAATCATAACGTAAGGAGACATATATCCATCTTCTGAGCAAATTTGAATGACATTTGATTTGCTCGGCAGAATGTGATCATTAAATGTAGACGCTCTTGCAAGGAGGCAAATTTGATTAATATCAAACAAAGCTCGTTTGAGCAAGCCAGTTGATCAGGCTGAGGTGGCGTGTGCGGTAATTATATTAAAAATTCCTCGATTTCCAACCACCCCGAAACAGAACTGTCTTTTCTTCCAACTTGACGGTGTCAAGTTCTTTCAAACACTTAATGAGAGTTGCTACGATTTATTGGCAGCAAGTTATTTCCTGTAGATTTTTCTTTAGAGGTGGCATAATTTCTGGTTTCCGACAGAAATGATTTAAGTTATTTATGCCTGTTATGGTGTGTAAGTTTTCAGATTTCTGAAAAGAAGGAGGAAAGATGTTGGTGAGATTTACTAGTTCTCTGGTAAGTTTAATCATCCAGAAGGTCTGAAAGAGAGACAATGAAGATGCATTATTCTATTTAGGAAGAGTTACAACCCATTTAGCTCCTATCCAGAGTTATTCTCTCTCTCTCTCTGTACCCCTTATTTATTCATTTGCTTTTCTTGCAATGAAAAAAAGGCATGTAGGTTTCCTTTGGGTTTGAAGAACTTGCCTGCAAAAAGAGATGACTCAACAAATTAGACATAAATTAATGTGACATTGGTTGACATTTCACGAGCACCCAAATCACTGTTCTTGTTCAGGCAGGGGCGTACCTAAAGAAGTGCAAGGGGGGTGCAATTGCACCAGGCAACAAGCTTTGGGGGGGGGGCCAACAAGCTGAGCTTGACACTAGTGGCCCAAATTGTGAAAACCTTGGTAGGTATGAATAATACTATCATGTTATATATCACTGGAAGGTAATTTAATGCAGAATGCAGTGACACAAACCAGAGTGTAATATCGTCACTCCGTCAGACGTTATGGCCCAAAAAATAAGAAAATGGGAAATGCAACTGTGATGTCACTTCCTGCTGTGACGTCATTTCCAGTATGACATCATTTTGCCCTCTGCACCAGGCTACGCTTTCATTAGCCATGTCAGTGTATACAGGCTTGCCACGTTATCCACTGGGGTTCCGTTCCAGACCACACCGTGGATATCTGAAACTGTGGATACTGGGGACACCTTTTTAAAGATGGGGACTTCAGTGGTCTTGCTGCAACAAGGTTAAAAAAGGTTTCTTTAATGGTCCCCTATCTTTTTAATTGGCATCCCTGTATCCTTGCTATCCGTGGAAAATTGAAACAGTGGATACCGAATCAGTGGATACCAAGGCATGCCCGTCCTTCTCAACAGACAGTCCATCTGAGCCAGCAGAGCTCTTCTTATATGGAGATGTTATGTTCTTATCCTTGCGCTATGTTGCCATGACATACTCAAGTATACTTGAAAGACTGAAAAGGGCTCTTATGGTAAGGCCGTCAGTGGCACAATGGTTTATTACAGCCTTCTTTAAAAACAGTATTGAAAGCCTAGACAAAAGGACGCATAGACCTTGCTCTGGCTCCTTGTCATAAACCATACTGGGTGAAATCCCATCCTGGTCCCTTTTAACTTAAATCCTTGTAATGTTGGCGCCACAATCCAATCTGAGGGTCAACAATATTTATGTGATTTGTAGTGCAATCCTGCCCCTGCGCTGGTAAAGCCAGGCTGCATGAATAAGGAGGCATTCCCCCCCTTACTTTGTGTAACACCCCAGCCTGTCCTATGGGGCTACTCAGATCTGCACTAGCTATTTACCTGGAACAAATCTGAGCAACCTACATAGGGCTACCCAGCCCAGGAGCAGGGCGTAGGATGCACCATTGGGTGCTGCCACTGATCCCACCCCACCCTGGGCCCGATCTGCCCCATGCTCTGCCCGCCCCATGCCCCTTGCCCTCTTCCTGCTCTCCCACCCCCCAAAAGGCACTCCTGCCACCCTCTCCCACCCCGCGTGCCACCTGGTGCAAACCTACCTGCTCTGGCCAGTGCAGAATTGGGACCAGGTGCCAGCAGGCTGGTGCATGTTCTCATGCCAGCACAGCTTGCTCCCGCGTTGGCACAAATGGGCTTTATGGCACGTTTGCAACAGACAGTAGCTGGTGCAGTGAGCCCGTACTGGCAAGCAGCCCTTTAGGATCAGGCTGCCCATTTTCCTTATTCCATTTGAAAAGCTGTCGGTGCCATGCGGCTGATTGCCCCCCCCCCCGCCCCACCTTAAGCGCCAGCCTGGGGCTTTCTGGCTACTGATTGGCTCTCACACATACGCCAGGAAGAGCTCAGTTCACTTCAGCCCACTTGCCCTGTAGCTTGTCTGAGGCTAGTTGGTCACTCATTGAGAGCCAGCAAGGAATTTTTGGCATCATCCCGATTGGCTGCTGAATTGTGACATTTTTTGCTTATCCCGGACAGGCAGCAGCAGTGGGATTTATGGTTAGTTAACTCACATGGAAGCAGTGACAGAGTTTATTTTCCTGGGCTCCAAGATCACCGCAGATGGTGACTGCAGCCATGAAATTAAAAGATGTTTGCGTCTTGGGAGGAAAGCTATGGCGAACCTAGACAACTTAATAAAAAGCCCAGACATCACCCTGCCAACAAAAGTTCGCATAGTCAAAGCGATGGTTTTCCCAGTAGCAATGTATGGCTGTGAGAGCTGGACCATAAGAAAGGCAGAGCGCCGAAGAATAGATGCTTTCGAATTATGATGCTGGAGAAGCCTCTTGAGAGTCCCCTGGACTGCAAGGAGATCCAATCAGTCAATCCTCCAGGAAGTCAGGCCTGATTGCTCCCTGGAAGGACAAATCCTGAAGCTGAAGCTGAAAGACTTTGGCCGCCTTATGAGAAGAGAGGACTCTTTAGAAAAGACCCTCATGCTGGGAGAGATGGAAGGCAAAAGGAGAAGGGGGCAGCAGAGGATGAGATCACCAAACAGTGTCACCAAAGCGATGAACGTGAAGTTGGGCAAACTCCAGAAGCTAGTGGAGGACAGGGAGGCCTGGCGTGCTGTGGTCCATGGGGGTCGTGAAGAGTTGGGCACGGCTCAGCGACCGAACAATGACAACAAACTCACTTGCAGCGCAATGATTGCGCAGCGCTGATGCAAAGTTGTTGCGTTGGCACTACGTCTCCCAGACCAGGGCTAGCTCTAGCACCGGTCTGGGACCGCAGGTGGCACGTCGCCTGGGCACCAGCTGAATTCGGCTAGCACGGGGGGGGGCTCTGGATGGGAGGAAGAGTGGGACTGGGCAAGGTGTGGGAGGCCTGGGGAGGGGGTGGGTTTGGGTTGCGGTCATTAGGCCGCATTCTAGGCCTCACCCCCAGGCCGCGTGGCCCTGATTCGGGCTACATGGGTCCCTGCCCCCGAAAGACAGCGAAACGGAGCGGTACGCTATGGGCGGGCTGCCGCTCACCCGCTCCTCCTGCTCAGCATTCTGGCTGCATGATGCCACTGTGTACGCCCTATGAGAAATACAGAGGAGGTAGACAACCAGGCCCATTTCCCCTGGACCAGCACCGGACCAGCACATCGGATGTTTTGTTCTGTTTGCCCTGCTGCAACTATTATTAACTATTAACTATTAACTATTAAAGTGGCCCATTCCAAATCCAAGCTGTAGTCTGGTTGCTTTTATTGAGGTGGCGGAGGCTAAACAAGTTGCAGGTTTCCAAAACTCTATTTTTAAGTCTTATTTATTGGCTAATCAATTCCAAAAAAGAACTGGCAGTGATCAAAACGGGGCCTTTCAGTTTTACTATAATAACACCTACATTAATCCTATAATTTCTTAGTACAAAGCAATTTCTGTCAATTGCGCCGAAGGTAACGTGTGAGCAAAAGGTTAAAGATTTGGCCCTCCTGAGACCCTTTCTTGCCAAGTCAAATCTGGATTCCCTTCTGCAGGGACTTCTGCATTATTTTTTCTCTCTTTTGCATGCCTAACAATGGGAAAGTGCTGAACACAGCTTTCCTCCCAATTTATAAAGTTCATTACACAATTAGGGTGCAATCCTAACCTGGAGTTAGGCCAGCACAGTTAGGCCAGCAAAGTGTGGCCGGCACAACGGACATGGTGAAATATGTTTCAACCACTCTCGGAGGCAGGAAGGCCAACACACAGACAGGCACCATCCTCCCTCGTTCCAAGAGTGGTCCAAACGCATTTTATGGTGGCCCTTGTGCCGGCCAAACTGTGCTGGCCTAACTGTGCCAGCCTACAGGCTAGGATTGTTCTCTTAGTTATCTCTTAAGCATTCTAAAAATGGAACTTGGAAAGTACATCAGAACATATATAAGTGTCATCCGCAAACTTGGCCACCTCGCTGTTTGTCCCTGTCTCCAGGTCATTTATGAACAAGCTGAAAAGCACCGGCCCCAAGACAGATCCCTAGGGCACTCCGCCTTTCACCTCTCTCCAGTGTGAAAATTGCCCATTGCCCTCAACTCTCTGTTTCCTGGCCCTCAACCAATTCTGAATCCATAAGAGGACCTGCCCTCTTATTCCCTGACTGTGAAGTTTCTTCAGCAGCCTTTGATGTGGGACTGTGTCAAATGCCTTCTGAAAATCCAGGTATATGATATCCACAGGTTCACCCACATCCACGTGCCTGTTGACCTTTTCAAAGAATTCCAAAAGGTTTGTGAGGCAAGACTTACCCTTACAGAAGCCGTGCTGACTTTCCTGTAGCAGTACTTGTTCCTCTACATGTTTTAGGATTTTATCTTTGATGAGGCTTTCCACATCAGAGTAGTAGAGGCAAGGCATCAAGGCAAAACTCACAGAAATGTTTTCTGCCACCTTTGAGTGCCAAGCCATGGGAGTCATCAGGATGAAGCCAGGAGCTGGAAACCAGAACCAGGAGATCAGCCAGAGGTCACACCAACACTCAGGACCGAGAGGTGGCCAAGGCCGGTTTCTAGTCCATACTAGAAGCCTTCATAGGTCATAGCTTAATGGCCATCCTGAGTGAGAGCAGCTAGCCCAGTCAGAGCCGGTCTTAAGCCAATGTGGCCAATGTCGCCACAGTGAAAGTCTCAACCCACTCTTGGCTTGATCTCCTGTGCCCGAAACACCTGTCAACGACGCAGCCCGTATCAGGTGGCTTCATGGATGCGCCGACTGTGCTGGGACTAGAGTTTCAAGTTAGGCAGGCTGGAAACCAGTAGCTACAGGGGGCATGTTAAGTACTGCAGGCACAGCAAAGTGCTGTGCCAGTGGCCCCTCCCACTCACCATCAGAACCATTCCGGGCAGCGATGACAACCTGCAGGCACTCGCCGAACCAAACGTTGTCAGCAGTGCAATGTCATCACTGCACAGAATAGCTCCGAGGGCAAGTGGGAGGGGCCACTTACCTGGCGCATTGCCGAGCCTGCAGTGCTTACGGCGCCCTATGTAGCTATGCTATGGGCTGGAGCTCTCTTGCACAGGCATAAATGCCCAATACCAGGACTGGCCTTAAGCCAATGTGACCAATGTCCTCACATTGAGTTCCGCACTTTGGGGGGGGGGGGAGGGAGCACCACTGCAGCAAGCATATATCACCTGCTGCAGCAGCAGGGATCTCTTATGGGCTCAGTCAGTGGGGCGAGCGGAGCAGCTTTACCTTGGGCACTCCAACCTGCCCCTGCCCCCGAATGACCCAAAATGGGCCTCCTGGAAGCGGTTGGGGGTGACGTAATCATGTCACCACCAACTATTTCCAGGTGCCACATTTTGTGTGTGGCACCACGAGTGCTCTTGGTGAGTACCCCCCCTGCAGGAATGCCCCAGAATTGGGCCCCACCACTCTCGGCCCTGCCCAATCCCCATTTGTGTATTCAGGTTGGCCCAATCCGGGGGCTTCATCTTGGCTGCCAGTGCTGTGAGTTTAATACAGGAGAAATTTTACCTTTTGGTAGCAATTGATTCACTGGGGTGGGGGGGAGACTTCTGGCAGGCAAGAAGGCTTCCTACAAGTGGAACTGGAAGCTGCAAATTCCATTACCCAGATTGTATCGCGGCGGCTTGCAAGACACGGGAAGAGCACTTTCAATAAAGAAACGCTAATCTAATCTCTGCAAATATTTCCCGCGCTGCGTCTTGAATGCTGAGTTTGCCAGTCGAGTTCCCCAACACTTGGACAGCTGTTCCTGGGACGAGGCGATAAGAACATAAGAAGAGCCCTGCTGGATCAGGCCAAAGGCCAGCTTCCTGCATCTCACAGCAGCCCACCAGGTGCTCCAGGGAGGCATGAGACAACAAGATGCTTGCATCCTGCTGCCACTCCCTTGCACCCGGTACCAGTAGCCCACCACCTTTGTAAGGAGGTTGCACAATCCATCATTGCCTATAGCCCACGATGGACCTTTCCTCCAGAAATCCGTCCAATCCCCTCTTAAAGGCATCAAGACGAGATGCCATCACCACCTCCTGTGGCAAAGAGTTCCACAGATTAACTACCCGCTGGGTAAAAAAGTATTTCCTTTCATCTGTTTTAACTCTCCCAACCCTCAGTTTTAGCGGATGCCCCCTGGTTCTGGTGTTTTGAGAGAGGGAAAAGAACATCCCTCTATCAACTCTATCCCTTCCATGCATACTTTTGTATGTCTCAATCATGTCCCCCCTCAGGCGCCTTTTTTCTAGGCTGAAGAGCCCCAAACGTTGCAGTCTTTCTTACGGGTGCCCCAGCCCCGTAATCATTTTTGTCGCTCTCTTCTGCACCTTTTCCAGCTCCAATATGTCCTTTTTGAGATGCGGTGACCAGAACTGGACACAATATTCCAGGTGTAGCCTTACCATCGATTTGTACAATGGCATGATCATAATGGCTGTTTTATTCTCAACCCAGGCAAAGGCTGGGTCCAGAAGCACAGCCAGAAGGAGGACGGCACGGTCAGTACAGCAGGCGCCGCAATGCTCTATATAAATATCCCCCCTCCTTTGAAGCCATTGGGGACAGTGATAGCTGAACCAAACGGTGCCTGCAGTGCGTTGCTGTCGTTGCCCTGAATGGCTTCAAATGTGAAGGGGAGGGGCCATTGACACAGCTCATTGCAGTGCCTGTTGTATTTACGGCACCGCCACCCCCTCTGGCTATGCTACAGGCTGGTTTCAAAGGCCAGGCAGGGGGCTTCCTTTTGAGGGTCTTTAGTTTCTATCTAAATATTGTTAGATTTTTCTTATTGGCAAATGTTGTGCAATTTATGGAGGGACACACATCCCATTGGTTCAGCACATGCTTTGCTGTGCCACAGTGGGCGCAATCCTAACCTGGAGTTGGGTCATCACAGTTAGGCCAGCAAAGTTTGGCCGGCACAAGGGCCGCTGTAAAGTACGTTTGGACCACTCTCGGAGTCAGAGAGGCCAGCACACAACATGCACCATCCTCCCTGACTCGGAGATTGGTCCAAGTGTGCTTTATGGTGGCCCAGCCAAACAGTGCTGGTTGTCCGAGATCTGGTCTGGGGCTCCACTCACCAGGCATACGCGAGTCGGCCAGGATCCCGGCCAGCGCACTTTCCCATGGGGGCCGTGGCAGCAGCCCAGGGCCTCCCTGCCCCATTGGTGGATCAGGCCACGAGAAGCACCTGGCCCTGCCACAGCGGACAGCTGCAAGGACAGGCGGCCCACCCCTTCCCCCTCGATCGCAGTCAGGCCAGATCCTGCGATGGAGGGAGAGGTCCGCCTGGCCTGCTGACACCAGGAGCAGGCAAAAGAAGCCCCCTGGCTGCAGTGGCCAGAGAAGGCAGGGTGGTAAGTGCTAGCAGGTATTGGGATATATGTTCCTTTTACAAGGATATGGTATATATCCTGTGTGCTTGAAGAAAGGGGAAAACAGAGTCGATTAAAGCATTGCGGAATTCCCCTGTAAAACAAGCACGTTTCTCTCTCACACACTTCTTGCTGCTAGACTGAAAGAAGTACTCTGTAGGCACTTTGTAACTTTGTAACAAAAAAAAGTTCTGTACTTTTGTAACATATTCTGCTTAGCTTTGATCATACTTTAACTGGTTCCATTTACAATTACTGTTTCACTGCATTTCATATATATCTACATTCACTTTCCTGACAGGATTTATAGAGCTAATATTGATTGCTCCCTTCTCCTACATGTCAGCAGACAGAAAGAAAAAAAAAACACAGAAAGTCAACTGTCAACTTCTTCAGTTAAACTGTCATAACCGACCACACCCATCTGGGCATTCTAAAATAACAAGTTGTGTCTGACCAATCAAATAGAGGTGCTATCTTTTACCGTATATACATGCAACACTGCCCCCTCTGGACAGCAGATGGCGTTGCCTATATATCCAACAGCAGGGTCGGGGACCTGGAGGGTAGTCAGCCTGGCTGGGAGGCAGAGGTGGAGCAAGAGGGCAGGGCAGCTCTGTATAACCCCAGGCGAGCCGGTGATGAGGGCAGCCTGGAGGAGGCTGGCTAGCAGGCAGGATGCTGGAAAGCCGGGGAACCCAAGCAAGGCTGCTGGAAGGGAGGAGGACCAGAGGGTGAAGGAACCCCCTTCATCCCTTGCCTATCTCTGAGGCTACCCACCTCTGAGCCTCAACAGATTGGGAGGCCTGAAGGAGCCCAGCCCCACTTGGTGTCTGCTCCCGTTGCGACCTCTTGCCAATGCCCGAATGTCGGCTACTGCGAGGGCAGGCGTCTCTGGCCCGACAGCGCCGACACTGGCCTAACTGTGCCGGTATAACTCCAGGTTGGGATTGTGCACAAAGCTGCGTCCCGCCCTAAATTCACTACTTGTACAACATTTGCAGGCACAAGACTCCAGGTCCAATCCTTGGAATCCCCCCTATAAAAGGATCAGATTAAGAGCTGGCAGCTGGTGCCAGATGTGGAAAAGGGCTGGCAGTCGGAGGTGGCCTAGTGCTGGTCTAGATGGGCTGATGGGCTGAGTCAACACACAGCACCATCCTCATGCACGTAGCTTAACGGAGCGATGCTGAGTCTGAGTTCTGGTACCGGGCTATTTTTCAAACGCCAAACGTTCCAACAGCCCCATCCTCTGGGCACCTTCCACTGGTGGAATAAACGTTCTAGTGGTAGAGTGGCACTCCATTAGCTCCGTGGCTGCAGCAACAATGCACACAGTGGGCCTGCCAGAGCAAAAGGGTGGCAACCACACGCATGCACTTCCAGATGGAAGAGGTGAATTGGCACTGGGAAGGACAGTGGGCAGGGAAGGGAAGGTTTGGGGTGGACAGGGGGAGGATTAGGATGGAGATTGGGGGTCACTGGGAGGCAATGGAGGGGAGGGGAGGGGAGGGGAGGGGCAGATATCAGTGATAATTGTGCTGTTGATATCCTATGACTCTGCCTGGCTTCAACATGCCCCCTTGGGTTCACTTGGGCTGGCACAACCTGAATAGATCCATCGGGGACATAAGAACATAAGAAGAGCCCTGCAGGATCAGGCCAAAGGCCCATATAGTCCAGCTTCCTGTATCTTACAATGGCCTACCAGGTGCCCCAGGGAAACACGAGACAACAAGATGCCTGCATCCTGTTGCCACTCCCTTGCACCTGGCACTCTGAAGTAGCCTACTACTAATGTAAGGAGGTTGCCCAACATCATGGCCTATAGCCCACGATGAACTTTTCTTCCAGAAATCTGTCCAGTCCCCTTTTAAAGGCATCTAGGCCAGATGCCATCACCACCTCTTGTGGCAAGGAGTTCCACAGCTTAATTACCCACTGGGTAAAAAAAGTATTTCCTTTTAGCTGTTCTCACTCTCCCAACACTCAGTTTTAGTGGATGTCCCCTGGTTCTGGTATTGTGAGAGAAGGAAAAGAACCTCCCTCTAGCATGCATTAGATTTCTAGTTATTCTGAGCCTGCATTTTCCCAGGCCGTGTGATTACAAGCCTTTGCCAAAGCCTTTTCCTCCCATAGCAATCTGGAGCATGTGTTGGCCTTGCAAGGCCTCTGTAGTGCCAGCTCCACCTACTGGCCGATTGTGTGAGGAGCATTGGAGGAAGTGTGTTTTGTATTGATCAATCCTTTTCACATATTGCTCTTTCTGGCAAAAAAGGATTACCCCCTTTTTTACCTTTAACAATTTTTTTAATTTTAAAAAAAAACACCTTTTTGCATCAACCAATCTGCCTTGTTCTGGCTCACAGTGGAATTGTCAGCCTCCTCACTCTGCAAGAGTAGAGAGACCTTTGAGGTCATCACCTCGGCTAGCAGAGGAGTTTAGCCCAGGAAACCCCGGTACCTGGGCTGGTGGCAGTGGATTGGAACTACCAAAGCATTTCCCCACTAGGCTGTGAGTTCAAACCAAGTGGCAAATGGTCATAGGTAACAACCCCCCTTTCGTTCATGACAAGGTTCTTTGGGGGAGAGTCATAGTTGCCACGTGGACGCAGCCTCTGGACATGGTGGTACAATCATGTGCATTTGTTTTGGAAACAAAAAGGAAAACAAAATCAAACTGGGAAAATTCTGTTCCTTTTCCATACATTTCAGAATGAATACTGTACAAGGGAAGGGGTGAGAATGGGGGTGTCCCTGGGAGTGGCAGCCAAATACAAGCATTTGGTTGTCTTGCGTGCTCCTTGAGGCATCCTGGAGATCGGTCTTTGGCCTGACCCTGTGGAGCTCCTCTCAGGGCGCAATCCTAACCTAGACTTAAGCCAGCAAAGTTAGGCCAGCAAAGTTTGGCTGGCACAAGGGACACCATAAAGTGCGTTTGGATCACTCTTGGCCATCATACAGATGTGCGCCATCCTCCTTGATTCTGAGAGTGGTTCAAACATGCTTTACAGTGCTCCCTGTGCGAGCCAAACTTTGCTGGCCTAACTGTGCCAGCCTAACTCCAGGTTAGGATTGCACTCTTATGTTCTTAAGGCCCAGACTGGGTTGCAAGTTATTATAGCTCCTTCCCCACAGATAGAATAGCAAATTCTGTTTTATTTACCTCAGAATTTTATCGTGGAAATTTGCCTCAGAATGCCAGGTGCAATGGAGTGGCAATAGGATGCAGACATCTTGTGGACTTGTGTGCTCCCTGAGGCATCTGGTGGGCCACTGTGAGATACAGGAAGCTGGACTAGATGGGCCCTTGGCCTGATCCAGCAAGACTTTTCTTATGTCATTATGTTAAGCTGTGACTCTAATGTATTTATTTAAATTTTATATTTAAATGTATTTATTTTTCCACCCCTCGACACCGTGCCAGATATTTGATGCAGCCCTCCAGCTAAAACACTTGGAGACACCTGTGCTAGACCATGACCGCATCCAACCACTAGCTTTGCAGGATCTTAAAAAAAACATAAACAATAAAGGTGTCTCCAGGAATTCCACAGAAGTTTTCACCGTGCCTCCAGCTTTCATTGTTTTCCCTCCAATCTCTTATAAAACATTGACTCAAACGCACAGTTTGCGATCCTCAGTCCAATTTTTGAAGGTCAGTTCTCTTAAAAATGGAGAACCTTGTGTACAAGCAAAAATGTGTTTAGGCAAACTGCTTGGAGTTCCACCTGTTGGGTGACAGATGGAGCGCCAGACTGAGGACTCCACAGCAATTGTGAGCATGTAATTTGGGGAAATGCAAAATTCTTCACGAGTGTATCAACATGAAATCCCAGACCGGATACAGCTCGACATACACAAGCATAATGTGGTGCTCAGTCAGCATTTATGGTGCATTCCACGGATAACTGTTGCACATGTTTTCTGAAGAGTTCAGTCTTATCAGCAAGTGCTGTCTTGGCTATTTGTAGCATCTGACGGAAGAGTCCTAGAACTTGTGGGAGAAGACCACTTTTCATGACAACCCTAGTAGTGCCCCATACATATAAATAGTCTACCCTACCTATACCCCAGGACTCAGCTCAGGAGGGAATTAAAAACAGGCCCTTATGAGCACAGGGGCTAATATTTCTTGTCCTCATTGTTCAGATTGACTCCTGTTTAGAGCAGTGGTTCCCAAACTGTGGGTTGGGACCCACCAGTGGGTCGTGAGCCAGTTTCAGGTGGGTCATGAAGCACCTAGAGCAGCCATATTGAAAATATGGGAAGATGGGATGCTGGAAAGGGGGAGGGCAGTGTGGTCGTTTTGCTTGAATCAAGGTTGTAGACAGATTTTTTTGTCTCCTTCTGATTCACTTTGCTATTGGAAAATGGCTGATAAACAACCCAACATTTTGCTTCATTCCCAGATTCAGCGCTTTTACATCATATTTTGTCCTCATCTTGCTTTCCGTCAGGGATGTTTCCTGGTTGTACAATTGCTGCAATCCAAGAATGCCAATTTGCATTCCAGGAGTGTCATTTGATTATGTTACAATGATAGCACTTCCTGCTTGATGATGCCACTTCCTGCCACAACATCACTTCCAGGTTAATGACATCACTTCCGGTGGGTCCCAACAGGAGTGTCCTTCTAAAAAGAGGGTCCTGGTCTAAAAAGTTTGAATACCACTGCCCTAGTCCATTCCCATGTTGTGTGTGAGCTATAGAGGAATTGTGTGGGTTGAACAAAGAGGAAGATTCCTTCTCACTCCAGACTGGACAAGCTCAGTCAAAAGAAAAACCATGTCAGTCTCTACACACAGTTAGGTGTGGACCCAGACCACCTCGAAGAAGCTCCCAAATTGCAGTGATAATGCGTGAATCAGGACTTAACAGCCTTTGAAAAAAATCTCAAGAATTACATCTTCGGTCTAGAAGCCTTCCTTGACTATGGCACATCAATCCATTTTAATGTTTATTAGTTTAATGCGTAGCAACATTCCCATCATTATTTCGGTCGTGTTGTTGGTTTTTCTAATCCAGGGAAGTGAAATGAATACTGATGCTAAAAATAATCAAATATTACCATTTTACATTTTTCTCCCCCCCTCCCGCAAACTCAGATCACCTCCTTGCAAAGTCAAAAGTGCATTTTAAAAAGTAATATTATGCTGAGCTCACATATATGCAAACGCCTCTAGATATCTTGTCTCAATAAAGTTTATGGAATGCATTCCCAGAGGCCTGACAACAAAAACAGAATAAATCGCGAGGCTCATAAAAAGATAATGCATGCCAATTTTTTTTTGCTTACATAAACACAAACAAATGTAGCAAGTGTACATGTTTGCATGAGAGAGAGAGAGAGAGAGAGAGAGAGAGAGAGAGAGAGAGAGAGAGAGA
>JAJKFI010000017.1:5796877-5818403 GCA_029204185.1 Lerista edwardsae | reverse complement strand
AATAATAATAATAATAATAATAATAATAATAATAATAATAATAATAATAATACCACCGGTATTTATATACTGCCTTCCTTGGTCATTAGATTGCTCCTTTGACTTTAATTCAAGGCGGTTTACATAGGCAGGCTTTTTTTCTAACCCTGAGGGGTTTTAACAAATCACAAACAGGTTCTGTCTTCCAAGAACTACTACATTCAATGAATCTTTCATAGTCCAATCTTTCTTTCTGGCCGCACGATCGCCTTCTCGCTGGCTGATAAACGGCTTCTTTGCTCTCACCAAAGAAGCAGCCGGCCCAGCACAACTCCTCTCTCACAGGCAGCCGGAGAAGCTCAGCTCAGATCTTATCAGTCGCATTCTCAAGGTCTGCCGCTCATGAAAACTTCCGGTGTTCTCAAACTGGCGACCTTTGGATCTTATCTTCGGGCAAATGGTGGCTTTTACCCTCTCGACTAGACCTCCTGCCCCACACTCTTTTTTTTGGGCAGCCCAATCCTAAGCAAGGCCGGCGCAGCAGGGCTGCATCCTAAGGTTATTAGGAGGCAGCAGCAACTCAGCGCAGGACAAGGGGACGTTTTCCCTTTGCCCCCAGGTAAGCCCCAGCCAGCCCTGTGGGGCTGCTTGGATCTGCGCCTCCAGATTTGCAGGCGCAGGTCCAAGCAGTGAGCCCAGCATGGGGATGGGGGTTAGGATACAGCGCAATGGCCGTGGTCCATCATGGCCCCCGTCGCCGCCCACTACACCGCCCCGTCACACCCCTAGCACACCTCTGGCACACCCTCGGCGAAGTCCTGCACCAACCAAGCACCACCAGTGCTCGACAGGCCCAGCTGATGGGTGCAGTGGCCCCCATGCACCAGAGCTGCTTGCACCAATCCAGTGCCTGATTCCATGGCGCAGGCGCGCCTGACAGCGTGTTTGCAACAGCGCTGGAATGGCACAAGTGCCCTGCACCAGCACAATGCAAGTATAGGATTGTGCTCTGAGTCCAATGGCCAAGCATTTGGAAACACGTCCTCAGAACTACTAGTACACGACAAGCCCAACCCTATCCAACTTTCCAGGGCTGACACAGCTGCGCCAGTGGTTGTGTATGTGGGGGAGCTGTGTTGCAGTTGAATCAGCACTGGAAGGTTGGGTAGGACTGGACCGAAATTGTGACTAAAGTATAGTAATTCACCACAGTAATCTGTGGAACTCTTTGCCACAGGAGGTGGTGATGGCATCTGGTCTACATGCCTTTAAGAGGGGATTGGACAGATTTCTGGAAGAAAAGTCCATCGTGGGCTATAGACCATGATGGGTTGTGCAACCTCCTTACATTGGTGGTGGGCTACTTCAGAGTACCAGGTGCAAGGGAGTGGCAACAAGGTGCAAGCATCTTGTTGTCTCATGCCTTCCTGGGGCACCTGGTGGGGCCGCTGTGAGATACAGGAAGCTGGATTAAATGGGCCTTTGGCCTGATCCAGCAGGGCTCTTCTTATGTTCTTATGTTCTTACCAGGGACAATGACCAGAAAATCAGGAGTGTCCCTGGTAGAAGAAACTGTTGGAGTCCTGGTGACACCCAACTTCGGTCTTCTGTCTGCTGAAATGTATCGACGCTTCCAACGTCTACCTTGTGCAGAAGTAGCACTTTTAATGGCTCTGTAAATCAAATGCACCAAGACAATAATTTCTGTCTATGGAGCTGAAGATTATTTATGGCAGGGGAAGCACTCAAGGAAATTCATCATCTCATTTCTAAAAGGAACTTTTAGGAAGCAGTTAAATCTTTCCCAGGGAGACATTTGCCTAGAAACCATTTCCTCGAAAGGACAACGCAGACTTTTCCACACTAAACAGGGATGTTGTGTGCATCAGGGGTCAGCTGCACTGGGCAGCTGCTGACAGCTGAGACCCCCTCTGTGCACGTAGCCCTTGCGCGGCGATGGTGGAGTGACTCTCAAGGCCCACCAGGTAGGAGGAGATCTCCAAAAGGTCTATATCAGTGATGTCATGCAGGGGGAACACGTGGGAACTCAGTTCCACTAGTTAAAATTAGGGCTGACTCTACCCACTTCACTCTCCCTCCTCTCCCCTCCCAATTCCTCTGCAAAGAGCTTTTCTTCTTGGTTGGCCGGCACTCAGAGGGTTAAAGGGAGCGACTCCGGATTCCTAGGGGGGCGAAGGGGAAAGGGCTGCAGTGGGGAAGTCCCATCCTGCACAGCCCCCTTCCTCGCTCCCTCCAGCCACACACATGGAGTCAGCAGCCGCTCTGGTGAGTCTGCAGCCCACTGGGGAGAAGGCAGTGATATCATTCAGGGGGAACGGACCAGAACGGGTGTTCCGGATCCTAATGGGCTCCGTGGCTGCTTCCGGGTTGTTGTTTTTTTCCAACATTTGAATTTGAACTGAATAGTGAGTTCCTGTTCCTAAATCATTTGAATGACACCACTGGTCTATATGTGTCTGATAAAGCTGACACACGTCTCTCTTCAGATCTCTCTTTCCATGTGGCTAAATGAGGCTGGTATGGAGCACATGTTTGTTCCTGCTCAGCACCACGTTGGAATGCAGGTGGGGGAATGTCATGTCTGAATGCTCCCTTATGCCAAATAACCTCCCTGTGCATAGAAAACTAGCAAGCCAGGGAGAAGGGTTGTAAGCAAACTTCACTCAGATATACTGTACTTCTACATACAAAGAGTGTGTGATGCGGGAGCATTCAAACGTGCCGTTCACGGCAGGGAGTCCCAAGTGATTCATACATCTCAAGAAGAGGGGTACAGAGATCATGGAAGTAGCAGCCCAATCCTATCCTCTGATGGTCTAGGCCGTGCAGCACCACTGAGAACTTAAACGGAAGGATTTCCTTCCAAGAATGTTTTGGGGCTTGCACCCATCGAAGCAGGACCATTCTGGTAGCCCTTCAAAATGGACCGAGGGTGCATCAAAGTTTGGCTGGCTCAAGGGACACCGTAAAGGATGTTTGGACCACTCTCGGAGGCAGAGAGGCCAGCACACAGATGTGCACCATCCCCCCTGACTCCAAGAGTGGCCCAAACGTGCTTTACGGTGTCCCTTGTGTCAGCCCAGCTTTGCTGGCCTAACTGTGCCAGCCTAACTTCAGGTTAGGATTGCTCCAGAGAGAAAGGTGTGTGTTGTTATCCTCCGCCAGGACTGTACCGCTGCCAGGACTCTGCTGGGTTCAGAGGCAAGCAGCAGGGTTCAGCTCAGCTTGGAGAGCAGGCAGAGAGCAATCCAAGGGGACCAGAGGCAGGTAGTAGAGTCAGGCAGCAGTTGAGAAGATCCAGCACTGCAAACAGATCTGGCTGGTGTGGGACAGAAACAGGAACATCCTCGAGGTCAGAAGATGCTCAAGTGCCCAAAGGTGGGAGGCAGGCGGGAGGAGGGAAGGGCACTGGCCAAATTTTTCTGGCCTAACTGTGTCAGCCTAACTCCAGGTTAGGATTGCCCTGAGGCATGGTTGCCGACTCAAGAGTAAATACACAAATCCGGCTCCATTTCAGTGTCCACAAGGCTTGACACGTTTTTCCTTGTCAGCTCTCAGCTTGTCCGTTGCGCACCAAAGATCAGTGGCGGCCCACAGCTGCCCCACACAATTCTCCAATCAGTTTGCCCACCCCTGCAAATGGCAATCCATGCAGTGATGTACACTGGAAGGAACGTGCAGGATTGCCACAGGAGGTGGTGATGGCATCTGGTCTTGATGCCTTTAAGAGGGGATTGGACGGATTTCTGGAAGAAAAGTCCATCGTGGGCCATAGGCAATGATGGATTGTGGAACCCCTTTACATTAGTAGTAGGCTACTTCAGAGTGGTGGGATGTGGTGGCACAGCGAGTTAATCCGCTGTTGCTGGGCTTTCAAACGCAAGGTTGGGAGTTCGAGACTGCGTGACGGAGTGAGCGCCCGTTGCTTGTCCCAGCTCCTGCCAACCTAGCAGTTCGAAAGCACCTAAAAAATGCAAGTAGATAAAATAGGGACCACTTCGGTGGGAAGGTAACGGCGTTCCGTGCGCTACGGCGTAGAGTCATGCCGGCCACATGACCACGGAAGCTTGTCCTCGGACAAAACGCCGGCTCTACAGGCTTTGAAACGGAGATGAGCACCGCCCCCTACAGTTGGTCACGACTAGACCATTCGGTCGTGGAGAAACCTTTACCTTTACTTTACTTCAGAGTACCGAGTGCAAGGGAGTGGCAGCAAGATGCAAGCGTCTTGTGTCTCGTGCCTCCCTGGGGCACCTGGTAGGCCGCTGTGAGATATAGGAAGCTGGACTAGATGGGCCTTTGGCCTGATCCAGCAGGGCTCTTCTTATGTTCTTATGCCAATACTTTGTGTCACAAAAGATCTGGGAGAGGGGAGGCGTCACAGAAGTGGGGCTTTTGTTTTCCAACACCGCAATAAGACATCCACGTTTGCTGGCTTTGGCCTGTTTTCCTGGGTTTGGAATTTTTCTACTGTATATAAAAGTATGGAGAGGTATTTATCTTGCAGTTCCTCTCATCCACAGCAAAGGTTCATAGCTAATGCAACACCAACAGCTTCCTTTACCTTATTATGCACCCTTTGAAAGTAAATCAAAAGCCCATGGAGTATGAAATGATGTAAAACTCTGAAAACACTGTTTAGTACAAAGGCAGTCAGAAGCAGTAAAATAGGAACCGATCTTTTCAGACATGAATGCATTCTCAGATAGCGCTGCTTTGCTTTTAGGTGTTGCCGAGAAGAAGAAAAAAATCGAAATGCGTTTTTAATGGGCTGATTGAGTTGAAAATACATATTTGTCCTGTGAGATAATGCTGAAACTTTTTTTTTCTTTATCAAAGGGTATGTTAATAGAGCTGACACATTAAAGAATACATTCCGTACAGATTCCATTGAGAAATATTCCAAAATTAACAAAAAACATCAAGAGGCTTATCAAACAGAAAGTGCCTTACTGTGAATTGACTTTATGTCTTTATACGATGAACAAGTAAAATTATTATTATTAAATGGTTTGTTATTAGAAGTCTATCATGACATTTAGGAGGGGTTAGGGGGAAGACTGTGTCTAGATAACATCTCAAACTCAGCACTGTAGTTTTGTTCATAGAAGTGAACAGCAGTCTGTTTACTGTGTCCCATGAAAGTTAGTGGGAGATTTTAGAGAATCAAGTCTGTACTAAAACTCTTTTTGGTCGTGTTTCTTTGTTACAATAGAATGTGACAAAAGCTTAAGAAGTGGCTTTCATCGGAAAAGCTTGCTTGAACACTTGGACACCCCCATTTAAGCATGTACCAGTGTGCAAATAATATTTCCTCCCCATGCACCCCTGTCTCAAAGCTAATTGGCTGCATGGTGTTATTTGAAAGCCTATTCAGAGGAAGGGAAGTGCTTCCTTCCTTTGCTCTTATTTGGTTTTGTGACATCATCAATGGGCCAGACTCAATTGGCTGTGCAACAATGTGATGTCATCTATGTGATCCCTGATTGGTTGGGACAGTTAAATTAATAATCTAGCTGATTAGTTGGGATCAATAAACCTGATTGGTTGGGATAATTTATTATTAATACATAAATAAAATTAATTAAAATAATCTCAATTAAAACCCAGTAGAAAAAGACACAACACCAAAACCACATATTAGGAAATGAAGTAGCTATGAACAGGCAGCGCACACACAAAAGTAGTCAGCAAAGTTAGGTTGAGCCAGTGCAGGCCTCCCTGTGTCACAAATGTGTGTTGCTTACATATGACTTGTCTGAGAGCGCAATCCTAAAGTGGAGTTAGGCTGGCACAGTTAGGCCAGCAAAGTTTGGCTGGCCCAAGGACCACCGTAAAGGGCGTTTGGACCACTCTCAGAGTCAGGGAGCATGGGGCACATCTGTGTGTGGCCTCTCTGCCTCCAAGAGTGGTCCAAACATACTTTATGGTGTCCCTTGTGCCAGCCAAACTTTGCTGGCCTAATGGTGCCGACCTAACTCCAGCACAGACTTGTGCTCTTAGGTTGTTCATTTAGTTCCTGGCAGAGCTGGGGTTTCATGGAGCTGTTAACCATTATAGATAAAAAGAAAAAAAATTGAACTTCCCTCACGATTTGCTTGGACCTTCTGAAACGTGCTCCAGGCTCATCACAACACAAACCAGTTTGTCACCGTCCCACCTGATCTGTCAACTATTATTGTGAAACATGAATCGATGCTCTGGACAAAAATATTAATGCGTGTATCATACATTTCTCTGCACAGTTTGCCAATATCTGCCATCAAGATCAGATAATTATCAAGTCCTGCGGTGCCCTTGGTATTTAAAAAGCTCCGGCGTATTTGTGAGACTGCATATATTATCCCCCCCTTTTCTTACTATTAAGAGATATTTGTTTCCTTTAATCTCTGCATAGCAGGGTGCCGTGGGGGTGGCAAGCCCAAAGATGGAAGCTGACTGCAACATTTCATCTTTCTCCAGTAGGGGACCATAGGACAGGAAATAGCACAATGCAAGAAAAGCCCTGCTTGATCAGACATCAAGCACCCATCCAGTCCAGCTTCTTTCCAGCAGTGTCGGCACTGCTCCTTCCAGCAGCCCACAAGCAAGCATGTAGGTAGCATCGTTCTCCCAAGAACATAAGAACATAAGAAGAGCCCTGCTGGATCAGGCCAAAAGCCCATCTACTCCAGCTTCCTGTATCTCACAGCGACCCACCAGGTGCCCCAGGGAGGCATGAGACAACAAGACGCTTGGATCCTCTTGCCACTCCCTTGCACCCGGTACTCTGAAGTAGCCCACCACCAATGTAACGAGGTTGCACAATCCATCATTGCGTATAGCCCACGATGGACCTTACCTCCAAAATCCGTCCAATCCCCTCTTAAAGGCATCAAGACCAGATGCCATCACCTCCTCCTGTGGCAAAGAGTAGTTAATCTGAGGTTGGCCTCCACCCTGGCCAATGAAAATCAGTGGTGTGCTGCCTCTAAGTTGGAAGGTTCATTTTATTATGTAGTGGCCACTTATGGATCTATCATCCATGGGTGTATCTAGGACACCAGTTTAGATGTCTTATTAAGGGGATTAGATACACCCATGGATGATGGATCCATAGATCATGGTACCTTACACTAGTGATGTCCATAAATGAATTCTGCACACTGTGTGCAGTACTTAATTTTGCTATTTTCCGAACACTAATCAGTACCACTGAGGGTGCAATCCTAGCTTGCGCTGGAACGGCAAGGCCAATGGGCCTGTTCCATGTCCAGTGCAAGTTGGAGCAGGCATGATCCTCCCTGGGGCAAGGGCATGTTCATTCCCTTGCCCCAGGGGAGGCACCAGCTGCCCCAATGGGCTTGCTCGGAACTGCGCGGGCGCCGCACAGCCCAAATTGGGGCAGTTCAACCTCGGGACGGGTGCTGGGATGCAGCCTACCTCTGCCCCATTTCTGCCCCCTCTCCGCCCCCTCGCCGGCCTAACTCCAAGTTAGGATTGTGTCCTTAATGACATCATACTATGCCTTGGAACAAAGGTTCGCATAGTCAAAGCGATGGTTTTCCCAGTAGCAATGTATGGCTGTGAGAGCTGGACCATAAGGAAGGCAGAGCGCCGAAGAATAGATGCTTTGGAATTATGGTGTTGGAGAAGACTCTTGAGAGTCCCCTGGACTGCAAGGAGAACCAATCGGTCAATTCTACAGGAAGTCAAGCCTGATCGTTCCCTGGAAGGACAAATCCTGAAGCTGAAGCTCAAAGACTTTGGCCACCTCATGAGAAGAGAGGACTCTTGAGAAAAGACCCTCATGCTGGGAAAGATTGAGGGCAAAAGGAGAAGGGGGCGGCAGGGGATGAGACGGTTAGACAGTGTCACCGAAGCGATGAACATGAAATTGGGCGAACTCCGGAAGCTAGTGGAGGACAGGGAGGCCTGGCGTGCTGTGGTCCATGGGGTCGCGAAGAGTCAGACACGACTTAGCGACTGAACAGCAACAACAACTATGCCTCGGTGCCTCATCTGAATCTGCTCCAGCTCTAGGTCGTCCGAGAAGAAGAGGACTCAGTTAATTTCTCCAGTTCCATTCTAGTCTTGCCCTGCCATTCCGATATCGCTTGGGCTCTGCCCTGCTGGAGTTCCAGGAAGAATTGTAGATTTCAGAATGCTGATTTCAGATTATGTGCATGGGCCCCCATGCTGTGGGGAAAAAAAAAACAGACCGAACTGTCTGGAGTGTTTAGGTTTAGGAAAAAGAAGATGACTACAGTGGGACATTAGAGAGGTGTACAAATAAAATCAATGGTGTGAAAAATGTGGATGCAGAGAAATTTTATCCCTCTCTTATAAAATGGAGGTGTTCATGGAATACATAAATTTAATTAGGTGACTCAGGGTCACCGAATAAAGTGGATTTGCACTGAACTCCGGATAAACAAAGAACTTCTTCACATACTGCATGGTTAATTTACCCCACTACAGTGATAGCGACTGAACAGATGGGTTTAAAATAGTATTAGACAAAGGCACAAAGGAGAGGTTGATCATTTATTGCTAGCCAGGATAGCTAAACTGAACTCTCATGCTCGAAAGCAGTGTTGTTTTGAGTGCCCCTGAGCTTTTAAATGCCAGATCAGGTGCTCTTTCTTTTCCTACTGCTGCGCAGGGTGGTAAGAGAGCAGCTTTGGGGAGATACTGTTGTGAGTTTGAAACCTACCTCCTCCTCTTCTTTTTGTCCCTGCTACGAGTTGTTTCCAGCCAGTCCTGCAAAAGGTGAGTGCTTTGCTAGTTAGGACAGGTCTCTTGGCTGGGCTCGATTCCCTCTGGCTACCAGCATCCTGCTTTCCCTAAGTCCTGTTGAGACTCCGAGAGTGACAAAAATGATTACGGGACTGGGGCACCTCCCTTATGAAGAAAGACTGCAGCATTTGGGGCTCTTCAGCCTAGAAAAAAGGCGCCTGAGGGGGTACATGATTGAGACATACAAAAGTATGCACAGAAGGGATAGAGTTGATAGAGGGATGTTCTTTTCCCTCTCTCAAAACACCAGAACCAGGGGGCATCCGCGAAAACTGAGGGTTGGGAGAGTTAAAACAGATAAAAGGAAGTACTTTTTTACCCAGCGGGTAGTTAATCTGTGGAACTCTTTGCCACAGGAGGTGGTGATGGCATCTGGCCTAGATGCCTGTAAGAGGGGATTGGACGGATTTCTGGAGGAAAAGTCCATCGTGGGCTATAGGCCATGATGGATTGTGCAACCTCCTTACATTAGTAGTAGGCTACTTCAGAGTACCGGGTGCAAGGGAGTGGCAACAGGATGCAAGCATCTTGTGGTCTCAGACCTCCCTGGGGCACCTGGTGGGCCGCTGTGAGATACAGGAAGTTGGAGTAGACGGGCCTTTGGCCTGACCCAGCAGGGCTCTTCTTATGTTCTTATGACATGTTCTAGTCCCTCCCCTGGCGTAAGAGCTCCTTCCAGCTGATGGGTGTCACCACACAGACTTGAACCCTTGCCACAGAGAGGCTGGTTGCGCATGGCTGCACTCTTCCAAGGGAGCTTGCTTTCTACCTGTGCTGTGCTGTGCTCTGCTTGAAACATGCCTTGGTTCCCAGGGTCCTAGATGTCTGAGATGCTGTTGTTGCAAGGAGGGTAACACAAGCAATCTGAGAGCACAGTCCTAAATGCTCTTTGGGTCAGCACAAGTCTCTTGGGCCGGCCCAAGAGCATCAGGGCATGTTTGCCCTGACTCTAGAGTTGGGGAGGCCAGTGCAAAGACGTAAATTTGCACATTCAACGGTATACAGCATGATGGTAGTATTCTGTAAATGAGTGATTTTTGAAATTTGGGGTTCAGTGGTGACACCCCCCCCCCCGAGGATGGCATCTGGGGCACTGTGCCCCCCCAGGTAGCTATGCCACTGGAAGAGCAAAATAAACCTGTAATGAATACAATGGATCCCATTGCCGCTGCTGTTCTTCATGTGCAACAGAGATCTGCTTATGGAGCTACCCACAGCCTTGAACTCCATGCAGCAGGAGAGCTTAAGGTGCACATTGGGCATGTTATCTACCTATTCTGCCAAATTCCCTGCTGGGCCTCCCCAAGAGCCCCAATGCCCACACTAGGCTAACTAGTTTCCCCTCCAGAGCAGCCTCAGAGATGGGCAAGAGGGAGGGGGTTCAGTCACCCACTGGGCCTCCTCTCTTCCAGCAGCTTTGTTTGGGATCACCAGCTGGCCAGCCTCCTCCAGACTGCCCTCATCACTGGCTTAGCTCCAAACAAACCCCACCACCAAACAATAGGCAGTCCAAGCCCAAGCCTCAACTGCCTCTTCCACTTGGTGGCTCCAGGGGCATGGCAGCCATACAACAATTCCCCACAGTTCCAACAATAACCTTACCTTATCCAGTTTTTTTAACAGTCAGTCCATCCAACAGTCCTTCAGTCAGTCAGCCAGTCCGTCCGTCCGTCCATCCATCAGTCCATCAGTCCATCAGTCCACAGCCACTTTCCTTCCTTCCTATACCTGCCCGGTGCTGCACCTATCTGGTGCTCCCTTACTGCAGCTCCTGCCTCCAACTTTATATTGAGGCAGGCCAATCTGTGTCTGTTGTTGGGCAGGCTCTACCATCAGCCACACCCATCTGCACCTGTGCTACCCTCTCTTCATAGCCAGAGCCCTCATCAGCCTGTAGCTGTGTTCCTGCTGCAGGAGTTCTGGGATTAACCCCATAATCGCTGGTTTATTTGGGCAAGGGGCCACTGCTGATACCATTCCCTATCTCCTCGGGGTATCTCCTGCCTTTTCCAGTACACTACCCCGCCCCCACTTTTCCACACAGGCGCTCAGTGAGCTCTCTCTCTCACACATCAGAAGCCCTTGGATGGCTGCCTTGGTTCCTTATTAAATTAGGCTAAAAATAAAATGAGTTTTCATTACGACTCAGGAGCATGATTGGTTTTGACAAATTAACAGCTAAACTGACTTGATGCTGCCCCTCAAAGAAGAGCGTGCAGGCGTCCGAGTCACAGCGCAGCATGTTCAGCTGGGGCGATGAGCCGCGTGTCGGTCATTCTGCCTGCGGTGTCAGCTGCGACTTGGGACCTGAGTGGCCATCTCAGCAGCTGGTCGTGTTTCATGGTAGGAAAAAAAAATTGCATGATGTCCCCCAATTCACGACGACGACGACAAAAACCAAGGCACAGAATTAGGGGTTAACAGTTCTTTTGCATGAAGTTCAGGCTGCTTTGGAAGGACGTTGATTAAAAACAAAAACAAAAAATGCCCTTAATAAATCGGAGGTGCTGTCATATAGTGAACATGCTCATCAACCCATTTCAAAAAAGGATATTGTAGAATGGGGCGCAATCAGTGTTGTCATGCAGGGGGAACGCGGGGTACTCAGTTCCACTAGTTAAAATTAGGGCTGACTCCGCCCACTTCACTCTCCCTCCTCCCCCCTCCCAATTCCTCTGCAAAGAGCTTTTCTTCTTGGTTGGTCGGCACTCAGAGGGTTAAAGGGAGCGACTCCGGATTCCTAGGGGGGCGAAGGCAGTGATGTCATTCAGGGGGAATGGACCAGAACAAGCGTTCCGGATCCTAACGAGGTGCCCTGGGTTCTGGGTTCTGGGTTCCCGACAAGTGCCAATCAAAAGTGAGTTCCTGTTCCTAAATCATTTGAATGACACCACTGGGCGCAATCCTAAACAGCGTTGTATTGGCAAAGGACAGCCGGCCAGCGCCAAATTCAGCACTGCTTAGGGGAGACTGGAGCAAGGGAACGTTTGCTCCCTTACCGCTCCTTGGATCTGCGCCTGCTAAACAGCAGGCGCAGATCTGAGGAGAACGCGCAGCCCGATTCAGGTCTGCACAGCCTCCCAAGCAGGTAGAGGATTTAGCCATATGATCGAATCCTGGACCCGCCCATGCCCTGCCCCCACCCCTCCCTCTGCCAATCCCCATCCTGAAATGGGACAGAGCCCCCCTCGCACCGACTGGCTTCGGTCGGCGCAAGGGAGGCTCCCCGTCAGCGCCTTGAGAGCTGTAGCGCCAACACAGGGGTGCTGCTTGGCGCCCCCAAGTTGGCGCTACGTCCGTTGCGTCGACCCTATGACATTGTGTCAATGAGATGGAATAGGTAGGATTGCGCTGCGGGAAAGGTACAGGAAAGGGCAGCTCAAATATCAAGGGTTACCCTACAAGGACAGACTAACGGCGCCATCCTAACCAACTTTCCAGCACCGACATAGCTGTGTGTCAATGGGGCATGTGCTGCATCCTGCAGTGGAGTAGTAGTCACAGAGACCTCCTCAAAGTAAATTCAAACTCCAGGTTAGAATTGCGCCCCAAAGCATAGGATGAGAAGAGTTGTGCTCGAACCTCCTGTCTTTAAAAAAATATTAATATCAGCACAAAGAAAGGGGTGGAAAGGCCCCCAAAGTGATTTTATATCAATTTCGAGTTTTTAGTGTCAAAAGGTAAACACTGCTTGTGAGGGATAAGGCTGACAGTTCATTTAGCCCCACCTTTGCCCAAGAATGTAAACAAAAGTCTGTCTCACAAGGAGGACTCAAAAGCAATTACTCTCGTATTATTTATCCCCGACATCTGGTTTTCAGGGGGCTGCAGCTTCTATACATGCAGGTTCATGTAGCTATCACGGATAATAGTCACTGACATATATTTCCTCTATGAATTTATCTAATCCATTTTTAAAAGCCGACTAAGATAGTGGCCATCACCACAGCAATGGTAATGAATGCCAGATGTTAAGTAAGGAACATTCCGATGAGTTCTAGAATTTTATACCCACATGCACGTACGTATGTATATAAAAGAGAGAGTGATGACTGAGTGAGTGAGGGGAGAGACAGATTTTCTTCACACTGTTTGTTACCCTTATTTTGTTCTAAATTTAAAAGTTTCTGCTAATTGTTCCAAAATAAGAAGTGTTACGAAAGGGCCGTATTATCAATTAGGGTGAGTAGGTTCAAGCCACAGGGATTCGGGCCCATCAAATAGGCATGTCTGAGAGCGCAATCCTAAACTGGAGTTAGGCCGGCATAAACAAAGGCAGCAAAGTTTGGCCAGCACAAGGGACACTGTAAAGTACTGTTTAGACTACCCTCGGAGTCAGGGAGGATGGTGCATGCCTGTGTGCTGGCCTCTCTGACTCTGAGGGTGGTCCAAAAATACTTTACGGTGTGCCTAGCTTTTGCTGGCTTAGTTTATGCTAAACTCCAGTTTAGGATTGTGCCCTCAGTTGGCTCTGGAATCATAGAATACTAGAGTTTTAGAGGATCTTTAACATAATCTAATTCAGCCACCTGTTCAGTACAGGTGGCTACAGCATCAGAACACAGAAGATCACACAGAGCACAATCCTAAACTAGATAGGAAGAGGGAGGAAGAGGGAGGGGTTGGGACAAGAGCAGAATGGGCCATAAGAAGGGAATGATATTGGCAGCAGAGGTACTCACAAATATGCTAACCCCCTTCCCTGTTTCGTTCCCCCAACCTGGGTGCACGTGGACTTGCACCCAAACAACAGGCAGTGGTCATGTGACTGGTTTTGAAAGGGTCCCCAGAGGACCCTTCATCGACAAGTATCAAGGATGCTGTGTGGGTGAGACCATTGCTGAGTAGCGGAACACTGAAGTTCCCAGTTCCAGTCACTGGCCATCTCTCATTAAAAGGTTCCCGGTAGCAGGGAAAATCCCAGCTCACGACCTGGGAAGGCAGACAGCACTAAGGGCGCAATTCTAACCTGGAGTTAGGCTGGCACAAGGGACCTAAGCTGGCCCAGGAGTGTTGCAAATGCACTGTAAAGCATGTGCCATCCTCCCTGACTCCAAGAGTGGTCCAAATGCGCTTTACGGCACATTTGCAACACTCCTGCAACACTTGTTTGTGCCAGCCTAGCTCCAGGTTAGGACTGAGTCCTAAATTAGATGGAACGTGGCCTACTTGGATATAAGGCAACTTCAGCATCCAAAAGATTTTTTTTCTTCACATCAAGTGATTCTGTCCTGCTGTCTTATTAAACCTGGGTTTTATTCCACTGTTGTGTGTTCTTTACCTTCTGAGCTGTTTTATTCTGCTGTTTTTATGATTCCAATTTTTGGGGTAAGCTTGTTAAACTGGTACTTTTTTCCCTTGCATCCTGCTTTGGGAATTGACTTGAAATTGGAAAGCAGGCTACAAATTTCCCTAATAAATAAACTTCATATAAAATGTGCTCATATTTTTGGGGGGGGTACCCCTTCCCTGTGGGACGTGGTGGCGCAGTGAGTTAATCCGCTGTTGCTGGGCTTTCGACCGCAAGGTTGGGAGTTCAAGACTGTGCCATGGAGTGAGCTTCCGTTGCTTGTCCCAGCTCCTGCCAACCTAGCAGTTCGAAAGCACCTAAAATGCAAGTAGATAAATAGGGACCACTTCGGTGGGAAGGGAATGGCGTTCCGTGCACTATGGCGTAGAGTCATGCCGGCCACATGACCATGGAAGCTTGTCCTCGGACAAAACGCCGGCTCTACTGGCTTAGAAACGGAGATTAGCACCGCCCCCTACAGTCGGTCACGACTAGGCCATTCGGTCATGGGGAAACCTTTACCTTTACCCAGTGGTGGGATTCAAATAAATTAACAACAGGTTCTATGACGTCATAGCCGGAGCCAAAAAAAACCCTGAAGCCAGCCAAGGTAAGCAAGCTCTATAGAACCAGTTCTATAGAACCTGGGCGAACCCCCTGAACCCCCACCACTGCCTTTACCCCTTCCCTACATTTCAGCCCACCTGTGAAGATCCTTCAGGATCCTCTGTCTCTGGCCAGCTTACTGGTTTGCGCAAGAGTCAATATTATTGTAAACAATTACATGGGTAGAAGTCAGGGGTGTCCAAATGTGGCCCTAAGACAGCCTCTATCCGGACCGCAGCCAGCCTCTGGTCCCCCATGAGCCTCTGGCCCTCCTGACCTTGCTGGCACAGGCTGCGCCCTCCAAGCTGTGCTCTGGTTTGTATGAAAGGTGTTCTGATGGCCAAGGAGGCCACATGCAGCCTCCCTGGTCCTCAGAATGCCTCCGGAAGGCCAAAAATAATCACTTCCTGGTTTTCCCAAAGACCTGGCTTTGTAGACCCTCCGAAGACAGATTTCTGAGAGTCAGAGAGGCCTCCTCAGCCCTCAGAACATGCTCTGGGTATTTCCTTTCCCTGTGATCTGCTGGTTCTGAGATATTTACTCCAGCACATTTTAAGTAAGCTGCTTGTGGGGTGGGGGGATGAGAGTCCATTAAATGGGAGTCCGTTAAAGTGCGAGCTAAATTTCTGTGGTGGGTGTTGGTGCTTTGAGGACTCCTGGAACAGCGCATTCATTCATTCATTCATTCATTCATTCATTCATTCATTCATTCGGCCCTCGCCACCTCACCACCATGCCAGATATTTGATGTGGCCCTCCAGCTACAAAGTCTGGAGACCCCTGGTGTAGGTACTGAATAGACATTCCAAAGCCTCTTGCTTAAAGCAAGAGGTAACAGGCCCATCAACTGCTTTGTCACAGCCTGAAGCACTGTGGCAACATCATCATCATCATCATCATCATCATCATTATCATGTGTTTCATGGAAGAGATTGTGAATGTGATTGCTGGCACAGCATGCAGCACTTTCATGTAGAGGCGTTTCTACAGGGATGGCAAAGCTCTAAGTTTTGCAAGAAGCCTTATCCTGTCATGTAAATCCCTCCTCTCCCTTGCTGCTGTAGCCAGTAAGCAACGCCAAGATTGGCTAAAACGGTGCAGGAGAGGAGTGATTTCCACTGCAAGGTAAGGCTTCTTGCAAAACTTAGAGCTTTGCCATCCCTGTAGAAACGCCACTGCTTTCATGCACATGGTGGACATCATCATATTTGTATAAGAATCCACATATAATGTTGAAGCTGTGAACAGCCTGTATTAACGGGGTTGTACCCAATAAGAACATAAGAAAAGCCCTGCTGGATCAGGCCAAAGGCCCATCTAGTCCAGCTTTCTGTATCTCACAGCGGCCCACCAGGTGCCCTAGGGAGGCACGAGACAACAAGATGCCTGCATCCTGTTGCCACTCCCTTGCACCCAGTACTCTGAAGTAGCCTACTACTAATGTAAGGAGGTAACCAATCATGCCCATAGCCCACGATGGACTTTTCCTCCAGAAATCTGTTCAGTCCCCTTTTAAAGGCATCTAGGCCAGATGCCATCACCACCTCCTGTGGCAAAGAGTTCCACAGATTAATTACCCGCTGGGTAAAAAAGTACTTCCTTTTATCTGTTTTAACTCTCCCAACTCTCAGTTTTAGCGGATGTCTCCTGGTTCTGGTGTTGTGAGAGAGGAAAAAGAACATCCCTCTATCGACTCTATCCCTTGCGTGCATAATTTTGTATGTACCCAGTGATCTTGTAGGGCTCTTCTGTGGTTCTATACGGACTTCAGTTGCACAGTCGGAACACAGAAACATCTGTTTATTTTGAGGATTTGCATCTTGCACTTCCTGTAAATAACAGTTCAAGGCAGCTGAATATAAAAACATAAACAAAACACTTTAAATGTAACTACAGATCATTAAATGACACTCAAAGCAGCAGTTACAAACTGCCAGCAAACAGATGAGAACAAAGCAAAAATTACCTGATAATAAGAATTTAAAAGGCCTTGCAGAGAAGAAAGGCTAGCGGTAAGGGTATGGTTTTTGGGATGATATTTTATCCAAAATTTCTTGATTCAAATAGCAAATTGGGGTGTTCTATGTTTTTATTCTACATTCCCAATCCAAGTTCTCGTTTTTATTAATTTTAAATGCTTTACAAGTGTACTAGGTGGATGATACAGGTGATATAGTGTCAGCAGATGCAGCCACAGTATTATTTCTAAGTAGACCCACTGCATGGGCTGGGATTTTCCCTGGGCAAGGGGCGAATCCTGCAACAAGTGCCAGCTAGCCTTTTTTTCATACACATCAAGCATCTGTGAAATTCGCTTTTAGAAAAAACAAAACAAAACATGATATTGTGCGACCAACATGTCATTTTAGAAATCGGCATCGCTGCCACGTTTGAAAGATTGTACAATTCCGGTCAGTCCATCTAAAAATTCCACCAGAACAAAATACAGAAAAAAGGACTTTTTTAAATTTAGTTAAAAAGGTGACAGAGACAAGACAGATGTTTACAGAAGTCTGAATGCTACTGAGAAAGGGATTTTATTCCTCCTCCTCCTCACATCAGAATGACAGGAGGTTCAAGACTGTCAAAATAAAATACTTCTTCACAGAGTACATAGTTAGCAATACACTCGTATGTATGTCTACTTACAAGTAGGTCCCGCTGACAGCACAATCCTAAAACGGGTGCAGCGTTGACACATAGGATTGCGCTCTGAGTGACTTACTCCCAGATAAATGGGCACAGGATTGCAGCCTAGATGGGAGTTCTGTAACACACGATCTAGCTAGTGGCCACTGACTTAAGGGCCCAATCCCAGGCACCAGCTGCGCTGCTGGAAATTGCGCTACTGCTTGCATGCTTTTCTTGGGAGCACCCTGAGGCCTCTCCCTGGCTGCTGTTGCCCGTGAAAGACTAAAGAAGACTTGGGTCTGGGGCAGTAATGGCATCTACATGATTTAGCAACAGGTACTCACTTTTGATTGGCACTTGTGTCGGGGTCCACCCACCGGAAGTGAGGTCATAGCCAGAACCCAGGAACCGCCTCAGGAATCGCCGCGCCTCCTCAGTAGGCTGCGCGGCGGCCCGGGACAAGTCTTGGGAGTCCCGGGCCTTCCCCGGGGCCACCGCGTGGGCTACTGATTCCCCCCCAGGAACCGCCACGCCTCCTCGGGAGGGAGCCCCAGGCAGCCTACCTGCTCACGCTGCTGCTGCCATCAGTCTCCCTCGCTCTGCTGCCTGCCTGCCTGCTGCCTGGCTGGCTGGCTCTGAGAACGTGCAGGCAACTCAAACATGCAGGCAATTCAAACGTTGCAGGGGGCGGAGCGGAGTGCCGACGGAGCGGTGGGCGGGTGAATGGGCGGGGCCAGCCCTAATCCTAGGAATGGGAACTCGCGTACCCCCGCGTACCCGCTACATGACACGTCTGGTCTGGGGTCACTTTCTTACTTAGCAGCCTCTTTGATTCTCTCATTTGTTGTGTTTCTATCCTGGTCTTCTGCCTCCTTTTTGCAGTGGTGCAATCTTTGGATTTTTTCAGAACTGTTGTTTGAACAGCCAGGGTAAATTTCCTCTCCTGAAAAATTCACACATTACGCAAGGAGCATTGACCCCAAACAAAGCCCTGCGCACCACAACGCCTCGTCCCAGATTTGTGCAGCGATTCCAGCCAGTTAATATCTCTGATCAGAGCATGCAAACGACTTCGGATGGGATTCCTGTGATCTGCATCTGGCACGTCTAGTCACATTATCGTGTCGCTGGTGTTCAGGGTGATGCGACGCGACACCTCTTAATGCCACATGATGCAGCCCGAGTGGAGTCAGCGGCCCTGGAGAGGAAGATGCGGCTCACCCACACCTTCACCGGGTCTTCACCCTTCATTCCTGATCAGCCCTCCGCAGTCCAATGAAAGCAAAGGTGGGGGGAGAGAAGCAAACAGAGAACACCTGAGACAGAGCAAGGCCTGCCCATTCCTCTAGCACTGACCCATGTTTAATCTTGGCTACTCTAAGGGCACAATCCTAAACTGGAGTTAGGCCAGCATAAACTAAGGCAGCAAAGTTTGGCCAGCACAAGGGCCACCATAAGGAGTGTTTGGACCACTCTCGGAGTCAGGGAGGATGACACATGTCCAGTGATGTCATGTAGGGGGTACGTGGGGGTACGCGAGTACCCATTCCTAGGATTACGGCTGGCCCCACCCATTCACCCGCCCACTAGTCGACTCCGTCGGCGCTCCTCCCCGCCCCCTGCAATGTTTGAATTTCCTGCACGTTTGAGTTGCCTGGCAGCGAGCGGAGCGGAGCGAAGCGAGGGAGACCGACGGCGGCAGCAGCGTGAGCAGGTAGGCTGCCGGGGGCTCCCTCTCCCGAGGAGGCGCGGCGGTTCCTGGGGGGGGAATTTTGGAATTTGTCTCCAAAAGATTTTGGAATTGCTGAAATGAGCTGGTGGCTTTTTTAAACTTGCCTTGCCTTCCCAAGCCAGGCTAGGCCTTGCCTTGCCTTGCCATTGAAAATTGAGCTGCTCAGGGGTTGCTCTCGAATACTTTTGGAACTGTTGGGTCACTTTAACATGATGCCAGGCCTCCTTAACATGTCCTGGGGGTGCTGTGGAATACTGTTGCAACTGTTGGGCCAGTTTAAAATCGTCTGAAGCCTCAAAAAGGGCTTTTTTCATGTCACTTCCTGCCACGACATCACTTCCGGCTTATGACATCACTTCCGGTCGGCGGGTCCCGACACGTGCCAATCAAAAGTGAGTACCTGTTCTTAAATAATTTAGCTGACACCACTGCACATGTCTATGTTCTGGCCTCTCTGACTCCAAGATTGGTCCAAACATAGCTTAGGGTGTCCTTGGGCCAGCCAAACTTTGCAGGCCTAACTTGTGCCCACCTAACTCCAGGTTAGGATAGCGCTTTGAGAGCACAATCCTATGTGCCCCACAGCATCGACGCAGCAGCATTGCGTCAACGCTATGTCATTAACTTCATCACTAGCGCTAGAGCTGTCAGGCTAACACTACAAGTAGCGTCTGCCTGAGAGCGTCAACGGCAAGCCTCACTCACGTCGGCTGAAGCCGGAGGAAGTTGGGGGCGGGAAGTGGGGAGGGAGGGAGCGAGGAGGGAGGTTGGGGGCAGGACATGCTCGGGCTTGCAATTTGGCCATAAGTCCAAATCCTAAGCCCCACTGTGTGGCTGCATGGCCCCAATTCGGGCCGCGTGATCTCCTCAGTTCTGCGCCTGCTATTTAATTAAATTTTTAAAAAACCCTCACTTGAAAATTCAAACTGTTAACACTCACAAAGGGAATATAGCAATATATTCAGGGAATATAGACCCTGGTGCTGGCCAAACGTTCCTCGCCCAATTGTGCCGGCCTAACTCCAGGTAAGAGGGACGTGGTGGCGCAGCGAGTTAATCCGCTGTTGCTGGGCTTTCAAACACAAGGTTGGGAGTTCAAGGCTGCGTGACAGAGTGAGCTCCCGTTGCTTGCCCCAGCTCCTGCCAACCTAGCAGTTCGAAAGCACCTAAACGCAAGTAGATAAATAGGGACCACTTCGGTGGGAAGGGAATGGCGTTCCTTGCGCTACGGCGTAGAATCTTGCTGGCCACCATGATCGGACAAAAACGCCGGCTCTACAGGCTTTGAAACGGAGATGAGCACCGCCCCCTACAGTCGGTCACGACTAGACCATTCGGTCGTGGGAAACCTTTTAACTCCAGTTTAGGATTGTGCTCAGAAGCAAGGAAAGAAAGAAACATTCCTCTCTCACTAACTGGAGCACCTTTTTTCTGCCTGACATGATTTCACTGCATCCGTCATGTTCATTTTCAGACAAGACACATTCATCAAAACTTTCCTGTGCTACCTTAACTGCCGAGCCATCCCCGTGGTCCACATTTATCATGAAACCCTGTTTGTCTCTCTGGAATTGGAGGGAGAGAAAAGGAAGTCACCCGCCAACTTATCCTGGTCAGTAGCTCATCACAGTTTCCCCAAGCAGGACTGCCCGTTTCAATGTTGGAAAAATCAGAGTCAATTCACGGCGCAATCCTAACCTGGAGTTAGGCCAACACAGTTGGGCCAGCAAAATTTAGCTGGCACAAGGGACGCCGTAAAATGTGTTTGGACCACTCTTAGAGTCAGAGTGGCCAGCACACAGAAGTGTGCCATCCTCCCTGACTTTGAGAGTGGTCCAAATGCACTTTACAGTGGTCCTTGTGCCAGCCAAACTTTGCTGGCCTAACTCCAGGTTAGGATTGCTCCAGAGAGAAAGGTGTATGTTATTATCCTCCGCCAGGACTGTACCGCTGCCAGGACTCTGCTGGGTTCAGAGGCAAGCAGCAGGGTTCAGCTCAGCTTGGAGAGCAGGCAGAGAGCAATCCAAGGGGACCAGAGGCAAGCAGTAGAGTCAGGCAGCAGTTGAGAAGATCCAGCACTGCAAACAGACCTGGGTGGTGTGGGACAGAAACAGGAACATCCTCAAGGTCAGAAGGTGCTCAGGTGCCCAAAGGTGGGGGTCAGGCGAGAGGGGGAAGGGCACTGGGCAGAGCAAGGCAGTTTGCATCATAGCAAGGAGCTGATTCACCTGATGAACCAAGAGTGAAACAACAACGATAGAGAGAGCCAGCCAGGCTCCAGGGTCCCCTCCCCCCCAAATCATCCGGCTGGATGATTTGCAGTACCCACTCTGGCCAGCACCTCGGTGGCAGTGCAGTGCAACTAAGGTCAAGCCTTTGTGGTATCTGTGTGTGCCAGTGCTGCAGGGTATGTGGTATGTGACTGTAGAAGGCGTGTGTTAAACACACACACACACACACACACACACACACACACACACACACACACA
>JAJKFI010000017.1:5780000-5791789 GCA_029204185.1 Lerista edwardsae | reverse complement strand
TGCTCGCTGCGTCCCATTGTGTTATAGCGAAAGCACGCCCGCTGCAGCGGGTGGGCTTTCGCCATTACGCAATGGAACGCAGCGAGCACGCTGCCGATCACCGTGGAAACCCGCCCAGCGACTGCGAAAACTCCGCCCAGCGAACCGGTAGGCTGACACCGCTGGGTTGGAGCACCTTTCCATGTTTCTAAGAGCACAATCCTAACCTGAAGTTAGTCCAGCACAGTCAGTCCAGCAAAGTTTGTTCAGCACAAGGGACATCATAAACTGCATTTGGACCACTCTTGGAGTTAGGAAGGATGGTGCACGTCTGTGCACTGGCCTCTCTGACTCCAAGAGTGGTCCAAACATACTTTATGATGTCAGGTGTGCTGGCCAAACTTTGCTGGCCTAAGTATGCCGGCCTTACTCCAAGTTAGGATTGCGCCCTGAGTCATGAAAGTTCTCAAAATAAATTTCAGCACGCCTTGAATTTCCACTTGAATCTCTCTGGTTTGACATGCAAGGTACTGGTAGGTCTGCTATCAAGCTACTAAGCTGCTTTAACATGTCTGCCTCTTTTGGAGTTTTTTTCAAAATGGAGATGGGGGGGGGAAATCCAGCATGGAACAGGCGCAGCTGCTGAACTGAACAAAAACAAACACAACAAGAAGAACAAAAGATTTCCCTCACTTATGAGAAAAAGACATTTTATTCCATTGTCTTCCAACAAAAGTTTGTCGGCCACAAACCCTGCGATTAGCCAGCTGTTGGGCAGGCTGGTGCATTTATTGTGCCTCTCGCATGTTCTTTGTCTGTCGGGAACAAGGGAAGGTGTTGACCCTTCACAGGAAATGGCAGTGACAGGTTCAGGAATTTGAGAAGTGCTGGCTCAGGAAGGATTTCCCTTTGTTCCCCAAGGCAACACCCAACTATTTCTGATCGCCTTTGATTCTCCGATCAGGGCAAGGTTAACCTCTGCAAAACCTCAATGGTTTGAGAAAAGAACATTCACAACACGGCTAATTTTAGGGATATCCGTTTTCCTACAGTTTAGGGCCATGTTTCTCAAACTGTGGGTTGGGACCCACTAGGTGGGTCGCAAGCCAATTTCAGGTGGGTCGCAAAGCACCTACTGCTGCCACCACTCAAAATATGAGAAGACACTGGAAAGGTGGAGGGCTGTGTAGTTACGTTGCTTGTGTCAGGGTTGTAAATAGGCTTTTTTTTTTCCTTTCTGAGAGTGCAATCCTAACCTGGAGTTAGGCTGGCACAGTTAGGCCAGCAAAGTTTGACCGGCACAAGGACCACCTTAAAGTATGTTTGGACCACTCTCAGAGTCAGGGAGGCCAACACAGAGACGTGCACCATCCTCCCTGACTCCAAGAGTGATCCAAATGCACTTTACTGTGGCCCTTGTGCCAACCAAATTTTGCTGACCTAACTGTGCCAGCCTAACTCCAGGTTAGGACTGTGCCCTAATTCATGTTGCTGTTGGGAAATGGCTGAGAAATAACCCAGCTTCTTGCTGCATTCTCAGGAAAGCAGCAGGCTCTGGCATCACAATGATGGCACTTCCTGTCATGACATCACTTCCGGTGGGTCCCAGATAGATCGTCATTCAAAAACGTAGGTCCTAGTCCTAAAACGTTTGAGATCCATTGGTTTAAAGAGTGTGTGACATGACTTTTCGTGTTCCCTGTTGAGAAGAAAAAAAAAACCTGGGCAATGCATGTCCCTTAAACAGAGTAATATGGCTGAAGATCCTTTTTCCAGTTGCTCCTCATCAACTCCTGCTAGTTGTCTAGCAATAAAAGAGGAGCAGAGGCAGTAAAAAAGGGTTTCAAAGAATAATATTTACTTACAGTTTGACAGCATGCACATCTATGTTGGTAGTGCAGGTCCTAGACTTCAGAACAGGAACTTCTAGAGCTACTCTCCATAAAACGGAAAAGGTTTCCCCATGACTGAATGTTCTACTCGTGTCCGACTGTAGGGAGCGGTGCTCATCTCCATTTCTAAGCCTATAGAGCCAGTGTTTGTCCCAGGACAAGCTTCCGTGGTCACGTGGCCAGCATGACTCTACGCTGTAGCGCACGGAACACCGTTCCCTTCCCACCGAAGTGGTCCCTATTTATCTACTTGCATTTAGGTGCTTTCAAACTGCTAGGTTGGCAGGAGCTGCGACAAGCAACGGGAGCTCACTCCATTGTGCAGTCTCGAACTGCCAACCTTCCAGTCAACAAGCTCGCAGCTCAACAGTTTAACCGGCTGCACCGCCACGTCCCTCCCATACTCTCTCATACTCCTTCCATACCAGCTGGCAAAATTCATGATAAGAGCTCTTATTTGTTGGAAAGCCAGGAGAGAGAAGGGGGGAGGAAGCAAGGTAGGGACACATCCCCACAGGTACTAGAGTTAGGGCAGAGATCAGTAGCCTCTGAGGTGCAATCCTAACCTGGAGTTAGGCTGGCACAATTAGGCCAGCACAAGGGCCACCAGAAAGCGTGTTTGGAGTACTCTCGGAGTCGGGGAGGATGGCACACGTCTGTGGTCCAAACATAAGAGCATAAGAACATAAGAAGAGCCCCGCTGGATCAGGCCAAAGGTCCATCTAATCCAGCTTCCTGTATCTCACAGCGGCCCACCAGGTGCCTCAAGGAGCGCACGAGACAACAAGACGCCTGCATCCTGTTGCCACTCCCTTGCACCCGGTACTCTGATGTAGCCCACTACCAATGTAAGGAGGTTGCACAATCCATCATTGCCTATAGCCCACGATGGACTTTTCTTCCAGAAATCTGTCCAATCCCCTCTTAAAGGCATCTAGACCAGATGCCATCACCACCTCCTGTGGCAAAGAGTTCCAAAGACTAACCACCCGCTGGGTAACATACTTTAGGGTGGAACAGGGGAAGGAACAGAAAGAATATACTGGCACCCACTGGTGCCACTGGGATCCACCCTTCCCTCCTCATTCCACCTCCTACCGGTCCCCACCCCTGCCAAGACATTCCCTGTCCTCCCCTTCCCCACCTCTCCCTCCCACCACCCACCATGCCCCCACCTAACTGGTGCAGGGGTGGGTGGCTCCTCTGTTAGCACATGCCAGTGGCTGTCAGCCAGTGGTGTCATCTAAATGATTTAACAACAGGTACTCACTTTTGATTGGCACATGTCGGGACCCGCCCACCGGAAGTGACGTCATAAGCCGGAAGTGAGGTCGTGGCAGGAAGGGACATGAAAAAAGCCCTTTTTGAGGCCTCAGACAATTTTAAACTGACCCAACAGTTGCAACGGTATTCCACAGCACCCCCAGAACATGTTAAGGAGGCCTGGCATCATGTTAAAGTGACCCAACAGTTCCAAAACCCCAGAGCAGCTCATTTTTCAGTGGCAAGGCAAGGCAAGGCTCCACTTGCTGCCTGCCTGGCTCTGAGAACATGCAGGCAACTCAAATGTGCAGGAAATTCAAACGTTGCAGAGGGTGGAGTCGATGAGTGGGCGGGCGAATGGGCGGGGCCAACTGTAATCCTAGAAACCGGTACTCGCGTACCCCCACGTACCCCCTGCATGACATCACTGCTGTCAGCTATGTGCGCTGGCGGCCTGGTCCCAGGCACCCTCTCGGCACACTTTCTTCAGCAGAACACACGTTCCGTCAGCGGAACACCTATCTAGGCCTGGACCTTGACTGAATTATCTACGTACAATCAACCTGCTCCCAATAGCCATCCTTCCTTCTTTTTGCCTTGGCTTGTCTTTGGACTTGTGCCTTTTCTTCCAAGAACAACAGAAAGCCAAAGAGTTTCGAGGTCCCGCTCCTGCTGGCACCAAAATCTGGAATCCTCTGTTATTCTGGAGACGGATCGTTCCCTGTCAAGGAAAAGTTGCACACAGAAGCAGCAGAGCACGTGAATGGCAGTGGGCTAGCATTTCTGTTGCCAAGGCAATGGCATTATTAGCTTAAGGCATAAAATTACACTGTTACTAATGTACTTTGTCACTCAGCAATTTTGATAACCGAGTGCAACGCTGGAGGATTCACGAAAGCTTCTTAACATTGCGAACTTCCCCAGAAACTCTGGGCAATGGGTAGCGCAATCCCAGATTGCGCCCCTTGCGCCAATGCTACGTCGATGCAAGGGGCGGAGCACTGACATGGGGGTGCCGATCAGCACCCAGCGTCGGCGCTTGAGCAACAGGACTGGCGCTGCAGTCAGCGCAGTTCCTGTTGTGCCCGTGCAGAGCCTCTCCTGCGTCCGCTGAAGCCGGCCAGCGCAAGGGAGGCTCCATGCGGAGGCAGCGGCAGGATTGGCGGTGGGAGGGAGATTGTGGGCAGAGAGAAGGCACGCTTGGGAGGTGGCCATGCGGCCGCATCTTAAGCCCGTTCGGGAGGCCGCACGGCCCCGATTCAGGCCACGCAGTCTCCTCCGATCTGCGCCTGCTATCCAAGGCACGCTCCCTTGCCGCGGGGAGGCTCCAGCCTCTCCTAAGCAGTGTTGGATATGGCGCTGGCCTGACAGCCTCGCCAGTCTGGCGCTGCTTAGGATTGCACTCTGAGAGTACAATCCTAACCCTGGCCTTGCATGGGACCCGTGCTGTCTCAAACATAAGAACATAAGAACGTAAGAAGAGCCCTGCTGGATCAGGCCAAAGGCCCATCTAGTCCAGCTTCCTGTATCTCACAGCGGCCCACCAGGTGCCCCAGGGAGGCACGAGACAACAAGATGCTTGCATCCTGTTGCCACTCCCTTGCACCCGGCACTCTGAAGTAGCCCACCACCAATGTAAGGAGGTTGCACAATCCATCATGGCCTATAGCCCACGATGGACCTTTCCTCCAGAAATCCGTCCAATCCCCTCTTAAAGGCATCCAGACCAGATGCCATCACCACCTCCTGTGGCAGAGAGTTCCACAGATTAACTACCCGCTGGGTAAAAAAGTACTTCCTTTTATCTGTTTTAACTCTCCCAACCCTCACTTTTAGCGGATGCCCCCTGTTTCTGGTGTTTTGAGAGAGAGAAAAGAACATCCCTCTATCAGCGCCCTTAGTTAGGATGCAGTGCGGTCAGTTGGCCTGCCTGTCCCAGTGCAGGTTAGGATGCACTCTAAGAGGCTAACGGACACACACCTTGTTATGTGGCTGGTCCAGGGTGAGGTTGTTATGGTCTGTTTGGGGTATTTTGGTGGGGCAACAGTAGGACAACATGATTACGGGGCTGGGGCACCCCCCTTATGAAGAAAGACTGCAGCGTTTGGGGCTCTTCAGTCTGGAAAGAAGGTGCTTGAGGGGGAAAATGATTGAGACATACAAAATTATGCATGGGAGGGATAGAGTCGATAGAGGGATGTTCTTTTCCCCCTCTCACAATACCGGAACGAGGGGGCATCCACTGTAGTTAATCTGTGGAACTCCTTGCCACAGGAGGTGGTGATGGCATCTGGCCTAGATGCCTTTAAAAGGGGACTGGACAGATTTCTGGAGGAAAAGTCCATCATGGGCTACAGGCCATGATGGGTTGGGCAACCTCCTTACGCTAATAGTAGGCTACTTCAGAATGCCAGGTGCAAGGGAGTGGCCACAGGATGCAAGCATCTTGTTGTCTACTGAATTCCCTTAGGCACCTGGTGGGCCACTATGAGATACAGGAAGCTGGACTAGATGGGCCTTTGCCTGATCCAGTGGGGCTCTTCTTATGTTCTTATGACATTCCAGCATGGTTAAGAACATAAAAATTGCCTTGTTTTGTCCTGACCAAGGTCCCATCAAGTAAAGCATTCTGATGGATTGATTGCAACTGATTACATGTGAACCCATTTGCATGTACGTACATAGGTCAAACCATGTGCCTTTTGAAGAACTGTGAAAACTATGCGGTGACTCCCCAATTGATTTCCTTGATATTGATATACTTGATATTGTCTTCTTCATTCTTGGTCACAGCACCACACTTGAAACAAAGCAGTCATCTCAGAAAAAACAAACACACACCCAAATGTACCCTAAATTCACAGCTCTGCTGAAAAATCAATGAAATCTTTGACTACTAATAAACAGATGAAGTTATACCCCCGCCTTCCCCATGCCAAAGCGAAGGCCCAAGGTGGCTTATGTGGGCAGACTAGGCTAAACCACAATGTTTCAATGTTGTTGTTTTTTAAAACAAATATACAGTGTTCTGTGATTCCCAGAATCTTCAGTCCCAGATGTAGCCTTCACAGTGTGGTTCTCTCCTCTGGCTGCATGCCATCGAGCTTCAGCAGGCAACTGTAAATCCAGCCTGGGCAGGTTTTCTAGGTCGTAGTCTGTTCCTTTGTTGGCTGGCCTTCTCACACATTCCCACACTGGATAATCCACTCCACACAACTCCATTCTGCCACAACAGGTACTGCAGCTTGTCACAGCCTGGCATTCTGTCTCCCATCCAAAAACAGACCACAGATTCTCCTGTTTAGCTTCAGGCAGTACCAGCATCTCAACCCTCAGGGTGCAATCCTAACCTACATTCCAGCACCAGGATAAGGGCAATGCAGCTCCAAGATACATTCCCAACACACATTCCCTTAGCTTGAGGAGGCCTCCGTGACTGTCCCCCCCCCCAATTACAGGATGCAGCACATGCCCCATTGGCACAGGTAGGTCAGTGTTGGAAAGTGGGTTAGGATTGCACCCTCAGTGTACACCTCCTGCCCCATGCACATGGCACATGCATTACTAGCATGTCTAATATACAGCTCCAATGGCATCATTCCAAGGTTTGGTGGCATCTCTCCTGAACACTAACACAGTTTGCATATTTGACTGAGATCCCTCAAGCATTGATTAGAGCTCAAACAGTGCTTCTGCGTGAAGCCAATTAATGTAAAATTGACTTTGCATAGTTGCCACAGGGTTGTTGTAATGGCATAAGCAGTCTTGTTTGTGTGTGTGTGTTTTGTTAAAGGACTAGATACATTTATGGAGGAAGCATCCATCAGTGTCTGCTGGCCATAATATTTAAGAATGTAGTGTTCATATTTAGAAGCAGTAAAGCTCAATTTTTTTCAGATGATTGAAGCAAATAATAAAATATGACTGTGTCTACCTTGCTTCTGTGTTCCCCAAGAGCATCACAGCTATCATACATAAATGAGGAAAAGAGCTAGTCATATTCATAGTATTATTTCATTTCACTCAAACAGAAACGGATGCTGCATGCTAAGATACTTGTCATTCCAATCGTGAACAAATAAAGTTCAATCTTCAATAAATTTGCCCGAAAGGCTGTGAGTCTTCTCTATTTGCCACAATGTTTTGGAAGCATTTCAGCACTGCTCGATAAAGGAGGACACTCCTCAACAATTTTGGCACACTCATTGCAAAAAGGTTGACTTTCTCAGGGCCCAATCTGCTGCCAGTCCTTAGCACACAGCGCCACTGCCAAAGTATGTGCTACTGTACGTGCTATGTGGAGGGGGGGAGAACCAGATGGCCCAGGGAGAGGTAAGTAAAGATTTTCCTTACTTACTTCCCTATAGGTTAATAACATAAGAAGAGCTCTGCTGGATCAGGCCAAAGGCCCACCTAGTCCAGCTTCCTGCATCTCACAGTGGCCCACCAGCTGCCTCAGGAAGCACACAAGGCAACAGGCTGACTGGATGCCATTCCCTGCATCTGGCATTCTGAGGTAAATCCTGAGGGAAACACACTGGTGGCCAGTCAAGATTCTCCACAACATTTCTCTTTGACAACCATCAGAACTAGATGCTCCTCTTCAGAGAAATACTCGTAGGAACAATCCCACTGAATCAGGCCAAAAGTCCATCTAGTCCAGCTTCCTGTATCTCACAGTGGCCCACCAGCTGCCTCAGGGAACACACAAGGCAACAGGCTGCCTGCATTCTGTGGCCACTTCCCTGCATCTGGCATTCTGAGGTAAATCCTGAGGTAAATACTCTGGTGGCCACTCAAGATTCTCCTCAGCGTTTCAATTTGGCAGCCACCAGAATCAGAAGCTTCTCTTCAGACATGTACTCATAGGAACATAGGACTAGCTCCACTGGATCCAGCCCATTCAGTCCAGCTTCCTGTATCTCACAGTGGCCCACCAGATGCACACAGGCTACCTGCATCCTGTTGCCACTCCCTTGTTAGTAGTAATACCCTACTCCTAACATAAACAGGTGGCACAACCCACCATGGCCATCATGTCATTATTGTTGTTGTTCAGTCGCTAAGTCATGTCCGACTCTTCGCAACCCCATGGACCATAGCACGCCAGGCCTCCCTGACCTCCACTAGCTTCCGGAGTTCGCCCAATTTCATGTTCATTGCTTCGGTGACACTATCTAACCAGCTCATCGTCTGCTACCCCCTTCTCTTTTTGCCTTCCATCTTTCCCAGCATGAGGGTCTTTTCTAAAGAGTCCTCTCTTCTCATGAGGTGGCCAAAGCAGTTGAGCATCAGCTTCAGGATTTGTCCTTCCAGGGAGCAATCAGGCTTGACTTCCTGTAGGATTGACCGATTGGATCTCCTTGCAGTCCAGGGGACTCTCAAGAGTCTTCTCCAACACCATAATTCAACACGTCATTATTAGATAGATCAAAAAATAAGCCACTACAAAATGCACTCCCCCTACCCATCTCTCGGATTAAAGAGAGAGGCACCATAGAGCTCCCACTGTGCCTGTTTTAAACATCTCTCTCTGCATTTGTGTGTGAAACTCATACCCACTAAGCCCCTAATCAGGATGCTTTTTCCAGGGAAATGCTCACACACAGGTATGCAACATCCTTAACTATTTAGTAACACCAAATGAATCTCGCATGTGCACATTATTTATTTATTTATTTATTTATTTATTTATTTATTTATTTATTTATTATTAGATTTTTACCCCGCCTTATTGTGTCCGAAGGCACCCAAGGCGGCATTACAATATATATATATAAAACAATATAACAATTCACATTAAAAACAATTAAAACAGTATTAAACAACAATACAATCAAAAATTAAGAACACAATTAAAAACAAATTTAAAAACAATTTAAAAAAACAACAAGCCCCGTGGATTATAATAACCAGCCAGCCTGTCAACAGTTAAAAACTTTTTGGAATAAAAAGGTCTTCAGCCCCCGCCGAAATGTAAACAAAGAGGGAGCAGTTCTCAATTCTAAGGGGAGGGTGTTCCAGAGTTGGGGGGCCACCACCGAGAAGGCCCTCTTCCTGGCCGCCACCCCTCTCACTTCTCCTGGTGGCGGCACAGTCAGAAGGGCCCCCCCAGATGATCTAAGAGTACGGGTTGGATTGTATGGAAGGAGGCGGTCCCTCAAATACCCCGGACCCGAGCCGTAAAGGGCTTTAAAAGTCAAAACTAGCACCTTGAATTGGGCCCGGAACAGAACCGGCAGCCAGTGTAGCCGCCGATGCAACGGCTCGACAGAGTCAAACCGACGTGCCCCAGCAACCACCCGAGCCGCCGCGTTCTGTACTAGTTGTAATTTCCGGACCGTCTTCAAAGGCAGCCCCACGTAGAGCGCATTGCAGTAGTCTAATCTAGATGTCACTAGGGCATGGGTCACTGTGGTCAGGTCCGCACAGCTCACTACAAAGCAATGCACCGCATTAGAGCAAGCCGGGTGTGGGCTGAGGTTTGCAATGTCCGGTGGTTGTGCGCCAAGATTCACCTCTGCAGAAAGTAAAGGGTTCATTGCCCAGTCCTGTCGCTCCTCAGCTGTGCCACCAGTATGTGTGTGGGTCTCCACTTGCCAAGTCCTGGGTGTCTTAGCAGGTGACAGCGCCGCAGTTCAAGTTGCTTATATTACAGCAAAGTGCCTAACCTGGGATTGGGAAGGGACCGTACTTCATGTTACCCTAAAGGTGCAGCTGCCAAGTAACAAGTGACACAAAATTCAGAACTGCCCATAGTAACAGGCAGGGCCAGCCTTAAGCCAATGTGACCAATGTCATCACATTGGGACCCGCACTTCAAGGGGCCCCACATCAGCGCAGTGAGCATGTCACCTGCTGCTGCAGCCGAGTTGTCTGAGAGCTGTTGGTCAGTGGGGCGAGCAGAGCAGCTTGACCTGGGGCCCTCCCACCTGCCCCTGCCTCTAAGCAGCCCAAAATGGGCATCTTGGAAGCAGTTGGGAGTGACGTGATCATATTACCACCAACGATTTCCAGGTGTGGCACTTTGTGTGTGGAACCACAAGTGCTCTTCTTGGTGAGTGGGGGCAGCTCATGAGAAGGGTGTGGGCCCCACTGCTCCTAGATAACAGGGACAATTGGTAATAGACCCTGATAACCAGAGGTGTAATCCAAGGCTCTAGGAACCGGAAAGCTGACCGGGACTAACCTGTGATTGACAGCCCATCCGTTCCGGTTCCACCGCCATCCCGCCCGCCACGCGGGCTGTCCTCGGATGACGTGCCCCACCGCCGCTCACCCAGGCACCCGGCGCGCCCCCCACCAGTCCCCCCTGGCGAGCAGGCGCCCCCTCCGTGGCCACGGGCGCTTCGCAGCGCCCCGTCCATCATGGAGCGGGGCGAATGGCGGCGAGTGGGCGGAGCTAGGCTGGCGGAGCGTTCCAGCTACATGACACCACTGCTGATAACCCCAAAAAGGACTTTGGCAGAAGTTGACAACATATAATAAAACAACAGAAAAGGGGGAAACAATGACAATATTCATTTAATGCAATCAAAGCTGCATGGTTGAACACTCTTTCTCTAAAACTACAGAAAGCTCAGCTCAGCTCAGCTCCAGAAGTCCAAAATCTTTGGATTAGCTTTCTGAAAACACTGAGGAGCCAGTCAACGAATCCTTCGTCCCTAGGAAAGTTTTGAGGAAACAGAGCCACCACAAAGAGGGCCTTGTCCAAACTGCCACCAATGAGGCAGCCAGAAGATAGGGCCTTCTGTGATGTTCTCAAGGTACAATTGTGAACATATGGTAGCCAAAGACCCTGGACTCTTGAGTCTTCAAGGCTTTAATGGTGACAGCGTGGTCTATCTGGAGTTCATGTACACCTTATCCAAAACTTAGAACTCAGCCCCACACTCCTCGTGACCCATCAAGCCGAACATATCCCACAAGCCATTTATGATGGCTTCCCAGATTTTACAGAATATTTTGTCCTAATTCTGCTTTCTGTCAGGGACGTTTCATGGTTGTACAATTGCTGCAGTCCAATCGTGCTAATTTGCATTTCAAGACAGTCATTTTATTATGTTTCAGTGACAGCACTTCCTGCTTGAGGATGTCACTTCCTGCCATGACATCACTTCTGGGTTAATGACATCACGGCCAGTGTGTCCCAATACAAGTGCCATTCTGAAAAGTGGGTCCTTGTCTAAAATGTTTGAGAAACTCTGCCCTAAATTAAAGGAATATGAGGAGACTTCCATGATTCCCGCACCACCACAAGATGCAGCACATACCCCATTGGTTATGTGCTGCATCAGCACTGGATAGGATTGGGCCTTTGGTGAGTGTAGAAGGCCTGTAAATAACGCAACTGAGAGGCACAACATAATTTAGTTCTCTTTGCGAAGAGAAGCTTTCCGTGCAGCATTATGCTAGACAGTCATCTTGCTTCCGAGAATGTCAATATAATGATTTAAAAATCCTTCTGGAGAAGAACTTCCTCCTCCGCACCCATCAAAGTCTACTGACACCTATCAAGAAAAAAAAATGCAAGGAGGGGGGAGAGCAGGGAGAAGGAAGCTGCTCTTGACGGCATTTTAAAATTGTCGATTCCTTATTTAACAATGGCTCTTTTTCAGCTCTTTCTGTAGGCTTATGTAATGACCTGGGGGGGGG
>JAJKFI010000017.1:5757226-5773479 GCA_029204185.1 Lerista edwardsae | reverse complement strand
CAAGATGCTTGCATCCTGTTGCCACTCCCTTGCACCTGGCATTCTGATCCAATTTGCTCCTCTCACCTCTGCTCCATTTACTGCAAGCAATCTGATCATAGAACTGCTAATGTCACTTCTGTGTCTGTTTGGCCCTGAGACCTTGGTTTTGGATATACAGAACATGTATAAAGGCTATTCACGCCGGTCACCCAGATTCTAAAGTTTACAGGGGCACAAACCAATACAGTGAGGCAAAGGGAACTTGGGACTGTTTGAGTCAGCGGCGTGGCATGGTGTGGTATTTATCAGATTATCTCTTTTTCCTGTACAAGTTCTCTGACCTTTAGAATCCCTTTCATTATTGCCTCTTGAGCCTAGAGCACCATTGCCGTTATTCTCGTTTAATGCTCATTACTCTAAAATACTACAGCCCACCTGCTCAGCCTTCAAGACTGCCAAAATCAAATCAAAACACTTAATTAAATCAGCTTTTAAAAAGCTTGCCACCACCTGGACACACGTGCAGGCTTCCCAGGTGGCAAAGTAGAATTTGCTGGGCTTAGAATTCATTCTGCTTACCACTGTTGCTTCCTGTTTTCTCATGAGCTCATGAGCTACCAGGCAGTGGCATGGGGGATAGAGTGCATTGTTACAGCACATGACACCAGTGTGAAAGTCTCATCTCATGTTAAAGGATTGTGTCAGGTAAGTGCTTTGGAAAAATCTTTACCAAAGCTACTAGAGCAGGGATTCTTAAGGCGCAATGCCAGTGGTGTCATCCTGGCGGAACGGCCCGGTACGCTGTTCCGCTAGTTCCGCGGACGGGCCTGGGCCGCGCCGCCTCTCCCGAGGATGGGCGAGCTGCTCCTGGGCCGGCCGGCCCGCCCTCCCGCGCATCCGAATCGCTCTGAAATGGAGCGATTCGAGGCGCAGGGAGGTGTGGCTGGCCTCCGCCATAGGGGTGGAGGGCTGCCAATCATCCGGGCGTTCCGGTTCCTGGCACGCCCGGATGACATCACTGCGCAATCCTAACCTGGAGTTGTTGTTGTTCAGTCACTAAGTCGTATCCGACTCTTCGCGACTCCCTGGACCACAGCACGCCAGGCCTCCCTGTCCTCCACCAGCTTCCGGAGTTCGCCCAATTTCACGTTCATCGCTTCAGTGACACTGTCTAACCATCTCATCCTCTGCCGCCCCCTTCTCCTTTTGCCTTCCATCTTTCCCAGCATGAGGGTCTTTTCTCAAGAGTCCTCTCTTCTCATGAGGTGGCCAAAGTAGGCATGACTTCCTGTAGGATTGACTGATTGGATCTCCTTGCAGTCCAGGGGACTCTCAAGAGTCTTCTCCAACACCGTAATTCAAAAGCATCTATTCTTTGGCGCTCTGCTGTTCTTACGGTCCAGCTCACATATCCATACATTGCTACTGGGAAAACCATAACTTTGACTATGCGAACCTTTGTTGGCAGGGTGATGTCTCTAACTAACTACCTAACCAACCAACCTGTAACTAACCTGTAGGGGCACAATTAGGCCAGCAATGTTTGGCCTGCATAAGGGACATCGTAAAGTATGTTTGGACCTTGCTCAGGGCGCAATCTTAACCACCATTCCAGCACCGAGATAAGGGCAATGCAGCCCCAAAGTAAGGGAACAAACATTCCCTCACCTTGAGGAGGCCTCTGTGACTACTACTCCACTGCAGGATGCAGCACATGCCCCATTGGCACAGCTATGTCAGTGCTGGAAAGTTGGTTAGGATTGCGCCCTCAGAGTCAGAGAGGCCAGCACACAAACGTGCACCATCCTCCCTGATTCTGAGAGGGGTCCAAACATGCTTTACAGTGGCCCTTGTGCCAGCCAAACTTTGCTGGCCTAACTCCAGGTTAGGATTGTGCCCTTAATCAGGGGTAGCAACACCCCTTGGGGATTTGGGAACCAAAAAATGGAGTACGAAACTCAAATGCTGAAAAAAAAATTTTTTAATGTTGTTAGATTAGATTAGAAATTAGAATGAGAAAAAGTACAGACAAGAACATCCAAAAGGATTATTGGGCTATGACAGCTCCTTTATGAGGAAATGTTTCAGCGTTTGGGGCTCTTCAGTTTAGAATAAAGGCACCTGCAGGGGGATATGATTGAGACATACAAATTTATGCAGGGGGTGGATATAGATAAGGGGAACCTCTTTTCTGTCTCACACAACACCAGAACCAGGGGATTTACACTAAAGTTGAGAGTCAGGAGAGTTAGAATGGACAAAAGAAAGTATTTCTTCACCCAGTGTGTAATTAGTTTGTGGAACTCCTTGCCACAGCATGTGGTGATGGTGTCTGGCCTAGATGCCTTTAAAAGGGGATTGGAAAGATGTATGGAGGAAAACTCTATCACAGGTTACAAACTATGATGGGTATGTTCAGTCTGAGATTAGCTGGTAGCTCATCATGAGGACTCGGTAGGAATTTTTTTTCCTGTCATTCGAATTGGCCATGGATGGCAGGTTTTTTGCCTGTCCCAGACTGGCGAGGAAGGGATGGGTGCTCAATAGGTTTCATGTTTTTAAAAAATTGGTCATTTGGGTTTGTAAAGTTGAATAAAGTGGCCAAAGTTAAACCCTAAATGCAATCTGGTGTCTTCTTTGGGGGTGGTGCGAGAGTAATAGGCTACCTCAGAATGCCAGATGCAAGGGAGTGGCCACAGGATGCAGGCATCTTGTAGTCTCATGTGCTCCCTGAGGCATCTGGTGGGCCACTGTGAGATACAGGAAGCTGGACTAGATGGGCCTTGGCCTGACCCAGTGGGGCGTTCCTATGTTCCTATGAGTACATGTATGAAGAGGAGCATCTGGTTCTGGTGGCTGTCAAAGAGAAATACTGTGGAGAATCCTGACTACCCACCAGTGTGTTTACCTCAGGATTTATCTCAGAATGACAGATGCAGGGGAGTGGCAACAGGAAGCAGGCATATTATTGTCTTGTGTGTTCCCTTAGGCATTTGGTGGGCCACTGTGAAATACAAGAAGCTGGACTAGATGGGCCTTTGGCCTGATCCAGTAAGACTTTGGCCTTTGGTAATCTTATGTTCTTAGCTTATTAGCTATCGCCATTATCAATATGGATTAAGACATTCTGTTCCGAGCTATCCATATATAAAATACGGACAGAGCAGGTGAAACTTGGTGAAACTGCTGTCCCTCATTGCTGGTGAAAATAGGCTGAATAATCTGCTGGCATAAGGCAGATTCATATGTTAGGCTAAAACAACCATCCTTGGTTTTCACGATCTGGGAAAAAGTAGCCAAAATTGAGACAACCCACATTCTTCCCACTCACTCATTTCTGTTTATTATTTCTATTTATTGCTTTTGGCAGAGAAGATAGTTAAGACTCCTTGAACAAGTAAGGCTGTCTTTTATGCTCAGTTGGACTGTTTGCCCAGCTATGCTGGGCAGTAGCTTTCCAGGGTTTTCAGACTACCTGGAGGTGTATCAGGCAAGCAGTGAATCTGTGGCCTTCTGCATACAAAGATGTGAGCGATAAGAACATAAAAAGAGCTCTAGTGGATCAGGCCAAGGCCCATCTAGTCCAGCTTCCTGTATCTCACAATGGCCCACCAGACGCCTCAGGGAGCACACTAAACAGGCTGCCTGCATTCTGCTGACACTCCCTTGCACCTGGCGTTCTGAGGTAAACACATTGGTGACCAGTCAAGGTTCTCCACCGCATTTCTCTTTGACAGCCATCAGAATCAGATGCTCCTCTTCAGACAAGTGCTCATAGGAACACAGGAACAGCCCCACTAGATCAGGCCAAAGGCCCACCTAGTCCAGCTTCCTGTATTTCACAGTGATCCACCAGACGCCTCAGGGAATACATAAGATACCTGCATCCTCTTGCCACACCCTGGCATTCAGAGATAGCCCAGTGGTGTTCTGAGAGGGGGGCAAATCACTATGTTTTTCAGGTACCTGAATGCATCGTTCAAAGTGGTCCCTCCCTCTCACCTTCAGTGCCATTCAGAACTGCGAGAGAAAAGCAAAGGCATCAAAGAATGCCTTGCCATTTATAAATCAGGCAGCAGCCACAGGGCCTCTAAAGTTTTGAGAATCACTACCCTAGTGCATACATGCTGACTGGGCAGCGGTCCTCCCCCACCCCACAAGTAGCAGCTTGTTCAGCCCTTGATGCACATAGTCTAATCTGCCCTATCAGGTTTGCAAACCACCAAAACTTGTGTCACAACTCACGGTGGGCTCCTGGACCCACAGTTTGAAGACCACTGTATTAGGGAGTAAGCCCACAGGACCCAATGACACAGTTAGACCTCCAATAACACTGCTTCCTATTACATTCATTACGGCACTCCTGAATGCAGTTTTTCCAGCATTAACACAATCCATGACACCATTCAAAACGTTTGGCACGGAAAAGTACAGCTGTTTGTGCTGTGCTTTCAACCAATGGAAGCTGTGTATTCTGGCTAGCGCTGTGACAAAGGCAGTGGTGTATTCAGACTAGCCCAGGGCCAAGGAGAACAGTATATTTTGGCTAGCACACAGCCAATCACTTGCTACTAAGGAAATGCTGCTTTGGGAGAGGAAAAGAGGTGGGGTCATTGACCCTAAGGCCTTCTTTAACAGGAAGCCTTGAGTTACCAAGGAGCAGTCACAACCTGCTTCATCCTCTTCCTATAATCTTCCACCATTGCCCCATATGGGCCATATGGGTCCTTGGGGGCCATATGGGTCCTTGGGAGCCAATGTAATGTACTGGTGAGCTATGCTGTCTGTAATTTTTACAGGGAGTGTGCAAAGCCCTAATGAAACTGCATGGGAGTAGCTCAGGAGTGCTCGGCAATGACATCAGCATCACTGGAATGCTCCGGAGCCCCATGATGGAAGCTGTGTGTGGGGCTCTGATTTAAGCTGCCTGCTCGCAAAGCCACACAGCTTAGACTCTAGGGAAGGCTGCCGGTGAACGTATCACAGCATTGAGAGCGCAATCCAAACCCTGGGCTAGAACAGGCTGGCTGAAACGCCTGCCACTTATCCAGCCCAGGGCTTGAATGTGCTGCTGCTGTGCTACCCAGGGAAAGGGAACTGCAAAGCAGCCCGGATGAGGCTACTCAGAACTTCGCCACCAAAATAGGCAGCACAACTCTGAGCGGCCGAATTTGGGCTGCCCCGGCCGGCAACAGAGGTCAGGACCTGGCCCAAAGGCCAAATCCTGCCTCCTCTCCAGGCCTGCCCGCCCATGGGCCTGTCTGCGCCCTGCTGTGCCCGTGCTCAGCCCTTCCCCCTGCCCCATTCTGTCTCCCACCGCCCGTCCGGAATCCCTCTGCTGGCCTTGGAAGGCCGGCCTTACTTTCAAGCCTCCGGGCCCGGGAGGCAAACTATGGAGGCCAGCGCACATGCTAGCCTAATCCCCTCTGAAATGACGCAAACATGCTTTATAGCATGTTTGTGACCAGACTGCGTCGGCACAAGGGGAAAGGTTGGATTTTTCTCTCAGGAACGTATGCAAAGCATTATAGGAGGCGCTACCGTATGTACTTCTGAGGATGCATGCACAGGCGCTTTTAACAAAATGCTGAGATGCTTCTAACACCTGTAGAGGTCAATGTCCATTAGGCAGACCTCTGGGAACAGCCTTTGTTATTTATACACTCCATATATTTTTAGACAGCTTTTATGGTTCCTTGCCCTTTGACCACATCATGCCCATGTTATTCTTCTAACGTTTGCCACACGCCATTGCTTCCAGCCGTAAGCAAAGGTACAGCTGGGCACTTCGGATACAGAACATAAATCTACTTTCTGCTTCCATGTTTCTACTTAATACGCCGGTATTGTCAATATATTTTAATTGTGGTCCTGCTTAAAATAAGACTTCACATGAAATAACAGGAAGGGATAGCACCTCAGTAGAAGGAAGGTGGGAGAACAGATAAAAGGAAACACCTTTTTACCCAGCAGGTAATTAATCTGTGGAACTCTTTGCCACAGGAAGTGGTGATGGCATCTGGCCTAGGTGCCTTTAAAAGGGGATTGAGGGGGGGGGGATTTCCTACAGATTTCTGTAGGAAAAGTCCATCTTGGGCTATAGGCCATGGTGGGTTTTGTGCAACCTCCTTATGTTAGTAGTAGGCTACTTCAGAATGCAAGGTGCAAGGGAGTGGCAACAGGATGCAGGCATCTTTTTGTCTCATGTGCTCCCCACCTGGTGGGACACTGAGATACGGGAAGCTGGACTAGATGGCTCTTGGCCTGATCCAGTGGGGCTGTTCCTATGTTGAGATGTTCCTGTGTTTTCTGATGAGAAAAGCAATACCATCCCTGGTAGTTAGAGAGCATTACAGCTTATGGCAGTCGTTCCCAAACTGTGAGCTATGGCTCTCCAGCGAGCCGTGGGAACCAGCCAAGGGAGCCATGGAAACCTCACAAAAAAACCACCGCCATATGCAATGTATAGACTTGTAGCCCTAATGGGGAACTAACTGGGGACAATGGCCCAATAGTTTGAGAATCACTGGTTTATGGAATGGGTAGTTCCTACAGGCCTCTACTTCAAATTATACTGTCAAAAAAAGTACAGGAAGTTTTAAAAGAATCTAAATTGTGCCTCAAAAGCTGATTAGAAATGAATCTCCCACCTTATTAAATAAATAAATAAAACCTCCTGCAGTTAATTAAGCTGTGCAGTGTTTTTCAGTGCTGAGTCGCCATAGCAACACGGGCCTGGTTAGTATCAAAGCACAGGCCCAGCAGACTCCTCAAGTTGATAGGTTTACCCTCTGGCAACAATAGGTCTCAGGGGTAGTTTTCTTCATATTTTGGAGGGCAGGGAGCATATTCCTTTCCCTGACCATCTGACACTTCTTCAGCATTGAAAAAAAAAATCATTTTCATCTTTCATCATTGTTCGATTATTGCTGGAGAATTTCACTTGCGGGCTTTTTCTGATGTTGGCACGAGCTGACAGTTTTCCTTGTCCATAGCAATGGTTTTCAAAGTGACCCTGGGAACCCTGAGGTGCTTTGGAAACTTATCATGGGAAAAATATCCTTCTTGGGTCCCCTTGATTTTAATGTCACGCAGTTAGTCTCATCTGTCCCTTTAAATGTTATCCAGCAGTTATTTGCCACCCAGTCCTCTTTCTATTTTTCTGACTCAATCTGCGTTTCAGCTTTCTTTCTTTAAAGGTTTCCCCACGACCGAATGGTCTAGTCGTGACCGACTGTAGGGGGCAGTGCTCATCTCCGTTTCTAAGTCTGTAGAGGTAGCATTTGTCCGAGGACAAGCTTCCGTGGTCATGTGGCCGGCATGACTCTACGCCATAGCACACGGAACGCCGTTACCTTCCTACCTAAGTGGTTCCTATTTATCTACTCACATTTTTTTTTACATGCTTTAGAACTGCTAGGTTGGCAGGAGCTGGGACAAGCGACGGGAGCCCACTCCATCGCGCGGTCTCAAACTCCCAACCTTCTGGTCAGAAAGCCCAGCAGCAGCGGTTTAACCCTCAGCACCACCACGTCCCTTATTTCTTTCTTCAGCTTACTATTATTGGTGAATTTAACATTCAAATTTGTGGCCAGTGTGGCACACAAGGAACACCATAAAGTATGTTTGGACCACTCGGAGTCAGAAAGGCCAGCACACAGACACGCGCCATCCTCCCTGACTCCAAGAGTGGTTCAAATGCAGGTTAGGATTGTGCTCTCAGAGTAGGGAGAGAGCCAGATTCAAATCTTCACTCAGCCTAGAAATCTACCAAACAGTCTTGGGCCAGTTTAACATTTCAGCCTAAAACACCTCACAGGGTTGTTGTGAGGATACAGAGAGAAACATGTGTAAATAAAATATTCTCAATGATCATTTCGACAGCTTTCCCCTTAACTGTTCCTTGTTGATGAATGCTTACTTTGTTCCTTTTTTAGCTAGGAGAATTGACAGAAGTGAAGTTTCCAGCATGCTTGTAGCATGCTTCTAGCACAGTTAAATTAAAAACTGTGTCTTTAAAAACAGTTAAATTAAAAACAAAATGGTGTCTCCCTCACTTCCCCTCATTGACAGCAATTGTATGGAGGTCATCATGTTGTTGCCATAAATGGAGTACACAGTGGTGGTAGCCATATTTTTCACAGGGTCCTGCATTTGTTTCAATAGAAAAATAGGTGGAAAAGATGTCATTCGGTGGCGATCAACTTTGCTAGCTCCAACCTTGGTGCTAAAAGTTCTAGCATGGGGCTTGCTCTAGAATCTAAAAAAGGATGCGATTTGAGCATGCCGGAAGTTTTATTTTTTTTTTAAAAAAAAGTAACAGCTCTATAACACTTCTAAAAAAAAATAAAACATGCTACAGGTATCTGGTAACCCTAACCATTATGTGTCTTATGACTAGGGTTACCAGATCGAAACTGGGACAGAGTGCCTATACCTTTAACCATTGTCTAGGAGAGGGAATTTGGGCAGGTGCAGCTCATCACGGAAGGGTTTCAAAAGCTGTACCTGCCCAAATTCCCTCTCCTAGACAATGGTTAAAGGTATAGGCATCCTGTCCCAGTTTGACAAATGTATAAAGTTCCCTTGTTGGGGTGGGGGAGCAGATATTTTGTATAAACAGCATATGGGAGAGAGTGAAAGAGTGGCTTTTAATATGGAAGGTTCTATTCCAATAAAAACAGCATGGGGGCAAATTATTAGTCCCACTATGGTTTTTTCCTGTTCCCCCCTCCCACCTCTATTTACTTAAATAAGCCACCAAAAACATAGAAGCACATTATGCATTCTGTGTAATGTGTTGTTTGACCTCTGTGTCTCAGTAGAACAGCCCTGGAATAGTTCTGCTACCTCTTAGCTAACTGCAGCCTCTTGCATGTTTAGATTCCATTTTCTATCATGTTTAAATAGGAATCCCCAGAGATGAATCTATTCTCCTGGGTTTGTGGCTAGCTTCTAATCCTTTTAAAGAGATATTGTTAATTGGAACAGATTTGTGTGCATTGGTTTTTCACCCCACTGTAACATGGACCACTGAATTCTTGCCATGTAATGATCTTGACTGCCAATAAATAGACTGCAATCCGACTTGAACATTTAAGATTTCCTCTATGCCAGCTGGAAAGAATACAAAAGAAAGAAGAAATTGACAGAAGACCTTTAGCAAATTAGCAGCACAATCCTAGGCATCCATGTCTACTCAGGAGTAAGCTGCATTGCATTCAAGGAGACTTACTCTCAGGAAAATGTATGCACTCTTTCCTGGGAGTAAACCCCATTGAACACAATGGAACTTACTTCTGAGCGATGTACTTCTGTTTAAACTTGGAACCTTTGAATGAAATGCGGTAATTTAACTACTACTTTTGACAACATCTACTATTCGTTCCTATTACATTTCACAGGCAGTGTGGATAGTAAGCGCTGGCTGATTTTCAAGATAGTGTTCGCTTCTGCCCTCCTAGTTCATATGCCCAGGGTACTGTCGCAGTACTGTAAGCTTGTTGCTTTGGCAATAGAGTGAAGCTTCTGTCCTGTTGGAAACATTTGCATACGATTAATCAACTTGGATTTCTTTACTTGCGTCAGAGCCCTTGGTCAGGGTCTCTCACATTTACTTAGACCCCTCTGTTTTAATTATTCTTAATGTTGGTGCTTTCCTCTATGAGGGTGTGTATTTAATGAGAAAGGATGGTTTCATATCCCCATTTGAATGTGCCAGGCGAGCAGTCATTTAAAAGGTGGGCTTTTAAATGATGGGTCCAAAAAAAATTCAGCAACTTGCAGCTGGCTGTTAATGGCAGGTGAAGAGGGGGGAAAGAGGCATGTGTGTAAACTATCTCTTTGGGGGAAAGTGAAAATGAATCAGTCCCTTTGCCTTGCCCCGGTCCTCAGATCTTCCATTCTCTTCCTCTTATACTGTCAAGTGTTACTTTTTCATGTCCTTCCCTCTCCTCTGCTTGTCTTTACAAGTTTTTTTTTTCTCCAGGCTGGAGACTCAGAACTGTTTCATTTCAAAGCTGACATATTATTCTTCCCCTGGCCCATCACCCCTTTGCCTATTTGCAGCAGACTCTGTTGAGGCAGGCTTTTCCCAGGCATTATTTATTAGCATTGTCCCAAGAAATACTCACTCTTCTAGCCAATTCAGTGTGCCGCATCTGTTTCTGTTTACCATTTTCCTATTTTCTGATATTGATCCTTGGGCTTATTTTGCTATAGGGGGAGGAGAATGTATTGGGGGTGGGGGTAACACCGAAAAGTATGTTTGGACCACACTTGGAGTCAGAGAGGCCAGCACACAGACGTGAGTCATCCTCCCTGACTCTGAGAGTAGTCCAAAATTGCTTTATGGTGGCCCTTGTGCTGGCCAAACTTTGCTGGCTTAGTTTATGCCGACCTAACACCAGTTTAGGATTATAATATAAGAACATAAGAAGAGCCCTGCTGGATCAGGCCAAGGCCCATCTAGTCCAGCTTCCTGTATCTCACAGCGGCCCACCAGGTGCCCCAGGGAGGCATGAGACAACAAGATGCTTGCATCCTGTTGCCACTCCCTTGCACCCGGTACGCTGAATCACTCTACTCTGAATTGCACTCTAAATCTGGAGCTGAGCTGGTATAATTTGCTGCTGCTGTTGTTATTTATAAGGAGTTTAAAGAACATTTGGTTTGGTCTACTCTTTCAAATCATTATCTGCTCAGTGACAGAGTTTCCCTAAAGGTGATTTTGTTTTTTTACATTCCTTCCTTCCTTCCTTGCTGTTCCAACTCAGTCCTTTATTCCCTCTGAAAAAAATTAGAGCAAAAAGGAGAAAAGGCTTAGAGAAAGGAAAGAGAAGCAGCTTTTGCAAGTGGCATGTTGATGAAGAAGAATTCAACGGAAGGATGCTTTTTGGCTAACTTGGAAGCACTGGGGAAGCGGCGCTGCCAAGGCCTGCTGTGGAAAAGGCGCTGCGAGAGATAAGTTTGGCCTCTGTGCGGATAAAAGCTCAGCAGCCTGGCTCCTCAGTCTGGAACTTCCTGGCACGTGGCGAGCAAAGTGGACAAGAAAAGGGGAATGGTTTTGTTCAAGGGGGGAAAAATGGAAAAAGAAAACAAAGACAACGATAAGAACGAGTTGGCTGGACGGCTGCCCAGGTAGTGGAGGGCAGACCGGAGCAAAATATGCTGTTTACACCCAGGCGCACGTGATCTGCTGAGGAGCACCTGGAAAGACCGAAAGAAGGAACCTGTGTGACAAGCAGATTTCTGCTTGAGTCTGACTGCAGGTGCAAACCTAACCTGGAGTTAGGCCGGCACCGTTAGGCCAGCAAAGTTTGGCAGGCATCAGGACCTGCTGTAAAGCGCGTTTGGACCACTCTCGGAGTCAGGGAGGATGGTGCATGCCTGTGTGCTGGCCTCTCTCAATCAATCAATCAATCAACAGGTACTTATATACCGCTTTTCAACACGAAGTTCACCAAGCGGTTTACAGGCAAATAGTAATAATAAAGTTAAATGGCTCCCTGTCCCAAAAGGGCTCACAATCTAAAAAAAGGCAGACCGCCAGCAACAGCCACTAGAAAGACTGCGCAGGGGTGAAGAGGGACAATTACTCTCCCCCTGCTAAATATAAGAGGAACACCACTGGAAAAAGTGCCTCTTGTCCAGTTAGCAGGGGTCTGATGCAAGAATGGTCCAAACATACTTTACAGTGTCCCTTGTGCCAGCCAAACTTTGCTGGCCTAACGGTGCCAGCCTAATTGTTGTAAGCCGCCTTGGGTGCCTTCGGGCAGAAAGGCAGGGTATAAATTAAATAAACAAACAAACAAACAAACTTCAGGTTAGCCCTCGGAGTCAGAGAGGCCAGCCCACAGACATGCCCCATCCTCCCTGACTCCAAGAGTGATTTAAACATACTTTATGGTGTCCCTTGTGCCAGCCAAACTTTTCTGGCCTAACCATGCTGGCCTCACTCCAGGTTAGGATTGTGCCCTGAATGTATCCAGGGACCCAGGTAATCTCAGGTAGAGTTTTGTGCCTCACTGAAAAGTGGCACCACATCTTCAGGATAAGTGTCCACAAAAGCAAATGTACACCACTGTATGTGTATGATTCCCCCCCCCATTCTTCTTTGGTGCATTCCTCAAGATCCTGCCACTATTGTGCCATGTTCTCCACTTTCAGGTGTTAATCTAAAAAGACCCACGAGGACGGCAGGCATCTCATTTATCCAACTGCGTTCATTCAAGAGTGTGAAGCCAAAGTGTCGAGGGCCAGACAAATAAATAAATACATTTAAGTATATTTAAATCTGAAATTTATATAAATACATTCGAGGCGGAATTTAAATGAGGGTGCAATCCTAACCTGGAGTTTGGCTGGCACAGAGAGAGGCCTGCAAAGTTTGACAGGCACACCATAAAGTGTGCTCGAACCACTCCCTGAGTCAGGGAGGATGACCCACATCTGTGTGCTGGTCTCTCTGACTCAGAGAGTGGTCCCAACATATTGTCTGGTGTCCCTTGTGCCAGCCAAACTTTGCTGGCCTAACTGCACTGGCCAGTTGTTACTGCACTGGCCAATCCTTGTTAGGATTGTGCCCTGAATGAATGAATGAATGAATGAATGAATTGGCTCAAAGTTCTAGGATTTCTCCAAGCACCAACACACACCACAGAAATATAGTGCACCCTTTAATGGACTCCTATTCCCCCAACCCACCAGCAGCTCACTTAAATACGCTGGAGTAAATATCTCAGAATCAGCAGATCACAGGAAAGGAAATACTGTACCCAGAGGTGGTTCTGAGGGCTGGAGAGGCCCTAAACCAACTAAGGCCTTCAGAGGGACTAAAAACGTCATTTCTGGGTCTTTGGGAAGACTCGGGAGTGACAGTTTTGGGCCTTCTGGAGGAATTCTATGCGTGACCTCCCTGGCCTTCAGAACACCCTCCACACACGACCAGAGAGCAGCTTGGAGGGTGCAGCCCGTGCCAGCAGGGTCAGGAGGGCCAGAAGCTCGTAAGGGATAAGAGGCTTGCTGCAGGCCGGATAGAGGCTCTCCCAAGGCTGCATTGGACCCCTGGTTGGGTTTGAAGACCCCTGATTTAAAGGGACAGTAAGTGATTATAACAGTGGCTTCCAAGTTAACCGTGGTCATGGAGCTAGTACACTGCAGTGGCTCACAATGAATATATACTCACTGAGAACGCCATGTGGGTGAATTTTCCATGCGCTCTATCGGACAACATCATGCTCCTTCCAGTCTATATATTGCTGCTGCTTCTCTCAAAGCAATGTCCTCTGGACTGTCTCTGAAGGTGTGCAATTATACTTCTTCTTGTTGTTGTTGTTCAGTTGCTAAGTTGTGTCTGACTCTTCGCTACCCCCTGGACCACAGCACGCCAAGCCTCCCTGTCCTCCACTAGCTTCCGGAGTTCGCCCAATTTCATGCTCATCGCTTCGGTGACACTGTCTAACCATCTCATCCTCTGCCGCCCCCTTCTCCTTTTGCCTTCCATCTTTCCCAGCATGAGGGTCTTTTCTAAAGAGTCCTCTCTTCTCACGAGGTGGCCAAAGTCTTTGAGCTTCAGCTTCAGGATTTGTCCTTCCAGGGAGCAATCAGGCTTGACTTCCTGGAGGATTGACCGATTGGATCTCCTTGCAGTCCAGGGGATTCTCAAGAGTCTTCTCCAACACCATAATTCAAAAGCATCTATTCTTCGGTGCTCCGCCTTCCTTATGGTCTACCTCTCACATCCATACATTGCTAGCAATTATACTTAGTATGCTTAATTTGTGCATAAATTTAGATCAGATTTTTTTTTGGTTCTTGAATGTTTGGAACTGTACGTATGAAAGGGGCAATGCAGTGCAAACACTTTACTCCTGTGAGGTTTAGAAGAATGAAAGCAAATGCACCTCTGTTCTACTTGCTTGTTGGTGTGGGGGCAAGTACTGTAAGTAACCCCCTCCCCACATAGTTTTCTCTAATGAAGAATGCTGGTTTAGCGGTACAACAGCAGAAATTCTTCATAGTTTCCTCTGGCAAGGGTGTGGGGAAGTGTAAAGATAATCAATTCAAGACCATTTTAATAACACCTGGAGAAACTGGGTGAAATTCCACCGGACCCTTAGGGAATTTGGAGGAAATTTGCAGCTGCCTTTCAGGTAAAAGGAATTTCCTCTGAAAACTTTCATAAGCTTTTTTTTTTCCTACTCCTTTCTAGTCTGAGGCTGCAGTGCAAAACACATTTACTTGTGAGTAAGCCTCATTGAATACAGTGGGATTTAAGTAAACCTGTATAGCAGTGGTTCTCAAACTTTTTAGCACTGGGACCCACTTTTTAGAATGACAATCTGTCTGGGACCCACCGGAAGTGATGTCATGGCCGGAAGTGCCGTCATTGTGATGCCAGAGCCTGCTGCTTTCCTGAGAATGCAGCAATAAAGTGGGTTATTTCTCAGCCATTTCCCAATAGCAAACTGAATCAGAAAAAAGCCTATTTGCAACCTTGACACAAGCAAAATAATCACACAGCCCTCTTCCTTTCCCATATTTTCAATATGGCTGCTCTAGGTGCTTCACAACCCACCTGAAATTGGCTTGCAACTCACTGGTGGGTCCTGACCCACAGTTTGGAAACCACTGATGTACAGGATTGTGCTGGGGCTCTCTGCTGATAAAAGCCTCCTGGCCAACTCTCTCAGGACCCATCCTGAAGCTTCTGAGTTTTAGCCTTTTTCTCAGTAGCCCCTTTCTGATGTTTACTGTGTGGAGAAAAAGACACATAAAGGAAGGGAAGAGGGTGACATCACAGTAGCCTCAAAGAGCCTACAAGTCTACCTAGGCGACTCTTCACATGCTCAGGAACCCTGCAAAGATCTGCAAGTGTCCATTCATAGGCTTGTTTGGGGCATGGAATAATGCTTATAGGTGAGGATGGAGCCTGTCACTGTGACACTGCCCCCTTGTGGCAAATCTCTGCAAGCAGCTGCGGTCCTCAGGGAAAGATCAAGGTGAGGAGTAGAAGTATGGGGGTATTTTTGTCAGGAGCCCTCCCTACAGATTATACAGGTATCCACTGATTTGGTATCCACTGAGCTGCAGTATCCGCGGTTTCAGTTATCCACAGGTACCATGGATACTGGGATACTGCCAATTAAAAAGATTGGGGAACATTAAACAAATCCCTCTTTTTTAACCTTGTTGCAAGCAAAACCACTGATGTTCCCCTATCTTTAAAAAAAGGCGTCCCCAATACCCACTCAGGATATCGCTCAGGTGAATGGGAGGGGCAGCTTAAACAGCAATACCTAGCATATTGTGCCCTCCCCTGTAGTTATGCTACAGCATGCCTTAACATTTGGCTTTTGACCAGTGCTCTTCGGCACTGGTGTAGCTAATGAAAGTGTAAAGGCAAAGGTTTCCCCACGACCGAATGGTCTAGTGTGACCAACTGTAGGGGGCGGTGCTCATCTCTATTTCTAAGCCGAAGAGCTGGCATTTGTCCTAGGACAAGCTTCCGCGGTCATGTGGCTGGCATGACTATACGCCGTAGTGCACGTAACGCCATTACCTTCCCACGGAAGTGGTACCTATTTATCTGCTTGCATTTACATGCTTTCGAACTGCTAGGTCAGCAGGAGCTGGGACAAGCAACGGGAGCTCACTCCGTCGCACAGCCTTGAACTGCCAAACTTCCGGTCAGCAAGTTGAGCAACAGCGGTTTAACCCGCAGCACCACCATGTCCCTAATGAAAGTGTAGCCTATGGCAAAATGATGCCCTGGAAGTGACGTCACAACAGGAAGTGACATCACAGTTATATTTTCATTTTCTTGGGGGTTTGGCCATAACTTTTGATAGAATGAAGATATTACTCTCCAGTTTGTTTAATTGCATTCTGCTTTAAATTCCACATCAAATAATATATAACATGATACTATTATTCCTAAAACCCTGTGTTATTTTTACATGACAGTTATATTTTCATTTTCTGGAGTTTTTTGCCACAATGTTTGATAGTGTAAATATATTACACTCCGGTTTGTTTCATTGCATTCTGCATTAAATTCCACATCAAATGGTATATGGCATTCATACATGCCAAGCTTTTCACAATTTCAGCCACTATTACCAAGCTCAGCTTGTTGCTCACCGAAAGCTTGTTGTCCGGTGCAATTGCACCCCACCCCAGTGGTGTCAGCCTACCGGTTCGCTGGGCGGAGTTTCTTCGCTCGCTGGGAGGGTTTCCGTGGTGATCGGCAGCGAGCTCGCTGCCTCCCG
>JAJKFI010000017.1:5708150-5731835 GCA_029204185.1 Lerista edwardsae | reverse complement strand
GTAGTAGTAGTAGTAGTAGTAGTAGTAGTAGTAGTAGTAGTAGTAGTGTATTTCCAGGGGATGCAAGGAAAGAGATGAGCTGAAACATATGCAGGTTTCGACGCTTAGGTTGCAGATCTAAATTCATGCCGCGAAATGAATAACTGTTTAGAGGTAGCACATCTTCTTCTGCTTAAACCATCAAAGTGTCCTCTGTGTGTGTGTGTGTGTGTTTTAAAAAATGGTTGTCATATAAGCAGGCTGTTTAGTAAAATAGAGGCAGGTGCTGGAAACACTCTAAAGAACTATCCAAAAGAACAGATGGCTCCTCCCTTGACAACACTGATGGCCTGTTGACTCCCCACCTCTGAATCTAAACCAGACAATGCGTCTATTCCATAAGGATCTTAGCTGCCATGATGAATCAGGGGGAGAATCGCTCTAAGTGCTTTAAAAACAAATGGAGTAGCAATTGAATTAGGGCCTCTTAATGTTCCAAAATGTGTCTGACTTATCCAGGCATGCCGATTTCTCATTTGGAAAGAGAAAAGTTGGCTTGTGCTGAATACCGTCATAAACGTTGCACAGAGCTTTCTTTCCAGCAAGCTATAGCCCGAGTCTAACCCTGCTCCCCCGACAAATGAAAGTAGCCACATAGAGTTCTGTTGATTTTCCTGATAAGCTTGGTTAGGCATTGCCAGTGTGGAAAAATCTGCACTAATTTCAGAAAATGGGCGTTAATCTGATCTCGATAAATGACCACAAATCCATAACAGCACTGTTCTTGAGCCACTGGAATCCTCCTTGAAATCAGTTTAGCCTCCTTTGCTAAATGACTGAATTAAGCAAAACTGGTTTAAGTGCATGTACATTAGTAGCTTGAAGTTCCTTAACTAAATCAATGCAAAGGGAATTACCTGGCAGAAGGAAAACTCAATAAACTATCAATGGCAGCAAAAAATGCACTCTTGGTAAATTGTGCTTGGTAATATTGTATAGTTGGCCCACCACTGTTGATCTCCCTCTGCAATGAAGAGTTGAGTGTGCGATGAATTGAGTGTGCATGCAGTTCACACAGAAAATGTCCATGGGAGTGCAATCCTAACCTGGAGTTAGGCCACCAAAGTTTGGCCAGCACAAAGGCCACCGCAAAGCATGTTTAGACCATTCTTGGAGTCAGGGAGTATGGCACACGTCTGTGTGCTGGCCTCTCTGACTCCAAGAATAGTCCAAACATACTGTATCGTGTCTGTTGTGCTGGCCAAACTTTGCTGGCTTAACTGTGCCAGCCTAACTCCAGGTTAAGATTGCTGTCTGGATGTGTTCAATAGGCCAGGCCAATCAAGGCAGTCTTGCCCAAAATTTCCCCTCACCAATGTTGTGATCCTGTTCATAGGCCGTGAAAGTTGGCAGACTTACGTTTTTACGGGTTGGCATTTATTGATGGGGCAGAATTCAGGTTGGTACTTATGGTCTCCAGCTAGAGGCTAACTAGGTTAAGTTTCACCCTAAAGGTTTCCCCACAACTGAATGGTCTAGTGGTGACCGGCTGTAGGGGGCAGTGCTCATCTCCGTTTCTAAGCCGAAGAGCTGGCGTTTGTCCGAGGACAAGTTTCCGTGGTCGTGTGGCCGGCATGACTATTCGCCAAGGCACACAGAATGCCGTTACCTTCCCACCGAAGTGGTACCTATTTATCTACTTGCATTTTTAGGTGCTTTCGAACTAGGTCCACTGCGTACAAACTGCAAGAGAGGAGATTCCGGCTGGACATCAGGAAGAATTTCTTGACGATAAGGGCAGCTCGACAGTGGAACAGATTGCCACTAGAGAAAGGTCGTAGATTCTCCCTCACTGGAGACCTTCAAGCAGAGGCTTGATTGGCAGGATTTCCTAGGAGGATTTCCTGATACAGGCAGGGGGTTGGACTAGATGGCCTTGTAGGTCCTTTCCAACTCTATGATTCTATTATTCTTCTCCAGCTCAATTTAAATCCAATACAGAGTAGAATTCCCTTTGTCCTCTTTCCCACCAAGCAGTCTCCAAACTGCAATCCACCCCACTTACTTGTCCACCGCTGATGCTCTCACAGTGGCAAATGGGAGGATGGGAAGGAGATCCTTCCTCTCCCTATCAATTGCCTGGCATACAGCACCATGCAGGGAAACGTAGATTCCCAGCAGGGAAACGTAGTTTTCCCAAGGGCTATTGGCAGTGGATAGGTTCCATTTGAATGTAGATTTGCTTGGAAAAAGCAAACCTTTTTCCTCATTTATAGGGAAGGTTGTTAGTTTCTTCCCAAGCTATTCTAGCAAATGGAGGTTTGCCCACCAGAAGTTGCTATTGCTATCATTGCTATATAATCAGATGTCAAATGCAACTATAAAATATTCAGCAAATATCCAAGTACTTAGATAATGTTGGGAGAGTGTTTTACATCAACATGCACAGAGGACAATGAGGAATAGAATTTTTGGAAGCAAATGTGCTTCGGCTCCACTCCCTACCTTTTCCATCCTGCCAACCTCCTCAAGGCCCCGTCCAAGATGGTACACTGCCAGCCTGCGCATCTGTCTTCATTTTGTTAGCGTTCCACTTGGGAAGGCTCAAACAATTTCGCTTCTTGACTTTGGGAGGCTGACGTTCCCAGGCTCTGAGAAGCCAAACCCTCGTGCAGGCATCACAAATAGACGTTGAGACCTATCATCACCAGAACAAATATTCAGTAGCCTCTGTCTACAAGACAGCAAACACACTGTGGTTCTGTCGGCAGCCAAACATCTGTCAAGAAAGAACAACTTACAGATCATACGAACACCTTGCTACAGCAGGTGAAAGCTCCTTCTCGTCCAGTATCCCGTTTCCTGCTTCCCACCAGGAAATAAGCAGGAAACAAAGCAAGTAGGCCTGCTTCCTGTGGCCCACTAGAGGCTTCTTGGAAGCCCATGAGAAGCCCAGCCACTGGTATTTAGTGGCATATTGTTCATGTCCAGATGTTGGCTGTAAGACTGTGCTTGTACTGCAACTGGTGTTGCTGGATAAAGGCAAAGGCTTCCCCATGACCGAATGGTCTAGTCGTGACCGACTGTAGGGGGCGGTGCTCATCTCCGTTTCTAATCCTGTAGAGCCAGCGTTTTGTCCAAGGACAAGCTTCCGTGGTCATGTGACCGGCATGACTCTACACCGTAGCACACGGAACGCCGTTCCCTTCCCACCGAAGTGGTCCCTATTTATCTCCTTGCATTTAGGTGCTTTCGAACTGCTAGGTTGGCAGGAGCGGGGACAAGGAACGGGAGCTCACTCCGTCACGCAGTCTTGAACTCCCAACCTTCTGGTCGGAAAGTCCAGCAGCAGCAGTTTAACCTTTAACCCGCTGCACCACCACGTCCCTTGCTGGATAAGGTCCACCTAATCCTGCATTCTGTGTCCAGCTGCAGGTCGCCCGATGCCTCTCTCGGTGCCCACAAAGAGGTTATGAAGATTGTGACCAACATCTGGATTTCAGAACCTCATTGACTATGAATATGGGACTTTCACTCCCTTACCGTGGCTGACAGATGTTCATAGACTGATCCCCACAGAGCCTGTGGTTTGCATACATGTGGGCCCAGGTTCAATCACCAGCACCTCCTGATAAAAGGATCTCAGGTGGCAGAGCTGGGAAAATCCTGCACCCGAGGCACCAGAGGGGAGCTGCCACTCATAAATACAATGAGCTATGTCGGACAATGGTCTGACTCAGGGAGAGCTTGGTAGGCTCAACCCTTGCAGCACAATCCTATGCATGTCTACAGAGAACTGAGTCCCACTGAGTCCCACTGAGCCCCAAATAGGGTTTAAGGCCCTCTTATCCCCTGCCAACCCATCCCACATGACACCGGTGAGGGAGCATGTGCTGAATGCTAAGGGGCCAACAAATCACCCAGGAGAGATAGGAGTTGTTGTAGAGCACCATCCTAATATAACCAACTTTCCAGCTCTGGCATAGCTGTGCCAGTGGGGCACGTGCTGCATTCTGCAGTAAATTGTCACAGACGCCTCCTTAAGGTATTGTTTGTTCCCTTACCTTGGAGCTACAGTGCCCTTACCTCTGTGCTGGAAAGTATGTTAGGATTGCACCCTGAGTCCATCGTGGGCTATAGGCAATGATGGATTGTGCAGCCTCCTTACATTGGTGGTGGGCTACTTCAGAGTAACGAGTGCAAGGGTGTGGCAACAGGATCCAAGCGTCTCATGCCTCCCTGGGGCACCTGGTAGGCCGCTGTGAGATACAGGAAGCTGGACTAGATGGGCCTTTGGCCTGATCCAGCGGGGCTCTTCTTATGTTCTTATGTTCTTAGTCACTTCCCCTCATAGGCTGCCTGGCCTCCAATGGGTCTCCTCAGACCTATGCCAGCTTTCTAGCAGGTGTAAATCTGAGGACAATCAGGGGTCAGGTCCTAGCCAGGCAGGGAAAGGGATAAGATCTCAGTTGGCCTGGCTTCCCCCGAGATTCTCCTCCTCCCTCCCCTGGCCTGGGCTTCTCCCCACCCAGTTCTGCCCCAAATCCTCTCTGTACTGCCCCTCCCTGCACCAGCACAGGATAGAGGAGGCTCTGTGTGCCAGTGGCCCCCAAGCACGGCCTCCAGCCACTTGTGTTGGTATCTCAGACCTGTAGAACGATGGTCCGACTTTTGTACCATTGTTGCAGTACTTACAGTGGGTGAGCTCCTCCACCGTATGGCCTTGATCGGGCCATTGATCGCTGGTCTCTTAGTGTTGCTTCTTGCCTTGTACTGTAAGGTAAAGGTAAGGGTTTCCCCACGACCGAATGGTCTAGTCGTGACCAACTGTAGGGGGCGGTGCTCATCTCTGTTTCAAAGCCTGTAGAGCCGGTGTTTTGTCCGAGGACAAGCTTCCGTGGTCATGTGGCCGGCATGACTCTACGCCATAGCGCACAGAACGCCATTCCCTTCCCACCAAAGTGGTCCCTATTTATCTATTTGCATTTTAGGTGCTTTCGAACTGCTAGGTTGGCAGGAGCTGGAACAAGCAATGGGAGCTCACTCCGTCGCGCAGTCTTGAACTCCCAACCTTGCGGTCAAAAGCCCAGCAACAGCAGATTAACTCACTGCGCCACCACGTCCTTCCACTGTACATCCTTGCATTTCTTCCAGCCTGAGATGAATCCAGGTTGGCTTTTAATCCAGGTTTCAATGGAGATGAATAAACGGCCCCGCATCAGAAGGGCAGCGTCGCTGGTGTCACATCTGCTTCCAGTCCTCTGGTGCTGATTTTGAGACTGATTTAGAGAAGTCCCTTCGTAATAAATTGTTTCATTCCTCCTTCTCCGCAGGGGGCCAGCTGCTCCCGGCTTTCGCAGCATGCGGGGCACAACTGTGGATTTAGACGGCGGCAGCAGCAGATGTGCGGTTTTCCGTTTTCTTGAGATTTGCTGCCAATTTGGGCTTCTGTTTTCATTTGATCAATTATGGGTGTCTCCCCCACTCCTGATGTTCACATCATGCGTTTCGAGCGTCTGAGAGCTCCCGACTAGTGTGAGCAGAAGGCTGCCTCTTTCAAGCTCACTGGATCTTCTTTGAATCCCCCACCCCCCCCACCCCCCCGGTGAAGTTTCCCATTTCTTGTGTGTCTGTTCCCAGCTGCCCTGTTAATTAATTTGTAGGTCAATCCCTTTGTCCGCAAATACCAGCACTGACCACCTGAGTATCCAACCTCAGCCACGGACTTGAAGAATATCAACATGAACGTTGGTCTTAAAATGGACAATTGCAATATTTGGGCTTTGCAAATACGTTTACGTAGGAGCAGCCTTTGCTTAGCTTTGGGAGAACCCAAACTTGGTAGGGATCTGCTTTGACGCTTCCGTTTCTTGGGATTTTAATTCCCGAATAAATGCCTGAACCAGTGGTTCTCAAACTTCTTAGCACAGGGACCCACTTTTTAGAACAACCATCTATCCACAGAGGCAGATCTAAGGGAGGGCAAAGCTCTAAGTGTTGCAAGAAGCCTTACCCTGTCATGTAAATCCCTCCTCTCTCTTGCTGCTGTAGCCAGTAAGCAATGCCAAGATGTTGCTTTTCCCTATGAGGATTGGCTAGAACAGTGCAGGAGAGGAGTGATTTCCACTGCAAGGTAAGGCTTCTTGCAAAACGTAGAGCTTTGCCCTCCCTTAGATCTGCCTCTGTCTATCCAGGACCCACCAGAAGTGATGTCATGGCCAGAAGTGCCGTCATTGTGATGCCAGAGCCTGCTGCTTAACTGAGAATGCAGCAGTAAGTTGGGTTATGTCTCAGCCATTTTCCAATAGCGAAGTGAATCAGAAAGCAGGGAAAAAAGCCTATTTACCATCTTGACCCAAGCCAGCCAACCACACAGCCCTCCCCCTTTCCAGCTCCCCTCTTCCCATAGTTTCAATATGGCTGCTCGAGGTGCTTCACAACCCACCTGAAATTGACTCGTGACCCACTCGTGGGTCCCGATACACAGTTTGGGAACCACTGGCCTAAACAGTAACTCTGGCACATGCTTATCTCACTTCGGTCCACGAGACGCATGGATCTGATGCCACAACCACATTCTTCAAGGAGCTGCCGTTGATGGGGCACTTAAACTGATTAAGTGGGCCTGTGTATGACTCAGTGTGTGTTTCCAAGCACTTTCGCAGCCCACCTCTTCGTAGGTGTGCAGTCAGGGCTGGCTGGAGATATTGGGCTGCCTAAGGCAGCACGTAGCTCTCCCTTCCCTGGTTGACTGGATCCTCCTTCCCCTGGACTCTTGAATCAAAGCAGGAAATGTGAGCCCAGCGGGATCCTTCCCAGTCTGAGTGGGGAAAAGCCAACTGGAGCCTTCCCCCTCCAGGCTGTTTCAAAGTGCCAGTGCTGGACGGTCAGAGTGCCAGATCCCTGCATTCACAGTGGCCTGGAACACAGCGACCTCCCTCCATCCCCCACATAGGCTCTTTATGCAAAGTGGAAGATAACTCCCAGCAGCCTCTGCTTTGATTAAAGAGCCATGCAGATCAAGGCAGTGGTGTCATCTAAATGATGTAAGAACAGGTACTCACTTTTGATTGGCACGTGTCGGGACCCGCCCACCGGAAGTGACGTCATAAGCCGGAAGTGAGGTCGTGGCAGGAAGGGACATGAAAAAGGCCCTTTTTGAGGCCTCAGACAATTTTAAACTGACCCAACAGTTGCAACAGTATTCCACAGCACCCCCAGAACACGTTAAGGAGGCCTGGCATCATGTTAAAGTGACCCAACAGTGCAGCTCATTTTTCAGTGGCAAGGCAAGGCAAGGCTCCACTCGCTGCCTGCCTGCCTGGCTGGCTCTGAGAATGTGCAGGCAACTCAAACATGCAGGAAATTCAAACGTTGAATTTGAATTCAACTCCACAGGGGCGGAGTCGACGAGTGGGCGGGCGAATGGGCAGGGCCAGCCGTAATCCTAGAAACCGGTACTCGTGTACCCCTGCGTACCCCCTGCATGACATCACTGGATCAAGGGGCCCAGAAGAAGCCTGGCTCTTTCCATGACAGCCGAGTAGGAGAAGATGGTGGGCATCTAATCGCTGCCTAGGACCGGCTCGAGGAATGGTGGAGCCCAATGCAAGGCATTCCTGCGGCGGGGGGCACACACCTTGCGGGGCCCCCTCTCACCAAGAAAAGCGCATGTGGTGCTGTGCGCAGTACCTGGAAATAGTGGGTGGCGAGATGATGACAGCACCGCCAACTGCTGCCCATTTTGGGCAGTTTAGAGGCAGGGGCAGGTGGGAGGGCCCAGGGTCAAGCTGCCGTGTTCGCCCCACTGACTCACAACCCATTGAGATCCTGGCTGCAGCAGCAGGCATTATGCTCTCTGCCCTGATGTGGGGGCCCCCAAAGTGCGGGGCTCAATGTGATGACATTGGTCACATTGGCTCAAGGTCAGCCTTGTCACTGCCCTTCCACTCTGGCCCCAATCTGCCCCCTGATCAGCGGCGTCATGCTGCCAGAACGCTGGGCGGGAGGAACGGGTGAGCGGCAGCGGGGGCGGGGAAGACGGTGAAATGGAGCGGTACGCAACGGGCGGGCTGCTGCTCACCCATTCCTCCCGCCCAGCGTTCCGGCAGCATGACGCCACTGCCCCTGATGCACATGGATTCATTTGCATCATGGATGGCCCAGGTCTGTCTGCAATTAAAACACCACTGGGCTACACTACACTGACATAGGAGGAATGTGAGATGTGGCCCTCAGATCACACCTTCTGATGCTGGGAGGCTGCTTGGCAGAATCCAGCCACAGGGCTGATCTAACCCATGGAAGAAACCAATGAAAACGTGGACATGCAGTTGCCAAGTAAAAGGATTTCACCTGTTTATTGAGTATATTTTCCTGGTTTGTTGAGTAAACCAGGTATTTTGAGCAAGGAGGCTGTTCATTCTTTTTTTCTTCCTTTCTACTGAGCCTGAAATTTGGCCCTCCACAGCTTCTTGGCTGCTAAAAATTACTGCCCCACTTATTTACCTCCTGGTAGGTTGCCTGATCCTTACTGGATCTCTTCAGACCTACTCCAGCTCTTTAGCTGGCATAGGTCTGAGGAGACTTGGCGAATGGGTCTTGGCTGGCGCAGGGGACAGAATCTGGCACGTGTGACAGCTGCCAAGATCAACCGCCTTGCCCTGGACCAACCCTGCTCCAAACTGCTCCTTGTCCCCAGCCCTTCCTCGAACTGCATTCTTTGGAGACTTACCTGTGATGGTGCGGGTTTGCTAGACTAGTGCGGGACATAGCTACAGAAGTGCAGAGGGGTGCAATTGCACCGGGCAACAAGCTTTAGGGGGGCAACAAGCTGAGCTGGACACTAGTGGCCAAAATGGTGAAACCCTTGGTATGTATGAATAATGCCATCATGTTATATATTGTTGGAAGGGTAATTTAATGCAGAATATTTACTCTATTAAAAGGTATGGCAAAAAACATGCCAAACAAAAATAGAACTGTCATGTAAAAATAATAATTTTTAGATAATAGATAATAGATAATTTTTAAAGTGGACAAAAGAAAGGGAGGAACTGTACACACCACACTGGGCTCCTTGGAAGAAGGATAGTATAAAAATGTGAAAAATATGAATGAATGAATGAATGAATGAATGAATGAATGAATTTGTCATATGGGGGGATGTTAGAAATGTATGGGCCCTGAGTGTCAAATGACTTAGCTACACCACTGTTGGGGAGCTCAGGTTTGCTGTAACTTCTGGAAGTGACATCACTTCCTATTATGACATCACTTACAGGGCATCATTTTGCCCTCAGCACTGGGCTACACTTTCATTAGCTATGCCACTGGGCCAGTGTCAACCACGGAGACTGTGAGACCTGCCAGCTTACAGCCCGGATAGGATTGGGCCATAAGATGACTGCTTGGATGTTTGTAATGCAGATTTGCATCGCCTGCTCCTCTTCGTGCGAGAAGGAAAAAGCGAGCGATTGCCGCCTTCCTCATTGCTCACTTGGAGCTTCACCTGTGGTGAATTATGAGCCATTTTCTCAGGCCAATCCCACAATAATTCACCAAGGGAGTGAAAAATTAACTTGTCGTCTTAACACAGAAGCTAAGAAAATAAGTTAATATTTCATACACCAAAAAAAGAGGCCAATTGCAGGAACACTCACTGTGAAATGAGTGAGTGACCCAAACAGAAGAATTCCTGCAGCCAAACTGAGGACACTGACGATGAAAAGCCACATTGTAATAGGGCAGAAGACAATCCATCAGTCCCACTCTCCTTTTCTATGCCAAAGAAGGCTTAAGAACATAAGAGTCCCCACCCTGGATCAGGCCAAAGGACCATCTAATTCAACTTCCAGTATCTCTTAGGTCACAATCCAACCAGCGCCGAAAAGGCAAGGCCAGCTGGCCAGCACCATATCTGACGCTGGGTTGGGGAGACTGGAGCCTCCCCGTGGCAAGGGAATGTCCGTTCCCTTACCGTAGAGGAGGCTCCAACCTCCCCTATGCGTTCCTCGAATCCAGTGATGTCATGCAGGGGGTACGCGGGGGTACGCGAGTACCGGTTTCTAGGATTATGGCTGGCCCTGCCCACTCGTTGACTCCACCCCCTGCAACATTTGAATTTCCAGCACATTTGAGTTGCCTGCACGTTCTCAGAGCCAGGCAGGCAGCGTGCGGAGCCTTGCCTTGCCACTGAAAAATGAGCTGCTCTGGGGTTTTGGAACTGTTGGGTCACTTTAACATGATGCCAGGCCTGCTTAACATGTTCTGGGGGTGCTGTGGAATACTGTTGCAACTGTTGGGTCAGTTTAAAATTGTCTGAGTTCTCAAAAAGGGCTTTTTTCATGTCCCTTCCTGCCTCGACATCACTTCCGGCTTATGACGTCACTTCCATTGGGCAGGTCCCGACACGTGCCAATCAAAAGTGAGTACCTGTTCTTAAATCATTTAGATGACACCACTGCTCGAATCTCTGCCCGCTAAAGAGCAGGCGCAGATCTAAGGAGAACACGCGGCCCGAATCAGGGCCGCACAGCCTCTGGAACAGGCCTAGGATTCGGCCTTACGAAACCCGCCCGTGTCCCGCCCCACCTCCCTCCCTCCCTCCAATCCCTGGGGCGCGCTGTCAGCGTGTCTCCCTTGCACCGGCCAGCTTCGGCCAACACAAGGGAGGCACTGCGCAAGTGCTACAGCAGTGGTTCACCAAATGCCTCAGGGAGCACACAAGACAACAAGATACCTTCTTCTTGTTCCCCTCCCCTGCATTTGGCATTCTGAGGTAGCCTACTTCTAACATAAGGAGGTTGCACCACCCATCATGGCCTGGAGCCTATGATGGACGTTTCCTCCAGAAATCTGTCTAGTCCCCTTTTAAAGGCACCTAGGCTAGACGTCATCATCACCTCCTGTGGTAAGGAGTTCCACAGATTAATTACCTGCTGGGTAAAAACCTATTTCCTTTTATCTGTTCTAACTCTTCCAACACTCAATATTAGTGGATGTCCCCTGGTTCTGGTATTGTGGAAGATGGAAAAGAACATCCCTTCAAAACAGAAGCATCTACAGGCTTGGCTTGTAGATGAGATGTTGTGTCATGTGGCCTGGCCCTTGAGCTGAGCTGAGAAATCTTCCACTGAGAGATACTTGGTGCATGCTGCTTGCTTTGTGTGCAGGAGTTGCCAGCTCACTTAAGATCAGGAAGGAATTTTCCTGTGTCTGATTGGAGATAAGCAGTGAAGGTGTGGAGCTAGACAGAGTAAAGTGGCTCAGCTCTCAGCTGCCAATTGCTGGAAGCCCTGCTAACAGGGCATAGTGGAGGTTCTCTTATACTTAGCAAGGGAAGGGCAATTGTTCATGTTCACAGCAGCCTAGAATATTTTCCAGCAGCTGTTGCCTGGTATTTCTTTCTACATCTTTTTCTTTCTCGGTTGTGAGCCGGGATTTGGCAGGGATCCACATGTTCATTTTCTATTAAAATGTAAAATAAATCCACAAAGGAGTTGTGGACTTCTCTGTTGAAAAGCAGGATTTAAACATAGCATCAGCAGCATCCTCTGCTACTACTACTGATGCTGACACTGATGCTACTATTGATGATGATGATGATGATGATGATGATGATGATGATGATGATGATGATGATAAGAACTTGAGGTCACCCGGTGAAGTTTAATTAATAGACGTTATTTGCTGCCACAGATGTGGTGATGCCACTGTCTTGGATTTAATTGGGGGGGGCGGTTAGATGTACAGGTTCCATTCCGGACCCTCCTGTGGATACCTGAAACTGTGGATACTGGGGACACCTTTTTAAAGACAAGGAAACATCAGTGGTTTTGCTGCAACAAGGTAAAAAATGAGATTCGTTTGCTGTCCCCCTGTCTTTTTAACAGGAGTCCCAGCATCCATGGGTACCAAAACAGTGGATACTGGGGCATGCCTGTACTCACAGAGGAAGATGGGTGGGTCTACCTGGAACTTTTTGTGTTCAGAGACAGGATTCTACTGCTGAACTAGTTGCTGAGGGAGGGCTAGGGACAGGGGGCTGGTGCCTTCATGCCTTATGGGTGGGCCTGAAGGGTGGGCCACTAACAGGGTGGGCCACTGTTAAAAGCAAGTTGTTGGACATTCGCTCTGATCCAGCAGATGTCCTGACCTGGCTCCCAAGCAGAAGCCTGGCAGGCTGGTCAGGGCTGCAGGACCCTGGAGAGCTCCAAGTGCACAGCATTCTCCAAAAGGAGCCAAAGGACTGGCTCTCTGGGAGGACAAATGCTCTGAAACCCTGATTAGATGAAGCTTTCTTTTGAAGCATCCGAACATTGTCACCCATATACATTCTCTCGGTACTCTTTGCCTGTATGAGACATTCCGTGTGCAATCCGACGTTGGCCCTTGGGTCAATGCTAGCCGCTGGCATCGACCCCATGGCAGCAGCGCTGGTGCCAGAGCATCAACTGGCAGCCTCACATCAGCACTGCTGTGGATGGGCTAGCGCTAGTGGCAGCATCGGCCCAAAGGCACCAGCCGAAGGCCACGCTGCGCTGCTCCTGCGCCAGCTGAATCAGGGCCATGTGGCCTCCCAAACGGGCTTCGGAGTCCCGTCCTCCCGCTATGATGTAGCGTCGACGCAGGGGGTGCAGTAGGATTGCTCTGCCCCGTGGTGAAATGGTGAAAGATAAAGGATGAAATCAGGATGATTTCTTTCACCCAAGAAATGTATCTCAAATTTGGCATTGAGAACTTCCAGCCCAGCCCCAGGGCTATCCTTGAAGGGGGCAGCAGGCTCCCACCGCATCCCTCCCCCACCCGCTATGACCCTAACCCTGAAGGTAGGTGTAAAGAAACAAAGGAGTCAGATTTAAGATCTGGAGAAGAGATTCCTCAAAACTGAGGGGAACTAAAATAGATGTTTTGTGATCAAAGTCTGATTTGTTAAGCAGAATGCACTAAAAAAACCCAACAAAGATCTACATTTCAGAAGACCTGTGCAAGTAAAGATGACAAAATTTATATAAATCTCAGTGCTTAGTTAAGAAGAGCTTGCTTGGAAAAATGTTTCAAGGACATCCACAAATCCTTTGTTATGAGCTGTCCCTGCTTGTGGGTCTTCCTCAGCCTCCTCCTGCATTCCTCGCTGTTATTTTAAACAAAGGGCTTTTTCAGAATTAGGTTCCAAAATCCATATTTAGACACCCTGAATAAGTGGCCTGGTTTTCTCAAATGCTTCCTGGACAGGCTCACTCAGATTAGATGGAAGCAAAGGGCTTTGTGAAGAGCATGGTACTTATTTTGGGACAAGGAGGCGATTTCTCAAATGATGTTCCTGTGCAGTGCGCAGTGTGTTCTACAAGCAGGATCAAAACATAGGAGCTGAGTCGCTGTGAGTCAGGCAGCAGATCCTAGGCATATTCAAAGGAGGTTGGGCATGCTGAACTCCCTTTGATGCCATGGCACAATTCAGGGTTCACATCTCATTGATCTCCATGCCATCATTTGCTCTGTGACAATCGAGGGCAACACTGCAGATTATACATGAGAATTCTGTGATGAGTAGATGCCATCTTTGTGGTTTCTTTAAAAAACAACTACAGTAGGGCAAGTTGGATGGGGGTCGTGGTGTGGAAAGAAAAGGGGGCTAACCCCTCCCCCATATAGCAAGCCCAATCCAAATTGGCCCCCAAGCTGTGGTTAGCATATTATGCCCGTAAAGTTCCCTCTCCATGGTTTATAGCAGGAGTCTCCAATGTAGAACCTGGGCATCAAATCCAGCCCACCACAAGATTTTATCTGGCCCGCAGTAACTTGAAATATTTCACATTTTTACTCATTATATAGCGTTTCTCAATTTAAGCACGACATTGTTCCTTTTTGAATGTCACATTTCTCTTTTGTTCTGATTCTGAATCAAATCATGCTGATTACAAAAAAAGATCTAGGTAAAACACATTCATTCATTTAAATTTCATTTTATTCACTTATAAAATTGATTTTTTTTCAGCCTGCAAAAGGCTGCAAAAGGTACTCTGTGGCCCTCATACTGAAAAGTCTGGAGACTTCTTTATATAATACAAAGCACCACTCTTGATTGGACCGTAGTTTTTGTATAAATAAATGATTGTGTGAACGGTCTAAACTCCCTGCGGGCAGGAAACTACGGCAGCAGGGATGCCAGGAATCTTTCTCTCTAGGCTAGGATTTTACTTGCAGGGGTTTTTTAACTTGGTGGAACATACAAAAAAAAAGTCATCTCTCCCACCTGCATCTCAACCGTGTGGTTCAAGCTACTCTGCCACCTCTTTCTGTGGCATGTGTCAGTGAGAGGCATCCGTTTTCAGGACAGAGAATGTGCGATCAAAGCATTGCTACCCTACCCTCGAAAGCACGTCTGTCTTCACCTTCCGTCTCTTTAGCAGCGTTCTGCTTTTTTCTTTTTTTTTCTTTTTGACTGAGATGCTTTGAGGCTGAAAGTGACACTCTGTTACAGGAAATACTGCAATTACCAAAAATGGCCTCCATCCGTTTTTCCATGGTTTCATAGATTCTCCTTGCTGCAAGGCTTTTTTATCAAAAAAAAAAAAAGTGCCTGTGTGCAGAGAGCCTAAAACCAACCTGGCCTGCTATTTCTTGCATCCCTTGATCCGTGCTTTCCCAGTACAGGTTAATTGCTGTCCTTGGACATCCGTATGGCTCCTATTAATGCCAATTGGAGCCATATGTGTGCATTCAAGTGCAAAATCTACCCCAAAGCATTCAACCACCCACCCACCCACCCACACATTCTAATTACTGGATGTGCTGTTGCAAAGTGACTTCTTTCATTATCACTCTTACTTTATTTTTTAAAGGAAAAATAAAACTTTTTTTATTTTAAACTTTATTTTTTAAAGTTTAAAACTATTTTTTTTAAAGGAATCTGGCTAATGATTGCATTATGATTGCATTATAATGATTCCAATCGGTCAATCCTCCAGGAAGTCAAGCCTGATTGCTCCCTGGAAGGACAAATTCTGAAGCTGAAGCTCCAATACTCTGGCCACCTCATGAGAAGAGAGGAATCTTCAGAAAAGACCCTCATGCTTGGAAAGGCAAAAGGAGAAGGGGGCGGCAGAGGATGAGATGGTTAGATAGTGTCACCAAAGCAATGAACATGAAATTGGGCGAACTCTGGAAGCTAGTGGAGGACAGGGAGGCCTGGCGTGCTGTGGTCCAGGGGGTCATGAAGAGTCGGACACGACTTAGCGACTGAACAACAACAACGATTGCATTAGTGATTGGGAGCAACTAATCTTCTCTGTCACAGATATTGTATTTATTTTAGACCCGGCATTGCCGAACTCGGGCTGGCGGGCCAGCTCCAATGTCTACCTGATTCTTCACTGGCGTGAACGGCTCTTACCATTCTGCCTGGGCTGCTTCTGAAGACCCCAACTGCAGCCTCCAGAGGTCCTCACCATCAGCTGCTTCAGCTTGAAACTCCAAGTGTGATGCATGCTGGGGTAGCACAGCCCAGATGTGGCTAACCACAAAGACCCCTGGGCAGCGTTGTCATGCAGCCGGAATGCTGTGTGGGAGGAACGGGTGAGCGGCAGCCCGCTTGTTGCGTTCTGGTCCATTTCAACCGTCTTCCCCGCCCCTGCGCGGGGGCGGGGAAGACGGCGAAACAGACCAGAACGCAACAAGCGGGCTGCTGCTCACCCGTTCCTCCTGCCCAGCGTTCCGGCTGCATGACAACGCTGCCCCTGGGGCTGCGGTCAGGATCTTCGGAACTGCTTCCAGAGGAACAGAAAGTCCCGTTCACACTGGGGACACTTTTCTCAGCTGTAGTGGTCTCCAGTTTAGACTGTAGTGGTCTCTAGTGTCATCTTCCGTTAGGTTGCCACACATATTCATCTCACTTTTATCCTGAATTCTGAAAATCCTGTCTCAGGATTAGGTCAGGTCACAAAAAAGGCATGAAGGGGACCAGCTAGCATTTCAGTTCAGCAAATGTAGCCTAAAGGCGCAATCCTGACCTGAGTTAGGCCGGCACAGTCAGGCCAGCAAAGTTTGGCCAGCACAAGCGCCATTGTAAAGTATGTTTGGAGCAATCTTGGAGTCAGAGAGGCCAACACAGAGATGTGCACCATCCTCTCTGACTCCAAGAGTGGTCCAAACGTGCTTTATGGTGGCTCTGGTGCCGGCCAAACTGTGCTGGCCTAACTGTGCTGGCCTAACTCCAGGTTAGGATTGCACCCTAAGAGTCCAATCCTATGCATGTCTACTCAGAAGTAATCTTATTGTGTCCAGTGGACTTTCCTTACTCCCAGGAAAGTGTGGATAAGATTGCAGCCAAAGTTGATTTTCCCTCTTGCTTTCACTTTACATCTGTAAAGTAAATTTTGTGATCAGTTTGGACTTCATAACCACAAGGACTAGAAAATTCATTTTGCATATTGAAATTTCTTTCTGCGTATCCCAGTAACTCTGAAATGTAGAGTGTGTTTTTTAAAAAAAATTAAAAAAAATTAAAGAATTCACCTGGAAATGGCATGAGCTGGACAAATTTCATGCTTGTGACTTCGGTCTACGATGGAACCCTTCAGCCCAGCTCGGGAAAGGCTTATAATTAAGAATGGTTGACCTGCTGCCTTAATTTAATTGAATCCAGTATACAACTTGTCACTTGTAACTTTGATAATGATGTGGAAGGAATAATTCAATGCCTTTTTGTCCTTAACTGTAACTGACAAAAGGAAACTTTTTACAAAAGAAGGCACTTTTCAGAACCCTGCTCTCAAAATCACTGTAGATTAGCAATAACAACAAAGTATAAAAGGAAACAAATTATCTCCTAAATCCTTTAGCACCAGGACCCACTTTTCAGAATGAAATTTTTCAGGACCCACCTGGAAGTGATATCATGCCCAGAAGTGTCGTCATCAATCAGGAAAATTTTTAACACCCCCAGGTTAAGTCTAAGGTAGCTGTTACCATGTATGTAGCCTGTTAAAAGTACAGATCTGTAACTTTTCCCCAAATGCAGTCACATACCATGTGTCTCTTGAAAAAATCTACCATGTATCTCTCGTATCAAGTCTAATATATCAAAAATAAAAACCCCATTGAAGGTTGGGTACTCATTTTACCGACCTCGGAAGGATAGAAGGCTGAGTCAATCTTGAACCAGCTACCTGAAAACCTGAATTCTGCCCGGATCGAACTCAGGTCGTGGGAAGAGTTTCTAACTGCAATACTGCAGCCTGACCAGTGCAATACTGCAGTCCTACCACTCTGTGCCACACAAAGTTCATGTGGCAGTAAAGCTTAAAGGTAAAGGTTTCCCCACGACTGAATGGTCTAGTCGTGACCAACTGCAGTTTTCATCTCCGTTTCTAAGCCGAAGAGCCGCCATTTGTCCAAAGACAAGCTTCCGTGGTCATGTGGCCGGCATGACTATATGCCATAGCGCACGGAATGCCGTTACCTTCCTATCGAAGTGGTCCCTATCTATCTACTCGCATTTTTAGGTTCTTTTGAACTGCTAGGTTGGCAGGAGCTGGGACAAGCAACCGGAGCTCACTCCGTCACGTGGTCTCAAACTGCCAACCTTCCGGTCCACAAGCTCAGCGATAGCGGTTTAATCCGCAGCGCCACCATCATGCGACAGTATTGAGTCCTTAATAAGGTATCCTGGCCTCAAGCAATCAAGCAGCAGTATTTATATACTGCTTTTCAACACAAAGTTCACAAAGCAGTTTACAGGCTAATAATGATGAAGTTAGATGATTCCCTGCCCCCAAAGTGCTCACAATCTAAAAAAAATGCAGATCACCACCAGCAACAGCCACTAGAAAAGACACTGAGCAGGGGGGAAGAGGGACAGTTACCACTTGGAGAAGTGCCTCTTGCCCAATTAGCTTTAAAGTTAAATGGTCAAGCACCCCTATTCAGAGACATCATCCAGGCACACCAGGAACCGGAACGCCCGGATGATTGGCAGGCCTCCACCCCTATGGCGGAGGCCAGCCACGCCTCCCTGCGCCTCGAATTGCTCCATTTCAGAGCGATTCGGACGCGCGGGAGGGTGGGCAGGCCCAGGAGCAGCTCGCCCGTCCTCAGGAGAGGCGGCGCGGCCTGGGCCCGTCCGCGGAACTAGCGGAACGGCGTACCGGGTCGTTCCGCCCAGATGACACCACTGCCCCTATTTCAAATCATCGCCCAGCGCGCAATATTTGTGGGCATTCAGGGAATAATCGAGCACACATTAGAAATAACAGGCACCTTTATCATCTTTCATTTTAGAATCTAATCATAGTATTGTAGAGTTGGAAGGGGCCTACAAGGTCAAGGGCCCTATCTAGTCAAAATCTTTTGACGTGTTTAAAACGTTTGAAATAATTTGAAGCTTGTGTGATTGAATCTGTCGAGTGCCGTACCTTGGAAAAAAATATATATATACACTGTTATGAGACTTAGAAATCCGAGGCTGAGACAATGGGGAGGGATGAAACATCTGTACCGGCCGCTCCAGATGGTTTCTGCAGTCCCAAAATATAGGGCAGCCCAAGCTCACTTCCCACTTTGTGCCAGTTTCCCCAAACTAGTTTTCCTGCTGTGGTCTCCACACAGCATGAGATATTGTGGATGATATACATGCCACTGGGAGGCTAATTAAAATTCGAGCAAAGCTGCTCTGTTGCTGCTCCGGATGGGGAGGGCAAGAAGTTCATTAACGTGAGTTATCTTTCTTTTTTATAGTTTCCCCGTTTCCTTAAAGGGCATGTCTGGGGGGGGGAATTATATCAATAAAGACAATATATAAACACAATTGAGCACTGGTGGTAACCCCTTATCCAGCGGCGTCATGCAGCCGGAACGCTGGGCGGGAGAAATGGGTGAGCGGCAGCCCGCCCGTTGCGTACCGCTCCGTTTCGCCATCTTCCCCACCCTGCAGGGGCGGGGAAGATGGCGAAACGGAGCGGTACACAACGGGCGGGCTGCCGCTCACGCATTTCTCCCGCCCAGCGTTCCGGCTGCATGACACTGCTGCCCTTATCGCTTACGCCAGTGTCACAAAGTTGCCATAAGACACTTGGAGCACTGGCGCTAAGGACGTACCGCCAGTGCTGGACCTGCATCAGTAGGCGCTCAGCCCCAACGCCATGCTGCCGGCGGTGCGTTCTACTGCCGCTGGCGGTGTACTCATTCGGGGCAGGGGGAGGGTGTGGGGAGGGAAGTACTGGTTGGGGAGGGGTGGAGCAGGCCCAGGCCAGGAGTGAGACCGGCGATGGCCTCCACGCAGCCCAACACGGAGGTTCTCAAGTCTGCGCCTGCAAAATAGCGGGTGCAGAATTGAGGGGGCCCATTGCCGGACCAGAGCCCTCACCTGGGGGAAGGGAACGAGGAGCCTCCTACGACTTCTGTGGCACCCATAGAGGGCAGTGGTAGCAGTTTTGGCACCGCTGCTCGTCCAGGGGCCAGGCAATTGAGGATTGGGGTGTTAATTCCTGGACTTAGGAGCCATTACGTGCATTACCCAATGGTCTAAGGGACACTTGTCCGTGGCCCCAGCCCAGCCCAGCCAGTGTGGAATGAAGACGCAAAACCACCAAATGGAAGGAACAGTTTGTCTCAGTAGTGTTATTCAAACCATGGGTCAGGACCCACTTGGCGTGTCACGACCTGATGTCAGGTGGATCGCGGAAAGCTGGGAGCAGCCATCTTGGGAACTGCAGACCTCACTCTTGCAGACCTGACTCAGCCCATAGAGATCCCAGCTGCAACCTCAGGCAAGATGCTCACCCTGCTGATGCGGGGCCCCCTGAAGCGCGGGGCCTGATGTGACGACATTGGTCACGTTGGCTAAAGGCCGGCCCTGACAGGTGGGGAAGGGCAGAACTGGGCAAGGGGTGGGCGGGCTGGTGGGTGTGTCAGCCCAGGGTGGGGTGTGTGCTAGGGATGTGGCTGTTAGGGGTATGTGCTTGGGATTCTGGCCAGGCGGCCACCTCGGAGCTGCTATTTAGCAGGCGCAGATCCAAGGAGCCCACCTGCGCCCATCCAAGGGCCACGAACATGCCCTTATGCCAGGGAGGCTCCTGCCTCCTCCTAAGTGGCGCTGGATTTGGCACAGGCCCATTGACCTGCCTGCTCCAGCGCTACGTAGGATTGGGCTGTCAGTATCCATCGTTTCAGTTATCCGCGGTTACCATGGATACCGGGATGCCTATTAAAAAGATAAGGGAACATTAAACAAATCTTTTTTTTTTACCTTGTTGCAGCACAGCAAAACTACTGATGTTCCCCCAAGCTTTAAAAGGGTGTCCCCACAGTTTCAGGTATCCGCGATGGGGTCCAGAATGGAACCCCAGCAGATATTGGGGCGTGCCTGTACTTAATGTTCAGAGCACAACAGAGGCATCCGTACCTTTAAACAAAGCTTGAAGTCCAGCTTTTGTCCACAACCCTCTGCCTGTAAGGAGTTCTGTAGATTTAGGCCAATGGGGTTAGAAGCAGAGACAAATCTTTGATCTCTTATCTCCCGGCTGTGCGCCAAGCCTTTTTGAATGCTGCTGCCCTGAGATATGAGACCTTGTCAATGGCTTACATGAATAATGAAAGATGAACAGCACACTGCAGATTATCAGTTTTAATGCTTTCCGCCAAACAGTTCATTTTTTTGTTCCTGCTGCCTGACCTTTCAATCTTCCCGCACACTTTTGGGCAGTGCTACTCCTTATCAGGCCTCCCCACGAAGCACCCTGTTTGCCAGCACCCCACCCCCACCCCCGGCAAGCACCACCTTCATGTCAATAACCAAAAACACGCGAAGGATGACATTGAGTGGACGTGGCTCGGCGACCAGAGATGAAAACAATGTGGGAACGATGGAGATCCTTGGAGCTTATCAGCCAAATAGGACACAGGATGCGGAAAAAGTAATCAGGGTAAAGCGGTTATCACAGTGTCTCCCAGGAACAGGTTGTTTAAAAAACAGAAAATGAAATAAAAAAAATCTGTCTGTGCTCAAGATAAAAATTATGAGATTATTTTAAAGCAGATTTATCTGGGATTTCGTACATGATGAAGGGTACGAAAAATAAATAATAAAGGGTACGAAAAATAGGGATAAAGTCGATAGAGGGATGTTCTTTTCCCTCTCTCAAAACACCAGAACCAGGGGGCATCCACTAAAACTGAGGGTTGGGAGAGTTAAAACAGACAAAAGGAAGTACTTTTTTACCCACCGGGTAGTTAATCTGTGGAACTCCTTGCCACAGGAGGTGGTGATGGCATCTGGTCTGGATGCCTTTAAGAGGGGATTGGACAGATTTCTGGAGGAAAGGTCCATCGTGGGCTATAGGCAATGATGGATTGTGCAACCTCCTTACAAAGGTGGTGGGCTACTGGTACCGGGTGCAAGGGAGTGGCAACAGGACGCAACAGGATCTTGTTGTTTCATGCCTCCCTGGGGCACCTGGTGGGCCGCTGTGAGATACAGGAAGCTGGACTAGATGGGCCTTTGGTCTGATCCAGCAGGGCTCTTCTTATGTTCTTATGTTCTTATGTTCTTAAGGGTGCCCGGACGTCCCAAGCAGGCACAATCATAAAAATCTGTCTGCCTGTCTGCCGGTCTGTCTGATCTGGCAGTTCCAGCTCCCTTCTCTCATTTTGGCTGGGGTATGTAGGGGCAGGAAGCAAATTTCTTTCCCTTCCTATTCATTCCTAGCGGGAAATGCATTTTTGTGGGCGCAGATCCTGGAAGGCTCCTGCGCACTCCAGTGCTGCATCAGATGCAGCACAGGCCCACCAGAGGCGGAGGAAGGGTGTAGCCCAGGGTGGCGCGAGCCATGGGCGCCGGCAGCAGTGGGGCGCCATTGCGTGGAGTCCGCAGACTAACCCACGCTCTGTGTGGCCCACGCACCCTCCCTATTGAAGCTATTCTGGGTGCAGGGAGACGTGGCTGGGCAACGCACAGGGGTGGGGCGACGTGCTGGTGGCGCAGTTTCGTTGCCCTGCCATGGGTGCATTCGGGGCTCCATTCATCCCTGAGGCCAACTGGCCTGCCTGCCCCAGCGCAGCATAGGATTGCACCGTCAATGAGATTCAGCAGGTGCTGTGTTGGGTTGGGCTGATAGTGAGTTCTAAAGGGAGACGTTTTTATCCCTGCCCTGTTTGCACTGGTGAATATTTTCAATGTAGTTGTAGGGTCAGCTATGTCCATCTCTAAGTCCATTTCCTCGTCTACCTTGCTGTAGCTACTTGTGAATTTTCATTCGTCTTATCTATTCGCCACTTGATGTCAGGGAAGGGCATGCATATTACACTACAGACCGCACTGCATTGTGGGGTTTGTAGTTTTAAGATGGCATGAACCATCTTCCTTCTTCGTGAAGTCCAAGTTTCTTTTTTTTTGGTGCCGCTTGGGAAATTAACCTGATGCTCGTCTGGCCTGCAACTTCTTCTGAACTTGGGCTACAAACTCTCTGAAGAAGGATTAAGCGTTCACGCCACAAAACCTCGGCAGTTCTCTCAAGCATGAACACTGCAGTAGGTGTTTCCTTAGTATTCAATAGCTCATGAATATTTCAGGATAATAAATGTCAAATTAAATGCTTAACGATCTTGTTTACACTTAAAGGACCTTGAGAAAGATCAGTTAAAAAATGAAGGCACACGACACTTGCTTTTTGTTCAAGAGCAACAGCAAAATACAGGGAAACAAGGTATGTTGGAGAACCACTAACAGCCCAAGCCTAACTAACTTTCCTATGCCAATACAACAGTGACAATGGGGCTACATGCTGTGTTCAATGCAATGTGTAGTTTGAGCCAGATATCAGAGGACCTGGGTTGGCAGATTTACTTCTGTGCCTAGAATTGAGAACTTCATTCATTCATTCATTCATTCAGTTTAGAACAGTGGTTCTCAAACCTTTTAGCACCAGGACCCACTTTTGAGAATGACAATCTGTCTGGGACCCACCAGTAGCGATGTCATGGCCAGAAATGCCATCATTGTGACACCAGAGCCTGCTGTTTTCCTGAGAATGCAGAAATAAATTGGGTTATTTCTTAGCCATTTTCCAGTAGAAAAATGAGAGCACAATCCTAACCTGGAGTTAGGCTGGCACAGTTAGGCCAGCAAAGTTTCGCCGGCACAAGGGCCACCATAAAGCGTGTTTGGACCACTCTTGGAGTCCGGGGGGACGGTGCACGTCCGTGTGCTGGCCTCTGACTCGGGCAGTGCAATCCTATACTGCACTGGAATGGCGAGGCCGACGGGCAGGCACAGATCCGAGCAGACCGCGCAGGCTGAATTGGGACCACCCAGCCTCACAAATGGGTCTAGGATTCGGCCTTAGGGCAGAATCCTGGACCCACCAGCCCGCCTACCGCCCGCCTGCTGCCCGCCCAGAAATGCCCTCCCTGGCTCGGCTGGTGCAGAGGGAGCCAAGCGCGGGTGCTCTGTGGCTGGCGCTGCCTGAAGCGCCAGTCTCGGGGTGAGAGCACTGATGCAGGCATGCCACTTTGCGGCCCCACATCACCACTCTGCGTAGTGGCAACATTACAGGATACCTAGGATCAGCGTTGTCATGCAGCCGGAACGCTGGGCGGGAGCGGGGAAGACGGCGAAACGGACTGGAACGCAACGGGTGGGCTGCCGCTCACCCGTTCCTCCCACCCAGGGTTCCGGCTGCATGACAACGCTGCCTAGGATGGCACCCC
>JAJKFI010000017.1:5682580-5695036 GCA_029204185.1 Lerista edwardsae | reverse complement strand
GGTCTCCAAGCCCCCAACTCTGCTACTATTTACACAAATACACAACACACCCCACACTAAAAATGGCCCCCTCTGCACATAAACATGTAGACAGAATTGTAACTTAGCATTTTCTTTAGTGTGGCAGAATTCTGTAAGTGTGCAGGTTTTTCATGGGGAGCATTCAATATTTGATTCTGCGCCTCTACCCCCACCCTGCCGACACAGCTGATGCTGTTGATGGCATGAACTGGACCCCAATCACAACCAGTTTTAACTCCCACTCGGATGTAGGAGTGAATGTGTGAATGCTGAATGTGTAAATTGGCATATGCAAGAGGTGTGTTATAGATGGTTTTTCTCTTCTCTTTCAAGAGTCAGTGAAGCTCTTAAGGTCCTGGTGCAGAACACAATTCCTTTGGTGGCATTCCCTTCCCAAGTGTTGGAGGGATGCATCTGTAGATTTCCTCGCCTTCCTTTTCTTTTCCTGATCCTTTTTTTCCTTTCATGTGTCTTGGGTGAAGGGGTAGGAGGCAGATTCTTATTGCGTTAACATGCAACTGAGTGGCCGTTGTTGAAGGTTATTTCCCTGGACAAACGACTCTTGCTGGATTTGGCTGTTGCTAAGCTTTCTGTATGCAGAGTGAGAGGGAGTACGTGTTGCCTGTTTTCTAAGTTTAAAAAAGGATTTCAGTAGAATCAGTGTCAATAAAAGTAAAGGAAATGAAAAGCAGGTTTTGAGATCACTTGAAATGATTCTTAGCATGAGAACAGTGCTTTCAGGTGCAGGACAGAGGGCAGTTCCACGGAAACATAGGAACATAAGAAGAGCCCTGCTGGATCAGGCCAAGGCCCATCTAGTCCAGCTTCCTGTATCTCATAGTGGCCCACCAGATGCCTCAGGGAGCACACAGGACAATGAGATCCCTGCATCCTCTGATCATTCCTTTGCACCTGGCATTCTGAAGTAGCCTACTTCTAAAAACAGGAGGTTGCACAGACCCATCACAGCCTGTAACCTGCGATGGACTTTTCTTCTAGAAATCTGTCCAGTCCCCTTTCAAAGGCATCCAGGCCGGACACCATCACCATATCCTGTGGCAAGGAGTTCTGCAAACTAATTACACGCTGGCTAAAGAAATATTTTCCTTTATCTGTTCTCACTCTCCCAACACTCAATTTTAGTGGATGTCCCCTAGTTCTAGTGGTGTTCTGTGAGAGAGGTTCTGATGCCTCTCTCCATTCTATCCATCCCCTGCATAATTTCGTACTTCTCAATCATGTCCTCCCTCAAGCACCTTTTCTTCTAGACTGAAGGCACAATCCTAAGCTGCGTTGGAACAGGCAGGCCGGCAAAGCTGCATTGTATTACCCCTGCTAATTGGGCAAGAGGCACTTTTTCCAAGTGGTGTTCCTCTTATATTTAGCAGGGGGAGAGTAATTGTCCCTCTTCACCCCCATGCAGTGTCTTTCTAGTGACTGTTGCTGGTGGTCTGCCTTTTTTCTTTTTAGATTGTGAGCCCTTTGGGGACAGGGCACCATTTAACTTTTTAAATGGGTCACGACCTGATGTCAGGTGAGTTGTGGAAAGCTAGGAGCAGCCATCTTGGAAACTGCAGGCCTCACTCTTGTCCTAATCCTTTTGTGAGTGTTAACAGTTTGACTTTTTCAAGCGAGAGTTTTTAAAATTTTGTTTTAGTTCAGTGCTTCTCCATCATATTTTGTCCTCATCTTGCTTTCTGTCAGGGATGTTTCCTGGTTGTACAACTGCTGCAGTCCAAGAATGCCAGTTTGCATTGAGTGTCATTTGATTCTGTCACAATGACGGCACTTCCTGCTTGATGATGGCACTTCCGGTGGGTCCCGACCTGAGTGCCATTCCCCAAAGTGGGTCCCGGTCTGAAAAGCAGGAATACCACTGCGCTAGCAGCTAGCATCGGTCCACTGTCAGGCCTTGGCTTGCACTCTGAAAAGCCCCAAATGCTGTAGCCTTTCCTATGTGCCCCAGCCTGTTGCGAGGCTCCCCTCTTGTGAGACTTCAAGCTGCCATCAGAGCAATATGGTGCTCCAATGGGAATCGGAGGGGCGGATGCTTAACCGTTGCCCAGTCTCTCCTCAACTTTGCCAATTCCCCCCCCCCCTGCAAAAAAAATCAGGTCTCAGGCAATCCATTTACTAAAGCTTGTCATTGGGGTTCCATTGAACACATCAGCACATGGCACGCAGCAATTTGCTCCCCCAGCGTCCTTCCAAAAGGCAAACCCTTTTCAGGGCTTGAAGAATGAATCGTTAGGCAAATCGTGACGGGTGCATGCCAAACAAGCGCTTTTAACAAGAGCCCTGGCTCATTACGCTGATTGTCTTCCATCCAGCTGGAATTCTGCTTATAATGCCATAGAAATACAATGCGGACCTAATAGAACAGAGCGATTGTCGGGGAGATTTTTGCGTCCAGATGCCCACCCAGTCTTTGTGTTCTGCTCAGGGGTTTTTTTTTTTCCCCACTTGTTTTTGCCCCTGTGATAGCTTCTTAAAGAAGTTGGAACAAAGCGGTGTAAAAGAAGGGAAAGGACACCGGTACATCCTTTTTGGTGAAATAAGGAAGGACTTGAGGCAGGGGGAAGAATCAGGCATCATCACAAGCTATCTTTCAGCAGCGTAGGGGGGCAGCACTGGGGATGTCAGTCCTGACCCAGCAAATAGTGGCTCTCCCCTGATTATGAGAACAGGCATGGATCCCTTTGGTTCTCATGGGGTCAGCACAGTAATGGCATCTAAATGATTTAGCAACAGGTACTCACTTTTGATTAGCACTTGTGCTGGGGCCCGCCCACCGGAAGTGAGGTCATAGCCAGAACCCAGGAACTGCCCCCAGGAACTGCCGCGCCTCCTTGGTAGGCTGTGCGGCGGCCTGGGAGAAGGCCCAGGAGTCCTGGGCCTTCTCCGTGGCCACCGTGCGGGCTACCGATTCTCTCCCCCAGGAACTGCCGCGCCTCCTTGGGAGGGAGCCCCAGGCAGCCTACCTTCTCACGCTGCTGCTGCCATCGTGCTGCTCCCTCGCTCCGCTGCCTGCCTGCCTGCCTGGCTCTGAGAACATGCAGGCAACTCAAACGTGCAGGCAATTCAAACGTTGCAGGGGGCGGAGCAGAGCACAGACGGAGTCGACGAGTGGGCGGGCAAATGGGCGGGGCCAGCCCTAATCCTAGGAACGGGTACCCGCGTACCCCCGCGTACCCGCTACATGACATGTCTGGGCCAGCATCCATCAGGTCCAGCTGCCTCTGGCTGCTTGTCATAACCCCCCACCTGGCCTAGTGCATGGTACATGTACCATGCACTATGCATTGTCAGAAGGCTACATGGGGCACTGTGAGGTGAAAACATGGCAGGTCGGAGGGGGGCGTCGAGAGTTCCCCTTGCCAAAGACTCTCTCAAACCCAGAGCTGGGTCTGTGTTACAAGTTTGTATTAGGCCGAGAGGAATTATGCTTGGGACTGTGGATTGCGCCAAACGTTCCAACTCCTCTTCCCTTCACCTGTAAGCTCACCTCCAACACAGTGATCCTCAAACCTTTTAGCACTTTTCAGAATGACAGTCTCTCCGGGGCCCCACCGGAAGGGATGCCAAGGCTGGAAGTGCCGTTGCTGAGACGCCGGAGCCTGCGGCTTTCCGGAGAAGGCAGCAATCAGTTGGGCCACCTCTCAGCCATTTTCCCCGCAGCAAAGTGAATCAGAAAGAAAAAAGCCCCTTGACAACCTTGACACAAGCAAAACAACCACACAGCCCTCCTCCTTTCCCGCATCCCAACTTCCCATATTTTCAATATGGCTGCTCTAGGTGCTTTGTGACCCACCTGAAATTGGCCCCCAACCCACTGGTGGGAACCCACAGTTTGGGAACCACTGCTCCAACGCCGCCATCTCTCTCTCTCTCTCTCTCTCTCTCTCTCTCTCTCCCTTCCATTCCTTCCTGGTGCATCTTCAATCCCTCCCCCTCACCGCATTCTTAAGTCACTCTGCTAGGAATACATTAGACCTCTGTTTTCAAAGGGGACCTTTGATTTGATCATAATAGAACCGGCAAGATACCTGGTTTCAATAGCATCCATAGAGGGGGGCTGGGCCAGTGATGTCATGCAGGGGGTACGCGAGTACCGGTTTCTAGGATTACAGCTGGCCCCGCCCATTTGCCTGCCCACTCATCGACTCCGCCCCCTGCAGGGTTTGAATTTCCTGCATGTTTGAGTTGCCTGCACATTCTCAGAGCCAGGCAGGCAGGCAGGCAGGCAGCGAGCGGAGCCTCGCCTTGCCTTGCCACTGAAAAATGAGTTGCTCTGGGGTTTTGGAACTGTTGGGTCACTTTAACATGATGCCAGGCCTCCTTAACATGTTCTGGGGGTGCTGTGGAATACTGTTGCAACTGTTGGGTCAGTTTAAAATTGTCTGAGGCCTCAAAAAGGGCTTTTTTCATGTCACTTCCTGCTACGACCTCACTTCCGGCTTATGACGTCACTTCCGGTGGGCGGGTCCCGACACGTGCCAATCAAAAGTGAGTACCTGTTCTTAAATCATTTAGATGACACCACTGGGCTGGGCGCTACGTTTTGCAAGGCATCTTAACTTGTTGTGTCAACCGCTCCTCTCCCTTGCTGTTATAGCCAATCCTGGGGGTGAGGTAATGCAGAGATGTTGCTTTCACCACCAGGACTGGCTATGAAGGAAAGGGACAGTTTACAAGGCAAGACGCCTTGCCAAACTTAGCACTCCCCTCCTCTAGGGATGTTACTGCCTGATTTCCCCTTCTTCTTTCTTTCGAATAGTCTCTCACTCTTCCTGCTCCCACCAAGAAACAAAACGCCACTCTATCAATCACTTCCTCCGAATCAGCGACAGATAACAAATATAATTCAATGGCTGGCGGCTGTTGGCTGGTAAAAACTAACTCAGAAGGGACTATAAATAAAAGACACACACCCCAATCTCTCCATCAGCTGCTTCTAACCAAAGTGTTCTTGCTCTCCAGCCAGATCCCTTCAGAACAAAGTCCCATTTATGAAGGGCAGTAATTTATCCTTCACTTATAGCCGGCTGCAGCCTCTGTGTCAGTGGTGCTCAGCACGCCTTCGCACAAAATAGGCATTTTGAAGGGACGTCCATGATGGAGACTGCAGGCAACTTCCATAGAAGTCCGAACATCAGGGGGCTGCCCATGGATACCTGGCAGAATCCCATCCTGCAACTTGGTAGCTGCAGCTTCCAGTGGTGTGAACACTATCCACAGTATGCGCACATGTGCATAAGCATAAAAAGCACCCAGACTCATGTGTAATGCAGCCACTGCTTGGGAGGAAGCACAGCCCAGGATCCAGGAATGAGTCTCCCTATCCCTGGGTAAATCCCTGGGTATCCATGAGTATCCCTGCTCTAGCGCAGTGGCATAGCTGTAGGGGGTAAGAACTTAAGAAGAGCCCTGCTGGGTCAGGCCAAGGCCCATCTAGCCCAGCTTCCTGTATCTCACAGTGACCCCCCCAGGTGCCTAAGGGAGCTCAGTAGACAACAAGATGCCTGCATCCTGTTGCCACTCCTTTGCACCTGGCATTCTGAAGTAGCCTACTATTAATGTAAGGAGGTTGCCCAACCCATCATGGCCTATAGCCCACGATGGACTTTTCCTCCAGAAATCTGTCCAGTCCCCTTTTAAAGGCATCTAGGCCAGATGCCATCACCACCTCCTGTGGCAAGGAGTTCCATAGCTTAATTACCCGCTGGGTAAAAAAGTATTTCCTTTTTGTGGCAAGGTAAGTTTTGCAGGTGCCGCAATGAGCCGTGTAAGTGGCCCTTCCTACTCGCCATCAGAGCCATTCTGGGCAGCAACTGTGTTTCCATCGCTGCACAGAATGGCTCTGATGGTGAGTGGGAGGGGCTAACTACATACTGCACACTGCATCACCACCCCCTGTATCTACAGAACTGTCCTAAGCACTGCTTCAGGGACACCATTATCACCATACCTGGGACTGAGTCCGGCCCACTCTGAAGCTTTTTCCCCCACGTTTAATGTCTAGGGACTCATTCAGATTGTGTACCCCGTATTGGCTAGCCCCACAGAATAAAAAACAAGTGCAGTCATGGAGTATGCATGTCCTGGATCCTTCCATGGCAGTTTCCTTAATTAGATGGGGGGCAGGTATCCGACTCACTGGTGTAGCTAATGAAAGTGTAGCCTGGTGCAGAGGGTGAAATGATGCCCTGGAAGTGACATCACAACAGGAAGTGACATCACAGTCACATTTTTACTTTTTTGGATATAACTTTTGATAGAACGAAGTTATTACACTCCAATTTATTTCATTGCATTCTGCCTTAAATTCCACATCAAATGAAATATAACATGATGGTATTATTCCTAAAAATCCTGATTTTTAACAAGCCACAATTTTTGCACGACGGTTGTATTTTCATATTCTGGGGTTTTTTTCACCACAACATTTGATGGAGTAAAGATATTACACTCTGGTTTGTTTTGTTGCATTCTGCATTAAATTCCACATCAAATGGTATATAAGATGATAGTATCATTCACACATACCAAGATTTTCACAATTTTGGCCATTAGTGTCAACCTCAGTTTGTTGCCCCACTAAAGCTTGTTGCCTGGTACAATTGCACTCCCCCACACCCCTGCAGCTACGCCCCTGATTGACTGGTCCTCTATAAATGCTGGCTGACTTTTAATGGAAACTAGCCTGGATGTGGTGGCGCAGCAAGTTAATCCGCTGTTGCTGGGCTTTCGACTGCAAGGTTGGGAGTTCGAGACTGCGTGACGGAGTGAGCTCCCGTTGCTTGTCCCAGCAGTTCGAAAGCACCTTTGCAAGTAGATAAATAGGGACTACTTCGGTGGGAAGGTAACGGTGTTCCGTGTGCTATGGCATGGAGTCATGCTGGCCACATGATTGGACAAAAACGCCGGCTCTACAGGCTTTGAAACGGAGATGAGCACCGCCCCCTACAGTCGGTCATGACTAGACCATTCGGTCGTGGGGAAACCTTTACCCTTACCTTTAGCCTGGGTTCACGTGGGGGAGGGTGTGAAAGGGCCTGCAGGGGCGGTGCATGAGTGCACCGTCAGCATGGACGTATTTTGTGACATGAATGAAGCCTGCCTGGGTGAGAAAGAGCCTCCAAACAAGCTCCAGCACCATCACATGCCTTTTAACGTCCATCCTGCCTGCAGCTGAGCTGGACGTTTCGATTAGAGAACTGATGAGTTTGATGAGCAGGGCTGGCTCTAGGAGTGGCAGGGCCCAATGCGGGGCATTCCTGTGGGGGCCCCCGCACTCCCCACAGGGCCCCCCACTCACCAAGAAGAGCACTTGTGGCGCCACACACAAAGTGCAGCACCTGGAAATAGTTGGTGGTGACAGGATGACGCCACTGCCAATTGCTTCCGGGAGGCCCATTTTGGGCACTTCAGAAGCTGGGGCAGCTGAGAGGGCCCAAGGGAAAGCTGCTCTGCAGGCCCCACTGACCTACAATCCTGAGAGATCCTGACTGTAGCAGGGAGCAATTGCTCACTGCACCAAAGCGCGGGGCCCGATGTGATGGCATCGGTCACATTGGCTTAAGGCCGGCCCTGTTGATGAGTATGTTTAGTTTGAATGTGGGAGGCAGATCAAATTCTAACCCACCTTCCTCCCTCACGTGCACACATGCACGCATGCACGCATGCACCTGCCTGAAACAGGAACAGAGACACTTCATCAAAGTTGGAAGAGAGGAGACTGTTGGCAGCTTACAGTCGCGGCTGTCCTTTAAAACATCTTTTTTTCCCAGCGCCTCTTTGGCAGCATCCCATGGAAGGGGCAGGAAAGGCTGCTCCATTTGTTCCAGCCACCGTGACTATCCCCTCCAGGGAGATCCAGGGATGATGTGACATCATTATGTTGTGTCGTTCCAAGGGGGCTTCTGGGGCGGGGGAAATGTTTGTCTTCTTTAGTCTCCTGAAATTTTCAATTATTTTGATTGCGCGCCATTGGAGGCAGAAGTATTTATGTCGGGGGGGGGGGAACTACTGTTACATGCTCTAAACCCATAAATAGAGATGGGAGAAAACAAGCACACAACTTTCTGCAGTTCTCATTTTTGTAAAAACCAAAACTGTAAATCTTTGGAAAAATTAAAACTGCTCTATTTGGTTTTTATTTATTATTTAATGGGGGAATACACGGATAATGACTGCGGCTGCATCTGTGGACACTATACCACCTATGTCATCGACCTAGGACACTTTTCAAGCGGTTATAATGTATAATTATAATGTAAATTTTGAATAAATACACAGTGTCACTTTTTGCACCATTGGTGCCAACGGGAGCAATAATCTTTCACTCCAGATTATGTTGCAACCAAGGCAATGATGTCATGCAGGGGGAAGGCGGGGGAACTCAGTTCCACTAGGTAAAATTAGGGCTGACTCCGCCCACTTCACTCTCCCTCCTCCCCCCTCCTGATTCCTCTGCAAAGAGCTTTTCTTTTTGGTTGGCCGGCACTCAGAGGGTTAAAGGGAGCGACTCCAGATTCCTAGGGGGGCGAAGGGGGAAGGGCTGCAGTGGGGAAGTCCCGTCCTGCACAGCCCCCTTCCTCGCTCCCTCCAGCCACACACGTGGAGTCAGCAGCCACTCTGGTGAGTCTGCAGCCCACTGGGGAGAAGGGGCGTCCTGCGGGTGCGGTGGCAAATCGAGGGGGGCCCTGGAGGGGACAGAGGGGAGCTGGGACTTTTTGAAGCTGCCCTCCTGACCTGCCCGGCATAAGCGGGCTTTGGTGTGGGGAAGCGCCCAAGGGTGCCGTCCGGAGTGGTGCCGCCCCTCAGCCCCTTCCACAGGTTCCTGCCTCATTCTGCTCAGCCAGCCTCAGCTTCAAGGCTGCTGCCCCCATGCCAATTTTCAACTTCCCTTGCAATTTTGAATAACTCCACCTCACCTAGCCGCGAAGACCAAGGAAAGGCTTTCGCCGCTGTCTCTCCAGTCCAGAGCATTTCACTGGCCCTCTGGGTATGAGGTTTCTTTGGGAGACTGTCCCCATCGCTATTGGAGCTGCAATTGGGGAGGGGGGAATTCTTCGCTTTCTGTTCTGTAGGCGCCAGGCCCTGTACAGAACTGGCTCGCTCCGCCCACTCATCACTGACATCGTTGCTGGCTAGGAACCAGCCACGGGTAGACCTGCGCTCCGCCAGCCTCTGGCTTATGACGTCACTTCCGGTGGGCGGGTCCTGACACGTGCCAATCAAAACTGAGTTCCTGTTCTTAAATCATTTAGATGACACCACTGAACCAAGGATGTAGTTACAGTGGTGCTGGGGGGAGGGGTGCAGTTGCACTGGGCAACATGTTTTAGCGGGCAACAAATTCAACTTGAAGGGGCCAAAACTGTGAAAACATTGACAATTATGAATAATACTTGTCATATATCATTGGAAATGCAGAGTGCAATGAAAAAAATTGGAGGGTAATATCTTCATTCTATCAAACGTTATGGCCCAAAAACCCAAGAAAACGAAAATGCAATTATGACGTCACTTATGTGTTGCGATGGGTGCAACCTGGAGTTAGGCTGGCACAGTTAGCAACGTTTGGCTGGCACAAGAGACACCATAAAGTATGTTTGGACCACACCCAGGGCGCAATCCTATGCAGCGCCGGAATGGCGAGGCTGACTTGGCAGCGCAATATCCAACACTGCATAGGAGAGGCTGGAGCCTACCCCCCCACACACACACACAGCGGCCTCGCAGACAGAATTAGGATGTGGCCATATGGCCACCTCCCAAGCCCGCCCTGCCCAAGTCCCGCTCCTGCCTCCCTCCCTCCCTCCCACCAAACTCCGCACTGTTTTGGCACGAAGCCTCCCTTGCGCCGACCTTTGGTCGGTGCAAGAGACGCTCCCCATCGGTGCTCTCAGGCCGACACTACGAGTAGCATCGGCTTGAGCACTTTAGCGCCAACATGGGTTGCTGCTCGGCGCTCCCACATCAGCACTAATGCCATAGCATCGATGCAACGACGTTGCGTTGACACTATGGCAATGCTAGGATTGCACTGTCAGAGTCAGAAAGGCCAGCAAACAGCACATCCTCTTCCCTGACTCAGAGAGTGGTCCAAACGCCCTTTATGGCATCCTTGTGCTGGCCAAACTGTGCCGGCCTAACTCCAGGTTAGGATTGTGCCATGATTTTGCAGGCACAGGTCTGAGTAGATCCCTCTGTCCTGCTGAGGCTTACCCCTGGAGAAAGGAATGCATGTTACTGACCCCCATCCCTTTTGCAGGATGCAGCACTTTTTTGAGTACCTGCATCAGTGGGGGGGGGAAGCACAGGATAGGGCTAAATTTCTTGTGTCTGCTTTACCTGCATCGGTGCAAAACATCCATATAATACGTACTGGGGGGGGCATACAGTGAATAGTTATTCAGGAAATGTGAATCACATTGTTTACTGTGTTTCTTGGAGAATGATTCCGCTGCCCGATTCCCTCTCTTGTCATTCCTGCCTTGGTTCCGCACTCTGCTGGCCCCCACACTTTTTCTTTAAAAAAGCAAATTGGCAACATTAATCTCAATGAAGGACAATGTTGGAGCCTGATTCCCTTTGCTCAGCTTCTCATAATTCATACTTAAACGTTCTTGTGGTGGGTGGCAGGAGCACACAAACCGACACACAACAGGCTTCAAGGTTGCAAACAGGGACGCTTCTTTTCTCGAACAGGTCAAAAGTTGAAGGGCCTAATCCCTACCCAACTTCCCAGCACCGATGCAACCGCAATGCAGTCCCTAATGAAGGAAACAAACGTACCTTAACCTTGGGGAGGCCTCCATGATTCTCCCCCTATTGCAGGATGCAACACGTGCCCCACTAGTGTGGCTGCTGGAAAGTTGGATATGATTGGGCCCTAAATAACCTGGATCTCTCTCTCTCTCGATCTCTCTCTCTCTGTGTGTGTGTGAGAGTGTGTGTGTGATGCATGTGATGAAGTCTCTCCCGAGTCTCTTTCCAAGTGGGCATGTCACGCTTTCCGTACACATGCTTAGGTCAGTGGTGGGATCTAAATGATCGAAGAACAGGAATGGTGACCGGGACTCACATTTGATTGGCACGTGTCGGGACCGTTCAAAGCGGCCCAGCCGCACCCCATAGCCCGCCCCTTAGGTTCCGCTGCCTTCCTGCCCGCCGCGCAGGCTGCCCTTGGTGGGCACACCCCACCACCACTCACTCAGGCCCCTGGCCCACCCCCCACCCCAGCGAGCAGGCACCCCCTCTGAGGCCAGGAGCGCTTTGCCGCGCCGCGTCCATCACGGAGCCGGCAACAAATGGTGATGAGTGGGCGGAGCTAGCCCAGATTAGGTTCAGGAACGGCTTAGGTGAGTCTCAGCACATGGGGAAGAAGAACGTAAATACTTGGAAGACTATCTGAGAGTTGGCTTTACCACCTTGATCAGCAATGACATAGAGAAGCCACCTTGCGTTCTGTGCACTGTTGTTTTCAGTGCTGAATCAATCACTGAACTCAAAACTCAGACGTCACTTAGATATAAGTCACTTAAATATAATCAGTCAATCAATCAAACAGTATTTATATACTGCTTTTCAACACAAAGTTCACCAAGCGGTTTACAGGCCAAAAAATAAAGTTAAATGGTTCCCTGTCCCAAAAGGACTCACAATCTAAAAAAAAAGTTTTTACAAAACACCACCAGCAACAGCCACTAGAAAAGACACTGTGGTGGGGTGAAGAGGGACAATTATTCTCCCCTTCTAAATATAAGAGGAACACCACTTGGAAAAGTGCTCTTGCCAGTTAGCAGGGGTAATTCAGAACATTCTGAGAACATTCTAAAAAGGGTGTGGAATTCTTTTGACTTTCAGAAAGTGGGATTTATTAAAAACAATGACTTCCTGCTTAATGACATCACTTCCAGTCCTAGGTCTTACGGTGTTCTGACAGATTGTCATACCTTAAAAGGCGGTCCTGGTTCAAAGTGGGTTGGGACCAGTGCTCTAAGCTCATTGCTTTCTAACATTCCTTTTTCTTTTTCAACCCTAAAAAAGAAACATTCCTTTTTCCACAGGGGCATTTCTACCAAGGAATCCCTCCTTGTTCAACAGCCACAGACCCCGTGCATGTTGCAAAGAACTCTGAAAAGCCTCCTAGACAGTGTGACCAGATTCATTGGAGGACAGAGTGCCTCTACCTTTAACCATTGTATTGAAGAGGGAATTTGGGCAGGTGCAGTTCAACTTGGAAAAGTTTAAAAAGCAGCATCTGTATTTGATCATCCTGCTCCTGAAGCAGGACTAGGCTTATCCAGGGCTTTTTTTTTTCAATGGAACGCACCAGAACAGCATTCCACCACCTTTTTTGTCCCGGCCTGCCGGGAGGAACCACGCACGTGTGCGATTTGTCCTGGCAAGCGGGGAATCAGAGGC
>JAJKFI010000017.1:5662462-5682570 GCA_029204185.1 Lerista edwardsae | reverse complement strand
TCCCCGCCTGCTGGGAGGAACCGCGCACGTGCGCGATTTGTCCTGGCGAGCGGGGAATCAGGCGGGGGGAAGCTGCGTCTTCCTCCCGCCTGATTCCCCGCCTGCCGGGAGGAACCGCGCACGCCCTTTGCCGGCTTTTCCCTGCTGCCGCCAGCCTCAAAGTGCCAGCAGCAGCCAGGAAAAGCCGGCAGCCAGGGCAGGGAAGCTGCCGCTGGAACCCCCCCCCCCCAGGCAGGAGGCGCACCGGCGTCTCCTGCCCTGGCTGCTGGTCGGGCACTTTAAAGTGCCTGACCAGCAAAACAAGGAGGCGGGGCTTGGCTTCTGGACAGAAGCCACACCCCGCAACATTGTGACGTCACAACATCATGACGTCATGACGTTGTGTGCGTTCATGCACCTTTTTTTTTTTTTTAAACAAAAAAAGCACTGGGCGTATCCCACTATATGGAATCTCATTAGTATATTTCTAATGCAGGAAGTGCTTGATTATCCGCAGATTTTTCATCCCCTGATTTGGCATGGAAATCCAACATGGGGCTTCTCAAGTCAGCATCAGAGATTTAGCTTGGTGCAAACTTGAGAAGCCCCATTGTAGAGGCTGGGGCTTTTTTAGGGTAAGGGGACAAATGGCCCCCCGAGGAGACCTCTGGCAGCTTCCCTGGCCCCATGGGGTACAGTTGCAACCATTTCAGTGCTGCTGTACCTCTGGGCTCCAGGAAGCATAGGACAGGGCTGTCCAATGGCTTTAAAGGAGAATCAGTCCATCTTAGTGCCGCAGAGCTCTATCAGTTGCTTCTATTCATTTATGTGCATTTATGAATTGCTTTTTGGCTGACCATGCTCTCAGAGTGCATGCAAAAATAATGCAACATGCATTGCTGCTCTGCAGCAAGGGCGACAGCTGGCTCTTGCACAATCAGCTCTACCCAGAACTCATGTTCTGCTCCACCCAGGTACAGAATCTGTGTTCAGCGATTTGTATAAGGGAGTCCATTTCAATGTGAATGAATGCGCCTTGTGTTCTTTTTGATAGCTCCACATCCAGGTGTACTGTACACAGATTGCCCCCGCCAACAGGAACAGGTGAATAGCGGCATCCCAGTTCAGACAAACAATAATTGCACCTAATAATAATATGTTTGTTTGTTTTGCTTGCTTGCTTGCTTGCTTGCTTGCTTGCTTGCTTGCTTGCTTGCTTGCTTGCTTGAAGAATTTATACCCCGCCTTTCCGATGCCAAAGCAAATGCCCAAAGCGGCTTACAGAGAACAGGCTTACAAGTACAATGTAACCGTAATATGTAAAACAAAGTAAGTAAAACACATTAAAACATATTAAAACAACAACAAATTAAACATGAACTGGAACACCAAGAGTGAACAGGAGTGAAAGCTAGACCCAATTCTCCGTATCAGGACGTATTGGAGGGTGGGAAAAACAATTGACCAGGGGAGTGAAACAGACTGTGACAATATACCAGAGGGACAGAGGGCAGACAGCCACACGGTCATCCAAAGGCCAGACTAAATAGGTATGATTTGAGCCCTCTCTGAAAGGCCAGTTTAGTTCTTAGTTCTTCTGGTAGGGAATTCCATATTTGTGGAGCCGCTACAGAGATGGCTCGTCCCATTATTATTATTAATAATAATAATAATTTATTTATTATCAAATAATTTAATTTATTATTAAATTATTTATTATTATTATTAATTTATTAATAATATGATAATATATTATTAATAATAATCATTACTAATAATCTGCAATGATGATGATGATCTCCAATTGTACAGAGGTACCGTTTAACATTTGAACAGCCCTAGCGTTTTTCAGGCCTTCTAACCCAGATTCCTGTTTTCCAACCAGGCATCTCTGGGATAATCCAAAAACAGCTAATGAAAACAAGAGTCCTCTCCTGCTGTTACTCACTACTGGCTGGTAAACACTGGTATAGTGCTTCTGAATATGGAGGCTCTCCTCTGTCAGCATGATTGGTAGCTGCTTGATACACCCTGACACAGCAGCATCCTGACTCCCTTTCAACTCATTTAGCACATAAGCAGGGTGACACTGAAATCGGTTTTGGGTTCATTGGCCCAGCGTTGCTCACCATAGAAACAGACCTCTTGGTCTTTGTCATGGTAAACTGCATTGCATCCCGGGTCACTGTGCGAAAAAAAACACATACTGTTCAAAACAGGGATGATGTTTCAGGGTCTGTCCCCATGTGCAGGAGCCAAGAATCACTGTACTGTGTGTACCATATACAGTTAGTCCTTTTCATATGCAACCTTGCTATCTGCAAATTTGCTTATCTGCCAGGAGCAGAATTGCTACTTTCCTCGTTACCTGAGCCTCTGTCCTCGTTATCCACTATGCAGAGACCTTCCAGAGGCTGCAGTCACCTTCAGAATGGAACCTGCAACCAGCACTGATTCTTTTAAAATGGCCAGCAGAAGCATCCACCAACCATACTGGTCCATACTGGTTGCAGGTGCCATTCGGAAGGTCCCTGCAGCCTCTGGAAGGTCTCTGCAGCATTCAGATATCTTTTGGCACTTCCTGCTGCACTCTGCTGGCTTCCTGAGGGTCTCTGCTGGCTTCTTCTGATGGCAAATAAGGTACCCCTTGCACCTAACCTCATTGATCCCATAAGATCCGTGGTTTGTTATTTGCGAATTTGCTATCAGCCAGGATTTCCAGGAACCGAACCCTAGCGGATAATGAGGACTGACTGTAATTGTGAGGGTCCACATTTCCTCCAGCAGCACTTGTTTTCTCGTCATTTGAATAACTCGGCTTCGCTGTATCATTTCTCCTGCTCATATTATCTCACATCTGATTATATCCTTTTAAAAAAAGTTTTTTCAACCAACAATTTTTTTTTTTGTATTGCAAAATGACGTTGTAGGCATCAAATAGGACATTTTGGCTCCCACGAAATAATGGCTTCTTGGAGAAATGAATCTGGATCATCTGTAATTCATAAATACAGCAGGGGTCTGCTTTTCCCGTCAGAGTGGAATGTAATTTAAAAATGCCACTTTTGTAGATATAAATTCGGCATGATCAGGATCTTTCACGCTGCCACTGCTTGTGATTATTTGCGTGATCACAAAGCAAAGCAGGGCTGAGTGAGATTCTATATGAATGGAATGCCTTATTTCCTATAACAACCTTCTTCCGTGGGAAAACCTCCTTTCAGATAAGGTGCCCAAAGCTTTCGGCTGCCAGCACTCCATCTCTCCCTCTTGCTTTTGTGGTGGACCAGAGCAGATCAGTCATTAAAAATAATATGTACAGCAAGTCCTCACTTAAAGTTGTTGATAGGTACATGGGAACTGCAACTTTAAGCAAAACCACTAATAACAAAAGCAGTTTTACCAAGGCTGAATTGATATACACAAACAAGACTTAAGGTTTCCTATGCAGTGTATCCCAAACTGTGGAAGGGACCGACTTGGTGGGTCACAATCTGATATCAGGTGGGTCATAGAAAACTGGGAACAGCCATCTTGGAAGCTATAGGCCTTACTCTTGCTATAGTCCTTTTGTGAGTGCTAACAGTTTGAATTTTCAAGTGAGGGTTTTGTTGTTGTTGTTGTTGTTGTTGTTGTTGTTTCAGTGCTTTTCCATAACATTTTGTCCTACTCTTACTTTCCAGCGAGGGAAACAACAGGGATGTTTCACAGTAGTGCAATTGCTGCAGTCCAAGAATTCCGGTTTGCATTCCAGGAGTGTCATTTTATTCTGTAACAATGACGGCACTTCCTACTTGATGATGTCATTTCCGACTATGACATCATTTTCAGGTTAATGACATCACTTCCAGTGGGTCCTGACACGAGTGCCATTCTAAAAAGTGAGTCCTGTTCTAGAACGTTTGAGAACTACTGTCCTACAGCATATTTCTGGTCACACACAAAATCACCAAAACTTCAAAATAAAGACCCTGAGCACTTCTAATATTAAACATGGGGGGGGGCACTCACCAAGAAAAGCACTTGTGCCCCACACACGGCACTTGGAAATAGTTCATGGTGACACGATGATATCACCACCAACTGTTCACAGGAGGCCCATTTTGGGCAGTTTGGCATCAGGGGCAGGTGGAAGAGCCCAAGGTAAAGCTGCTCTGCTCACCCCAATGGCCTACATCCAGTGGTGTTATGCTGCCAGAACGCTGGGCGGGACATCCGGGTGATCGACAGCCTGCCCGTCGCGTTCCGCAGCGGTACGCCGTTTGCTTAACCAATTACGTCGCTTGCGTACATTACGCAAATGGCGTAACGCTGCGGAACGCGACGGGCGGGCTGTTGATCACCTGGATGTCCCGCCCAGCGTTCCGGCAGCATAACACCACTGCCTACATCCCATAGAGATCCTGGCTACAGCAGCAGGCGATACGCTTGTGGCACTGGTGTAGGGCTCCCCAAAGCGCAGGGACATTGCTCACACTGGCTAAAGGCCAGCCCTGGACACATCATTGGGTAAGGGGGACAGTTTTTAGCGTGGCACCTCAGGCATCAGGAGGGCTTAGGCCAGCCCTGACTTTAGAGTCCATTGCATCATGAGTGGGAGGGGCCTCACTAAGCAGACCACCCTCCCCCTTGTAGTTAGGCTACTGTCTGGGAAAGATGCTCCACAGAACTGGGAGGAAGGCGTTCCAAGACAGTCTTCTCTACCTGGTTTCGATATTCACAGTGGCAGCGATCCTTTACCATTTTGGCCCAGAGCAAGGGGCAGGGGCACAGGCCTATTGTGGAAGAAAAGGCAAGGCCATAATGCTTTGCAGCAACAGAAAGATTTGCTCAACGCACTTTCCCGTAAAAGGCCTCGAGTCTCAAGACGCCCATGTAAAATGCTATCCAAAGAAAATTGGGTTCAGAGCACAATCACGATTTTTATTGGTCTTGCAAACCTTTTAAACCTTCTGTACTGTCCGCAAGTGCTGCTCACTGACAAATGGTCCTCTAAGCCCTTAAAAGCTCTGGTTGGGGCACTGGTGGCTAGAATTGCCGCAGACCCTTCGCTGATAGACTTTTAAAGCCGCAGTCTTCCACTCACTTACCTTGGAGTCAATCCTGCTGAACACAGTTATTTCAAAGTAAGCATGCATAGAATTGCTGTGCAGCACCGCAGTCTGATGCACGCTTACGCAGAAGCGAGACTTGCAGTTCAGTGGAGTTGGGCTCAGCCCATGAACAGCTAGGAGCAGGGTGGGGTTTACGATTACAAACCTCCAAGTCTGAACTTCAGCACCATGTATAATTGCTGCAATGTCCCTGTCTCTTTCCTGTTTCATCATCGTCATCATTGCAGTATTCAAGCGTCGACCCTGCCCTCTCTCCAAAGAGCTCAGGGGGATGCACTTGGTTCCCCTACCCTCAGATAGAAACATGTAGGGCAGTGGTTCCCAAATCATGGGTCGTGAGGAGCCAATTTCAGGTGGGTTGCGAAGCAGCCGTATTGAAAGTATGGGCAGAGGGGATGCTTGGAAAGGGGGAGAGCTGTGTGGTGGTTTTGCTTGCGTCAAGATTTTAAGTAGGATTTTCTTTCCCTTTCTGATTCACTTTGCTATTGGGAAATGGCTGAGAAATAACCCAACTGATAGCTGCATTCTCTGGAAAGCAGCAGGCGATGGCGTCACAATAATGCCACTTCTGGCCATGACATCATTTTCAGTAGTCCCAGCCAGATTGTCATTCTAAAAAGTGGGTTCTGCTGCAAAAAAGCTTGAGAATCACTGACATGGGGGGGGGTTATCTAGCACTGGCCCCTCCAGGACTGCAGCCCTAACTGCAGTCCATGGGGCTTGAATGATTAGAATAGAAATCCATGCTGTCCCCAGGGAAACCAACGTCACCAGACAGAATGGAAAGCTGCAAGAATGTTGGGTTTATGCAAAGTGGCTAGGCTCTTTTGAGGGCAAGGAAGTCTTACTCTTCCACAGGCAAATATCAAGACTCCGCCTCCGGGGCGTAGCTAATGAAAGTGTAGCACAGTGCAGAGGGCAAAATGTTGCCCCGGAAGTGACATCACAGCAGGAAGTGATATCACAGTTGTATTTTCATTTTCTCTTGCTTTTTGGCCATAATCTTTGATAGAGTAAATATATTACACTCTGGTTTGTGTCATCACATTCTGCATTAAATTACCTTTCCAGTGATAAATAACATGATGGTATTATTCGTACTTACCAAGTTTTTTCACAATTTTGGCCAGTAGTGTCAAACTCAGCTTGTTGCCCCCCGAAAGCTTGTTGCTTCGTGCAATTGCACCCCCTTGCATGCCCCTGTTCTGACTGGGTATTCGGTGGTAGTTTAGTGACACAGGTGTCGGCAGCCTTGAGCTAGGACGGACTAATGCTCTGAATCAGCAACTTCATTGATTCAGGATGCCTCCCATTTTACTCGAGAAAGAGAAATATCTTAAATCAGTGGTATTCGAACCTTTTAGACTGGGTCCCACTTTTTCGAATGGCATTTATGTCGGGACCCACCGGAAGTGATGTCATTAACCTGGAAGTGATATTGTGGCAGGAAGTGACATCATCAAGCAGGAAGTGCTGTCTCATTGTAACATCATCAAATGGCACTCCTGGAATGGCATTCTTGGACTGCAGCAACCATGAAACATCCCTGACAGAAAGCAAGATTAGGACAAAAGAATATGATGTAAAAGCACTGAACTAAAATCAAAATGTTTTAAAAACTCTCACTTGAAAATTCAAACTGTTAACACTCACAAAAGGAATATAACAAGAGTGAGGTCTGCAGTTTCCAAGATGGCTGCTCCCAGCTTTCCGCGACCCACCTGACATCAGGTTGCGACCCACCAAGTGGGTCCCAACCAGTGATGTCATTCAGGGGGAACAGACCAGAACGGGCATTCCGGATCCTTACGGGCACTGTGGCTGATTCCAGGTTCCCGACAAGTGCCAATCAAAAGTGAGTTCCTATTCCTAAATCATTTGAATGACACCACTGGTCCCAACCCACAGTTTGAAGAACACTGCCTTAAATCAATCAAGAAGAGAAGGGACTTGGGGGTCCTCAGCCTGTCCTCAGCACCCTCAGCCCTCCTCAGTAGAAGAACAGGGTATAAATATCGCAAATAGATTTTTTTTAAAATCAAACCTACAAGCCCAACACGATTTCAAGGGCGCACAGGTTCTGCGTGCAATATTTACCCAATCTGATGAATTTATTTTGAAGCCATTGCTTCTAACTGTGTTTAAAATGCAGCATTAAGACACTTAAAACTGTCTCCTTATTAGCATTTGCACGATAGTCAAGACACATTACACTGGGCTAATAAATTTATTTTTTTATGGAATGGAAATGTCATCAAAGCGCAGTTAATCTGAATTGAATTAGATTGTAATTGGTACTTTTTGTGTGTAAGGAATAGAGATGCTCCTTTGCCGCCTTCATCTGGCAATGCGGAGAGGCGTGACTTCTTCCCCGCCTGTTTCTTTCTGCAAATGTGTGGTCTGGTGAACATCTCTGGCTGTGTCTTTGAGCAGCTTTGAGCACCTCTTGAAGCATTCGGCAGGTTTCTGTCCTCTGCAGGAAGTGCAGGTGCAGCTTTTACTGGAAAACGGGCACTGCACATCATCCAAAAATGAAACTGGAAAATGTCGAGTGCTGCTCTTACAACAGGGAACCTACTTTTCTGTTTTCATCCATCAGCTATTGGAGCAATGCTGGTGTAGGTACTGTCAGGCAGTTGCTAAGCCTATGTCACTGTGCGGGGCGGGGGGGGGAGGAGAACCAGCATCAATCCCTGACAAGCTACCCTGAGGGACATCAGCCACCAACATGAGTACCTGCAGGGGAGTGCAGATCACACTGGGGACGCAATCCTAACCTAGTGTTAGGCCAGCACTGTTAGGCAGCAAAGTTTGGCCAGCACAAGAGACACCTTAAAGTATATTTGGATTACTCTCATAAGAACATAAGAACGTAAGAAGAGCCCTGCTGGATCAGGCCAAAGGCCCATCTAGTCCAGCTTCCTGTATCTCACAGCGGCCCACCAGGTGCCCCAGGGAGGGATGAGACAACAAGATGCTTGGATCCTGTTGCCACTCCTTTGCACCCGGTACTCTGAAGTAGCCTACTACTAATGTAAGGAGGTTACAACCCCTCATTGCCTATAGCCCACGATGGACTTTTTTTTCCCAGATAGACCAGATGCCATCACCACCTCCTGTGGCAAAGAGTTCCACATACTAACCACCCACTGGGTAAAAAAAAGTACTTCCTTTTATCTGTTTTAACTCTCCCAACCCTCAGTTTTAGCGGATGCCCCCTGGTTCTGGTGTTTTGAGAGAGGGAAAAGAACATCCCTCTATCGACTCTATCCCTTCCGTGCATTATTTTGTATGTCTCAATCATGTCCCCTCACAGACAGCTCGGAATCCATAAGCCTATAGGTGAAGTTTTGGTTTTTTGCCCCAATGTGCATCACTTTACACTTGTCTACATTGAAACGCATCTGCCATTTGGCTGCCCATTCCCCCAACTTGGAGAGATCCTTCTGGAGCTCTTCACAATCCCCTCTGGTCTTCACCTCCCGGAAAAGTTTTGTGCCATCTGCAAACTTGGCCACCTCGCTGCTTATCCCTGTCTCCAGGTCATTTATGAACAAGTTGAAAAGCACCGGCCCCAAGACAGATCCCTGGGGCACTCCGCTTTTCACCTCTCTCCATTGTGAAAATTGCCCATTCACCCCCACTCTCTCGGAGTCAGAGAGGCCAGCACACAGACCTGCGCCATCCTCCCTGACTCCAAATGCGAGAGTGTTCCAAATGCGCTTTACAGTAGCCTTTGTGCCAGCCAAACTTAGCTGGCCTAACTGTGCCGGCCTACTTCCAGGTTAGGATTGCGCCCTAGATCTCTTACTTCCCATATACTGATTATTTGTTTCTCATTTTATTGATGGCTTTCTGTGCTGTTTTACTGGGGGCCCTTGTGCTAGACAAACTTTGCTGGCCTAACTGTGCCAGCCTAACGCCAGGTTAGGATTGAGCTCTGGGTGACATGACCAGAAGGGGTGAGACCGGAGGCATAGCAGTGAGCGGCTGGCCCAGGAACACTAGACTGGGTGGCTGGTCCACGGAAACCGGCTGGTCCAGAGGCACCACTGTGAGCAGCTGGCTCAGGAGCACAGTGGTGAGTGGTTGGTCTTCAAATCCAGCCCTGTTCTCATGAGAGGATGGGGCCAGAGCAAGACCAGAAGAGGTGGGGCCACAGGAGTGATGCTATTGACACACCACGTGACCAGTGATGTCATTCAGGGGGAACGGGCCAGAACAGGCGTTCCGGATCCTAACGGGCTCCGTGGCTGGTTCCGGGTTTTTTGTTTTTTAAAAAACATTTGAATGCTGTGTGCCTGGGCCTCCCTCCAGCCACGGACCCCAACAAGTGCCAATCAAAAGTGAGTTCCTGTTCCTAAATCATTTGAGTGACACCACTGCACGTGACACTACTGACCACAGACAACAGCTACTCCTTGCCACTGTCACACATCCGCGCACCTACACACAAAATGGATAGGGTTGCCAGATTTAGCCTGGAGTTAGGCCGGCACAGTTAGGCCAGGAAAGTTTGGCCAGCACAAGGGACACCATAAAATATGTTTGGATGACTCTCAGAGTACCTCCTCGCCTTTATACTGGAACCTTTATAGTACCTCCTCGCCTTTATACTGGAACCTTCCAGTTGAAGTAGTATAGGGAAAATACCTGACTATATTATTTTACTGACTAACCCAGATGAAAGAAGGGCACTCTCATTAGGGTGTAATGTAATCCCATCGGCTGTATTGATGGGCAGATATAACATCATCCCTTATAAGGACAGAATATGCCCATGTCAGATGAGGGTAGTAGAGTCGCTACCTCATATATTTTTCCATTGCCCCTTTCACGCAGCGGCCCGCAAGATTTTTCATTCTAATATGTCACAGTTGAAATTAGATCATATGGATGAAGTTAATCTTAAATTCTTTCTTATGTCGACTGATCTGAATATGCTAAAGCACCTCGCTACTTTTCTTTGTGGTATTGTAAAATGTAATGCGGCCAGAGAATATGTATGGATAATCTTAACTATAGTTTTATTTATTGATTTTTAATGTCATCAAGGCCATCCTAGTTTTAGTCTATGTATTGATTGGGCAATGTTGCTTTTCCTCTATATTTTTGCTCAGAATAATAACATTTGAGAGTGCCTTATTAGTGAATCCTTAAATTTTCTGGTTGGTGTTTAGTGTTTTTTACATGATAGGCGACTATGTTGTACTGTGTTCTGCTATGCCAATAAAGGTATTCTCTCTCTACGACTCTGGGAGGCAGAGAGGCCAGCACACAGGCATGCCCCATCCTCCCCCCTGACTCCGAGAGTGACCTAAACATATGGTGCCCCTTGTGCCGGCCAGACTTTGCTGGCCTAACTGTGCCGGCCTAACTCCAGGTTAGGATTGGGTTCTCAATGTGTCAAAAAATATGGGGTTTCTGAGATGGGGCCTAGTGATGTCACATGGCAGTGAACAGTTGAGAAATGGAGGGGGGCTGTAAAAAGCAAAACCCAGCAGTGGCCCAATAACAGCTTGAAATTACTCTTAAAGAAACAGGGCCATTTTGGGGAAACTGGGGAGCCCTCCATATGGTGGAGGGAGAAGTTGGGAAACTGAATGAGCACACAGTGATAAGGGCCTCTTGAAACCTGGGACCATCCCTAATTAGGGGGAAGCAAAGAGTATGAAAATAAGTTGGGGTTTTTTTAAGGCAGTGTGTAAGCAAAGTTTTTAAACTATTTCCCTTGTGTTCAACATTCCTTTATAAGACTTGTCAGTTCCCAACATTTGCACGGGAGTGATAAATGCTTTGTTTACATGAAAATGTCTTGGCTGACGCCCACAGGAAGCAGAAGGTGATAGTCAAAACTTCCCCACATCGTTAGGATGGATTTTTGAGTTTACAACTTATGTGCCACCAATATCCATAAGGAAAATGTACATGAAGAGAGGGCTCGGAAGGCCCTATGCTTTGAAACACCTTATATTAGCTTTTTTACAATGAGTTTTACAATAAAATTTACCAACAAACAAAACATTAGCAAAGAGGCAAATGTGTTCCTTTGCAAACAAATTTGATGAGCCTGCAGCAAGCCTCATTGTAGTCTATTATATGGAACAGGATGATACTTGATTGTTAAGTTTGTCCATAGCTCCTAGATCTGCTGATTCACGGCCACATAAAATTGTGATACGTGTGCTAAACGTGCAATACACCAGACTGCATTACATTATGAATTACTGTGCATTACAAATATTGTAATGTTTAATAGCTGAACTTACCATTTAACAGAAATGTTAATTGAAAATGCACCTGTAAATAAATGCCATCAAGCAATTAAAATGCAGTCATAAAATGACCTGAAGTTGCCCCCAATGAATCTGGATCACAGTCGTCAACAACACATGTTTTCTAAGCAGGATTCTCAACTTTGCTGTAATTGTAGTTGATAAAGTAACTTTTAGTACAAGCTGACTTGCCTTTCCCAGTGGAAAATTATTCAGGATTCCAAAAGGCAGACCAGTGCAGTTTTCAAATTAAAACATTTTTAGCATTTCTGTAACTAGGACGGCACAAAAATAAGTGTACCAGGTCATCTACCAATCCATTTCCATAAATACACAACTCACCTACCATTGCTACCTTCCGATAATGACTCTGTAGCTCAGTGATTTTCACACTTGGTTCTGGGGCATTCTTAGATTTCTTGGAAGGTTATCAAAAGATAACCAGTAAGAATATCACTGACAGTGCACAAGTTTCCTTTCAAGGAACTTGTCCACGACTTTCAGTCTTCCCCTTCAATACTCAGCTGCAAAGGAATGTCGGGTATGTTTTAGGACAAGGTTCATTAGGCCCAGCCAGTGCTTTGCATGATGTTACCAGATGAACCTTTTTATTTAAAGCATGCAATGAATCATGCATGCATGTATATGGATGCGGAACTGAGTGTCACCAGGACAGCACAACCCAGGGCCAGTAACACAATTCCAGAAGCAGGACTTGATGGCCCGAAGGCTCATCAAACTGCCCCCCCCCGCCCGCAGGCTAAGAGAAATGACACACTTTTAATGGTCAGTGAGCCAGTGCAATCACACAAAGAAAAACATCAGAAGAGCCCTGCTGGATCAGGCTAAAGGCCTATCTAGTCCAGCTTCCTGTATCTCACAGCGGCCCACCAGGTGCCTCAGGGAGCACACAAGACTACAGGCTGCCTGCATTCTGTTGCCACTCCCTTGCACCTGGCATTCTGAGGTAAATCCTGAGGTAAATCCTGAGGTAAACTTTCTTTATTCGTGTCAGAAGCACCTACATTAATATAATTTTATACATAGATCAAAATAAGTTTTTAGAATAAAATACAAAGTTGAAACTAGATATCATTTGCCCAATCCTGGGCCACTTCAACAGCATTCTCCCTCACCAACATGAGGTCTTCCATTGTGCATGTAGAGGGGCACGGTGTGCACTGTAGCATATGTGAGATGGTTTGTTCTTCTCCACATTCACACAGCATGTCTTTTATGGGGAAACCCCATTTCCTCAGGTTGTCCTTAGCTCTTCCCACCCCAGCATGCAGTCAATTTAAGGATTTCCATACAGGCCACGGTTGTTCTTGGCCTGGTGGTGGGCATACATATGTTTGTGCCCATTCACTTGGCAGCTCCTTGCTCACTTTCCATAGTTCCAATGCAGTCTGTAGCGACTGGTTATTAGGGGGGGGGAGCAGTCCTAAGGAAGCTATTCCGCTATCTCAATCTTGACGGTGGGAGTTGACTGCACTGGTTGAATGCACTGGTGACTAGTCAAGATTCTCCATAGCATTTCTCTTTCACAGCCACCAGAAGCAGCTGCTCATCTTCAGACATGTACTCATAGGAACATAGAAACAGCCCCACTGGATCAGGCCAAGGCCCACCAGGTGCCTCGGTGAGCACACAAGACAACAGGCTGCCTGCATTCTGTGGCCACTCCCCTGCAACCTGGCATTCTGAGGTAAATCTTGAGGTAAACACACTGGTGGCCAGTCGAGATTCTCCACAGCATTTCTCTTTGACAGCCACCAGAACCAGCTGCTCCTCTTCAGACATGTGCTCATCGGAACAGCCCTGCTGGAGCAGGCCAAAGGCCCATCTAGTCCAGCTTCCTGTATCTCACAGTGGCCCACCAGATGCCTCGGGGAGCAGACAAGACAACAAGATGTCTGCATCCTGATGCCACTCCCTTGCACCTGGCATTCTGAGGTAGCCTACCTCAAAAACCAGGAGGTTGTACATATCCATCACGGCTAGTAACCTGTGATGAACTTTTATTCTAAAAATCTGTCCAATCCCCCGCTATGCAGAATCCCAGCACACAAGGCCATTTTCCCCCCATGTGCACAAATTAACACATGTTTAAAAGCCTACCCAGTAATAATAAATGAACTGATTGCACATCATGCCCCATTAACCACTATGTGGAAAGAGACTGCAGCTCAATGGTAGAACACATACTTCATGATAAACATAAGTAACACCCTGGCTTGTTGTTCGTATACGTGCACACATGCACATTCAGAGAGCAATACAGTCTACTTTGCATGAGCTTGAAGAGGTTTTAGAAACATCAGGTGGTAAATTGTGGTAGCCAAGATGCTTATGGGCACCATAAGTCAGAATACATTCAGAGCGCAATCCTAACCTGGAATTAGGCCAGCACAAGTTAGGCCAGCAAAGTTTGGCCGGCACAAGAGACACCATAAAGTATGTTTGGACCACTCTCAGAGTCAGAGAGGCCAGCACACAGACATGCACCATCCTCCCTGACTCTGAGAGTTGTCCAAACGCGCTTTACAAAGGCCCTTGCGCCAGACACACTGTGCTGACCTAACTCCAGGTTAGGATTGTGCTCTCAGTCACAGTCCTACCATTGAGCCGGTGGGGGCAAATGCCCTGGGCACAGCGCTGGTGAGACTGGAGGAGGGTGGCTACAAGGCAGCTTGCCTCTCGGAGAGGTGAGCAGTATTCAGCCCACCAGCCTCCCTTGCCTCTGAATGGTTCCAAATGGGAGTCTGGCCTGACATGGGGGCATGGTGGAGCAGCACCAGTGATATCATTCAGGGGGAATGGACCAGAACAGGCGTTCCGGATCCTAACAGGCTCCGTGGCTGGTTCTGGGTTCCCAACAAGTGCCAATCAAAAGTGAGTTCCTGTTCCTAAATCATTTGAATGACACCACTGAGCAGCACACGGGGGCAGGGAACCAGGAGAGGGGATGGCTTTCCTCCTTCTGTCCCCAGGCAGCCCATTGGCTGGATCTACAACTGAACACATTACATCTATGCTTCTGTGCACTGGTTTTCATTATGCGACTGAGCCCAATTCAAGGTGCTGATTATAAACGCCCTACATAGCTTGGGTCCAGGATACTCGAAGGACCTTCTCCTTCTGCACAAACCTGTTCGTGCTCTGCATTCCTCACCTGATGCTCCACTCTGCAAAGCACTGTTATCACAGGCTCATTGGGTGGGTCTTCTTAGTGGTGGCCCCCTGGCCTTGGAATTCTCACAGGGAGCTGCTTCCAACACCTGACAGAGGAAGAGCTATAGCTCAGTGCTAGATCTGGGCATGCCGAAGATCCCAGGCTCAATCTTTGACATCATCACGTCGGGCTGAGAAAGACTGGAGGAAGACTTCTCTGTCTGGAGGCCTGCAGAGCTTTTTCTAGTCAGTGCAGCCAATGCTGAGCTTGATGTGCAACTGTCGGACTCAGCGGGAAGCAGCTCTGTGTGATCAGCTACTGCAGTGCCTGGTTGATGTGCCTGTGACGTATCTGGAGACCTCCATCTTGCCTTCACACCTCACGTGTTTACCGCAACGAACACCAGGGAAACGTTGTGAGCCCGCATCACGAAGCCATTCTGAGGCCTGGAATGTGTTTTCCATGCCTTGAAACACCTCAGAAAATAACAGTCATCATCACAAAGGGTGCTCTTTTCACTTCGATGAGTAAGCCACCAGCAGCTCACGCCCATGTGAGCTGAAAGGGGAAGGGTTTTCCTGTCTGAGGAGGTGAGGGAACAGACGCTGAGCTTTCCTTCAGCCTGGCATTCTTCCTGTCAGCCTGGGTCATGGGTGTTTGATAGGACACATTTTATACAGCAGTATGGAAAACAGCACACAGCAGGCCTCTTCTGATAACTCCACCTTTTTTTGTTATTTTATTTTATTTTGCATGAAATTTCACTTGGTAAAAAAATAATCAGCCAAGCTTATCAGCCAGCTGTCTCTGGTTCTGTCCATCTGGGCCTTGAGGCCCCAGCAGCCATCATGAACAGGCCCAACTATTGGCACAGGTTCAAGGGTCAGGTGACCGCCCAGGGGCCGCACCAGTCAGATGGCCCAGCCAGCCTGACCAGGCCTGAGGTGGCCGGATTCTCCTCAGAGATTCAAGGCAATGCTGTGCTGGCACTGCTGTTGAGAAATGCTTGAGTGGCCGGTGAATGAAAGACGCAAACCTGTGTCCCCCCCCCCAAGCTAAATGATGCGGGAGAGGACACACTGTGAGGGGAAGGACAGGGCTTTGTCCAGGGCCCCAGCAACTGGTACTACTTGCATTGTGAAGGCTTCAACTGCCAAACGGAAACCGTTCTCCTCTTCAGGCCATGGTGGTCCTTCTCATTCTGAGGACTTCTGAGCTTGACTCTTAAAGAGGCAGCAAATACCGTCAGTTCCCTTTATCTGCGAATTCGCTTATCTGCAAGGGGCAGAATTGCGACTTTCCTCGTTATCTGCGCCTCTGTCCTCGTCATCCACACTGCAGAGACCTTCCAAAGGCTGCAGGGACCTTCAGAATGGCACCTGCGACCACCACTGACCCCTTTAAAATGGCCGGCAGAAGCATCCACCAAACCGTGTTTAAGGGGTCCATGCTGGTCGCAGGTGCCATTCTGAAGGTCCCTGCAGCCTCTGGAAGGTCTCTGCAGCATTCAGAGATCTTTGGGCACTTCCTGCTGCACTCTGCTGGCTTCTTGGGGGTCTCTGCTGGATTCTTCTGAAGGCAGGTAAGGAACCCCTTGCACTTAGCCCCATTGATCCCATAGGATCAAAGGTTCTTTATCTGCGAATTGGCTCTCTGTGAGCATTTCCAGGGACCTAACCCTAGCGGATAATGAGGATTGACTGCACTATATAACAGGAGAAAGACCCTTGCGACAGGTACAAATTGTGCTTGCTCCTACCCATAAATAACGCATAGGGCTACTCATCAATTAAACATGGTTTCATTGGTTATTTAAATGTTATTCGTTGCGTTTTGGACCACTAAATTTACATAAGGTGACCCACTCCCAGAACCTCACTTTTGGTTGGTTTGTTTTTAAAGAACTGCCGGATAACAACTCACAAACCAAAGCTACCACTCATTCTTCTGTGAAAGCAGCATCTTTTTTTTTCTTTTTTTCTTTTTTTGTGTCTTGTTGCACTGATGTTCTGAAGCCAGAAACTGAATCTCCCCTGCTGGGATCTAGAGACCTGATGCTGTGGGGTGGGGGGCAGTGGTGTTCCTGGGGTGTTTGTGCGCAAAATCGCTCTCACCCTGCCTGCAATCTGTTTGAATGTCTTCCTTCCGGACGTCGTTAATATACATGGTATATTAAAACAACCAAGCACAAGAACAGTCCCCCCCCCGTGCTACTGGGCTACTGAATAGCTGATTATGTTGATGTTTTTGGTTTTGATTTGATAAGTTTAGCGTTATTGGGGGTTTGTTAATGGGATGGTATTATTTATTAGTTTAAGATATATGTGAGAGCTTTGGGGCTGAAGTAAAATTCCATGTATGGTGAAATTCCATGTATGGCCAATAGAAATTCTATCCTAGTCTATAAAAAAATTCTATTCTAAATGCTATGTTTTACAGTTAGCCTGAGCTCCTTTGCAAAGCAACCCCTCCCCGTCTGAAGGGGAGGGGGAGGGGCCGCTTTACACAGGAGCTCAGGCTCCTGCAAAACTTAGCATTTTTCCCTCTGTCTGGTTCAGGGGCTTTGAGGCACTCAGCTCTGAGTCAGGAAGTTGTGGATTGGAACTTGCCTCATCAAATGGCCTTGAGCACATCCTCTCTCTCTCCCTCAGCCCTTCAGGTGGAGTGATAAAACTGACCTACTTTACAGGGTTTAAGGATTACAAGATAATGTATGGGAATCTAGTCACTTGGGAGTGCTATACAAATGCTCAGCTGCAATCCCGATGTGCACTCACTGGAAAGAAATACAGTATGACTTACTTCCAAGTAGACCCACATAGGACTGAATTGCATCTATTCTTACACTACAAATGTATGAGGGGGGGGGAATAATTTTGAAGTCTGCAGCAGAGATGTAGCCTCAAAATAGGTGTCTGTGCCTGATGACTTCCAACCTCCCAGCTGGTCGATCGGGTGTCTGCACCCAAAACAGAGCCTGAATATGGAACCTCTTACATATACTGAAGGTGCAATCCTAACCTGGAGTTAGACTGGCACAAGGGATTTGTGCCGGCCCAAGAGTGTTGCAAACACACCACAAAGCACATTTGGACCACCCTCGGAGTCAAGGAGGACGGTGCATGTCCGTGTGCGGGCCAACTTGACTCCGAGAGTGGTGCCAACTCGGTCCCTTGTGCTGGCCTGTTAGGCTGGCACAGTTAGGCCAGCAAAGTTTGGCTGGCACAAGGGACACCGTAAAGTATGTTTGGACCACTCTCGGAGCACAACCCTAGCTTGTGCTGGAATAGCAAGGCTGGCAGGCCTGCGCTGTACCCATTGCAAGTTGGGAGTGCTCAGGAGCCTCACCGGGGCAAGGGCACATTTGCGCCCTTGCCCCAGGCTCCAGCCTCCCCATGAGCTCCTCGGCTCTGTAGGCACAGAGCTGAGGACACCATGCTGCTTGACCCGGGGCCACGTGGCCCATCTCCATCTCCCTCCCAGGGCTGGCGTCAGCGGTGTCATGCAGCCGGAATGCTGGGCGGGAGGAACGGGTGAGCGGCAGCCCACCCGTTGCATACCATTCCGTTTCGCCATCTTCCCCGCCTCCGTGGGGGCGGGGAAGATGACGAAACGGAGTGGTATGCAATGGGCGGGCTGCCGCTCACCCGTTCCTCCTGCCCAGCGTTCCGGCTGCATGATGCTGCTGGCTGGCGTGCCTCCCAACCCCCCTCCCCGCACCCAGTTCCTCCCTTCCTCCTGCCCAGAATTTCCCTACCCCTGCCCAGAACCTAATTCAGCTAGTACATGCGGCGTGGCATGGCCGTGGGCTGGTGCCATTGGGCCAATACTGCTGCTAGCTTGGCCCAACCGCACCAGCGCCAACTTGAGAGTGCCGGTTGGCGCCCTCACAGCTATCGTCGGCCCATTGGCACTTTTAGGATTGCGCCCTCAGAGAGGCCAGTTCACAGACGGGCGCCATCCTCCCCGACTCCAAGCGTGGTCCAAGCATGCTTTAAGGTGGCCCTTGTGTCCAGGGGCAGACCTAGTCAAAATGGCGCCCGGGGCACCCAATAGAAGTGTGCCCCCATGGGAGCCCAGGTCTACCCACCAGAAGCAGCCCTGGGTGGGAGCCCAGGTCTACCCATTGGGACCAGGTCTACCCATTAGAAATGACCGCAGGTAGACCTGGGCTCCCCTCAAGGGAGCCCAGGTCTACCCATTAGAAACGGCTGCGGGTAGACCTGAGCAATGTTGTCTACCCATGCAATGTTGTGGGGGCCACTGGCATCCCCCTAGACAGCCCCAAGATGGCACCCAGGGCTTGTGCCCCCCCTGCCCCCCTAGATCCACCATTGCTTGTGCCAGCAGGCCTAACTGTGCCAGCCTAACTCCATTGCACCGTACGTTATAATGATAAATCTGCCACGGAAACCGATTCCTGGCATCCCTAGTGAGATCTGGCCAGTGCGCAGTCAAGCTGATGGTGGGGAGGCTGGAAACCACCTTGCTGTCAGTGCATCAGCTGCAGCACGTGTGCCTCGCTCTCCTGGCAACGACGCGGCTTGTGTGGGGTAAGTGTGGCTTTAACTGATCCCCGCAGACAGACAGGAAATTTAATTTGCGGCCCTTTCAATCCGAGCTGCTTCCTGCGTCGAGGCACACCTGCAGCACGGACCCCGAGCGCCTGCCAAGTCCCAGCTTTCGGATGCAAAAGCGCGGGGTAGAGATGATCATTGCTTATTGTTACAGCCGCATTGTATCGCCACCAGGCTTCAGTTGCACAAATCACCATCTCCCCACTGTCATTTCTCAGCAGCTGCTGCCCGGCTGCGCAAGGGCTGGAGTTCCTCTCCACTCCCTCTAAAAGCTCCCTCTAAAAGCAGAAGACGAAGGGGTCAATTCTCCGGCGTGCCTGGGGCAGCTAGTGGGGCGGGGAACAGGGAGCGCGAGGGGTTGAATGCATGGAAAGCATGCAGGAAGAAATCCCAACTTCTTTATGTACAAATTCAAATTCTGGGCACAACGGTTATTTACTCGGCAGATTTGCATCCCGGCCCTTCCTCGGAAAGAAAGCATTTCATAGTCGAGACAAACATGTTAGAAAATGAAAATATGCCGACAGTATGGAAATGGGAAGCCCGGAGACATTATATGGGGCACACTAGGATTGTGTCACTCAGTTTTTTATAGCACATCAATGTGCCCATAGGGTGGAATGGTGGGGGGCTTCTAATTTGACCAGAGAAATTGTTGGGGGGGGGAGGCGTGTTTAACTCTTTCTCCATGGTTTTCCTGATCTACGTTTCTTGACGTAGAAAGCTGCTTATTTATTTAGATGTTTCTAAGTCGCCTCTTGTCAAAAGGCCTTTCAAGGCAGCCAACCATGTCAAAAGCACATCGGCCTAATTCCACCTGGCGCGGCGCTGGTGGGAAGGCCTTACCGCTGGCGCTGGTGTTGTGAAAGTGCCGTAAGCCACTTCCACCGCCGTCGGTAAGTCCTTGCTGCCAGCAGGGGCCCAGCGCCCAGAAGAGCAGACCAGTGGTGTCATTCAAATGATTTAGGAACAGGAACTCACTTTTGAT
>JAJKFI010000017.1:5647939-5662452 GCA_029204185.1 Lerista edwardsae | reverse complement strand
GTCATTCAAATGATTTAGGAACAGGAACTCACTTTTGATGGGCACTTTTTGGGAACCCGGAAGCAGCCACGGAGCCCGTTAGGATCCGGAATGCCCGTTTTGGTCCGTTCCCCCTGAATGACATCACTGGAGCAGACCCAAGGCCGGTGGGGGTGACACAAGTAAGTGACACTGCCGCTGGTGGTGACCTCCTTTGGGGGAGGGGGCAGAACTGGGCAGTGGAGGGACAGAGCAGGGCTGGGACCGACAGTGACCTCAACCACCGCATCCTAACCTCCTTTTCGGGCTGTGCATAGAGGCCTTCAAGTCTGTGCCAGCAAAATAGCAGATGTGAGGAGACCCATTGGCGGGCCTGTGCTCTTACCTGGGGGAAGGGGATAAATGTCCCTTTCTCCTGTGGAGCCTGCCCAGTGCCTGCCCAGATCCCGTTTGGATACCACCAGTGATGTCATGCACCCACTACGCACCACTACGCGAGTACCGGTTCCTAGAAGTTGAGCTGGCCCCGCCCACTCGAAGCTGGCCCCTGCTATTTAACCAGGGAACAGTTGAAGCAAACTATGTATATACACATCTCTAGAAAGCAAAGCAATAGAAGTTAAATCAACACTAACCACAAGCTGAAGTTCTTACAAACATGATCACATCCACGGCAACAATCATGACATCACTTCCGGCTTATGACGACACTTCCAGTGGGCGGACCCCGACAAGTGCGAATCAAAAGTGAGTACCTGTTCCTAAATCATTTGGATGACACCACTGGATACCACTGAGCCTATGGTGGCCTCGCAGGAGCCATTGTGGAGAAAGGGGCTTACGGAGGTGTAAGGGGATTAAAATCCCCTTTCCCTCTGAAGCCTCCCAATCGGCCTGCCCACTCCCCATGATGTCTGCAGCGCACTTGTTTTTGGTGTGGCTACACCACCAGGGATGGGGTTGGGGATAGAGTATAGGATTGGGCTCAAAGGCAATGAAGGGCAATACTTCCTGGCTATAGTCACATGGGTGGCCCCAACCAATTAGTTCATTGCATAGCGGGTTGGATTGTGTCATGATGCCACACAGCCAATTGGACCCTGCAGTGCGATGATGTCAGCAACAAAAAACAACGCCAACTCAGAGGGAGGAAAAAAACCTACTGAACTGGCAAACCATTTCAAGGGTTTTCACGTCATTCACAGATAAATTGCCAAAAATTGGAGGTACTTCCCTTCTTCTAACTAGTTTGGAAAATACTGGGGAGAGCTACAGATGAGAAGTCACAGCTAAGCAGCATATTTTAGCAACAAAGAAAACATGTTCCCTTTAATTGCCAAAAGTAGTCGGGAGAGATTACCACACATACCCTAAATGGCTAGAATCCTCCAAGGATTCGATGGTCTGTCAAATGTACGTTTTCATGTATTTTTAGAGCCTGGTTGTAACACTACAATAATAAGATGCAAAGTACAGGAACTGGCAGCTACTATAATCAGAGCTTTTAGAGATAGAGAACTCAGGGGTGATCACTGTTTCTCTGTAGTAGCTCCTCTGCCAGTACAATGATGTAATAGTGGAAAAACAAGACGTTTGTTATAAAAAGAGGGTAATCACAAGGAGAAAAAAATCTCAAGTCCTTCACAAAGCAATCAACTTCAACTTCAGAACCTTTATTGGCATAAAAGCAATCATTTAATTGAAGGTCATCTTTTTTGATACGTTTAATCTATTTTAATAATTCAATTTAACGTTCAAAATTCTCATCACGGAATTAGTCTGCCCGGTTTATGATTGACCTGGGGGGGGATCTTTATAACCAAGCCAGTGGAATTTGGCCAGCTCTTTTCAAGTTCAAAGGTTAAAGCGTCTTGCAACCCAATCCTATCCTTCCTCTCCAACCGATGATACAGTGTCGCCAAAATTTGCAGTGGCAAAATTCCTGGCTCAGGTCTGCATGGTCTCATGATAGGGGATTGGATGCAGAAAGGGGATTATGCACGGAAGGGATAGAGTCGATAGAAGGATGTTCTTTTCCCTCTCTCAAAACACCAGAACCAGGGGGCATCCACTAAAACTGAGGGTTGGGAGAGTTAAAACAGATAAAAGGAAGTACTTTTTTACCCACCGGGTAGTTAATCTGTGGAACTCTTTGCCACAGGAGGTGGTGATGGCATCTGGCCTAGATGCCTTTAAGAGGGGATTGGATGGATTTCTGGAGGAAAGGTCCATCGTGGGCTATAGGCAATGATGGATTGTGCAACCTCCTTACTTTAGTATTAGGCTACTTCAGAGTGCCGGGTGCAAGGGAGTGGCAACAGGATGCTAGCATCTTGTTGTCTCATGCCTCCCTGGGGCACCTGGTGGGCCGCTGTGAGATACAGGAAGCTGGACTAGATGGGCCTTTGGCCTGATCCAGCAGGGCTCTTCTTATGTTCTTAGGATTCAGCTAGCCTTCTCACCATGGGCAGTGGAAATTGGCCATAAGATAAGCACAAATGCTCCTTGAGTTATTCCAGTACGGCTTTCCTCTCTTGTTGCCTGGAGTTATTTGGGCTCATGCATCTGTGTAGTCATTACAAGTGGGTTCTGCCAGGAACTCCCTGCTGGGGCTCCCCAAGGGCCGGAATGCCCACACTAGGCTAACTAGTTTCCCCTTTAAGCAGCCACAGAGATAGGCAAGGGGGAGAGGGTCCTTCACCCACTGGGCCTCCCCTCTTCCAGCAGTCTTGCTTGGATCCCCCGGCTGGCCAGCCTCCTCCAGGCTACCCTCATCACTGGCGTGCCTGGGGTTATGCAGAGCCTCCTCCAGACTCTTGGTCCACCAAACCACCACCAAACAAAGGCAGTCGGCTTCCCTGCTCGGCCACACTGGCCCTCTTACCTCTTCTAGTCGGTGGCTCCAGGGGCGTGGCAGCTACACCATAACTCCCAATAGTCTCCCACAACCACCTGACCTTTCTCCTTGTCCAGTCCTTCCTTTATCCAGTCCAACAATCCATCAATTAGCCGGTCCGTCCAAATGTCATGCTCCTACACCTACTCAGTACCAATCACCCTTCCTTTATCCAGTCCTTTAACGATCCATCCATCCAGCACCTACCCACTGCTGACTTACTGCAGCTCCTGCCTCCCACTTTATACTGAGGCAGGCCAATCGGTGTCTGTTGCTGGGCAGGCTCTAGCTCATCAGCCACACTCATCTGCACCTGTGCTAATCACCCTTCCTAGCCAGGGCCCTCATCAGCCTACCTAGGCTGCAGCTGTGTTCCTGCTGCAGGAGTGCTGGGATTAACCCTGTACTTCCTGGTTTATTTGGACAAGGGGCCACTCCTGATACCATTCCCTGTCTCCTCGGGGTATCTCCTGCCTTTTCCATTACAAAGTGTCTGTATAAATTCCCATTTTGGGCTGTGGGGGACTTTTTCTCCAAAAATCCACCCAATCCCCTTTTAAAGGCACCTTTGCCAGCCACCATCATCAGACTCCCATTACACTCTGGACATGAACCGCCACGACCCCTGGTCTCACCTGTTCCAATTTTATAGCTAATCCCCCTTTTTGGAACCCATCCAATGAAATAGCCCTTAATTTTGCTGAGTCATGGCCTGCCCCTCCAGAACCAGGGGCAGATAGCTTCAAATTCCCAGGTATCTGGCAAAGCTCCACATCGACAGTACCTGATCTCTGTCTCTGCACCTCTTTGCTCATCAGATAAGGGGCCACATGATGGGTTACTTACTCCCTGTGGTTTCCCGAGCAATCGCTCTCCACACTGGTGCCTAAATTGTCAGCTTTATCTTACTGGCAGGGCAGCCCTCTGACTCAGAGGGGAATAATTCAGGATGTCTTGCAGGAAGGGCATGTCCACTTCAGACCACGGCATCTCCCGCACTCTACCTCAAATATTTCCTACTTGCCCCCAAGAGAGGAGGAAACGGTGAGGGGGGGACCAATCTTCATGATAGAAAGAGGGGGGTACAAGACAATGGTATTTATTGTGAGGATAAATATACAATGGAAAGAAGGGGAAATAAGTAGTAAAATGCAGTAAATAAACTTGGTTGTTGGGGAGATTAAAGACGAGCCTAGCTTCCTGCAAGAGGAGGGAAATGTGGACACACAAAACGGAGGAGGAAGAAAGGCCATGAGGAAACAGGACATAGTGTTAGTGTGAGTAGGGAAATGGGGAGATCCGACTGCCCGTTTCATTTTTAAACTGCGTTGTCTATCGCCAGGAGCACAAAACTGCTGGATAGACTTTTTTTTCCAATACATAAATCAAACAGAAGCCACCGAGGGAAAACACATGTGCTCCTCATGTCTCTTTGGTGCAGAGTTACAGGAGCCCTCTCCCCAAACTATTTTTTTTAAATAAGATAATTTGGAAATTTGTAAAACAAACAGAGCAACAAATAACTATCAATGCATCTGTTCTGTGTTGGACACAAAGTAATTTGGGACTCCAAAATCCAGGGAGAAATTTGGGTAGGGTGAATTTTGGGGGTGGGGGGTTGGAATCCAGAGTCTCCATACTAAGAGCCCAATCCGATGCACGTCTACTCAGTAGCAAGTCCCATTATAGTCAATAGTCAGGTAAGGTTGCAGAGGATTGCAGCCTAAATGGAATACTCCAAGAGCCCCTGCCTTATTGCCCCAGATCTTTGGGACTTCTGAGTGTACAGGCGTCTCTGTCTCTGTCTCTGTCTCTGTCTCTGTCTCTGTCTCTCTCTCTCTCTCTCTCTCTCTCTCTCACACACACACACACACACACACACACACACACACACACACACACTTTTGCAGGTGCAGCTGGGCTTTGGTTTCTTTTCCATTTTCCACTCCACGGCATCAGGCTGCTAAGCAGAGTTCGATGGTCCCTCTTTCACACACAGCACCTCCTTCCAACCTCCAGACCACAATGTTTTTGTGGTGCAGTGTGCAGGCAGGTTATCCAGATCTGTGTCAGGAGGCAAGCTGTGCTTTTAACAGGCATGGACAGAAATAGCACACAACTGTTCATGGATGCCGTTTTATTCCAGACCACCGCTCTGCAAAAGCAGATCCAATTCAGGGGTTTCATTTCCTTCTTCACATTGGCTTAAGGAAGAAGAGTGCCTATGGAAACCAGATTAAGGTTATCACTTCATCCTCAATCAGCTTCTGATCTTCCCCTTGGATAAAATAGTCATGGCTGCGCTGCTGCGAGATGATTCCCTTCTGTGCTCAACCTGACAGCCCTCTTTAAAGCATGCCCTGTTCATTTCCTGCTTTGCTTTTTCACTGTCTCGTTCAGAACTTTGGCGCCCCATATTTTGCAGCGGAATTGCAACTGATGGGGCAGCTTTCCCCATTACTGGGAAATAAAATGTTTTCCCTGCACATTACAAAGCAAATGACCATCAAGCCTGGATTTCTTTGAGCCCCCTGATGGCTTATGTCAAAGAGTGATGGTTAGAAAAGGAAACCAAGACTTCGGAGGCAACAGAGTATAATTCTTGTAATAACATGTAGGTCCTCATTGTCAAACAAATGAATCAACCGAGACAGTTGGTGATGGGGGGGGGGAGGATATCAAACACTGGACAGAGCGATAACAGAGTTTTGGAATGGAAAAAACAAGTGTTGTTGTTCAGTCGCTAAGTTCTCTTCGCAACCCCATACATGGACAGGGTTGTCATTTAGCCGGAACGCTGGGCAGGAGGAACGGGTGAGCGGCAGCCTGCCCATTGCGTTCTGGTCCGTTTCGCCGTCTTCCCTGCCCCCGCGGGGGCGGGGAAGATGGCGAAACAGACCGGAATCAACAGGTGGGCTGCCGCTCACCCATTCCTCCCACCCAGCGTTCCGGCTGAATGACAACGCTGCCCATGGACCACAGCACGCCAGGCCTCCCTGTCCTCCACTAGCTTCCGGAGTTCGCCCAATTTCATGTTCATCACTTCGGTGACACTATCTAACCATCTCATCCTCTGCCACCCCCTTCTCCTTTTGCCTTCCATCTTTCCCAGCATGAGGGTCTTTTCTAAAGAGTCCTCTCTTCTCATGAGGTGGCCAAAGTACTTGAGCTTCAGCTTCAGGATTTGTCCTTCCAGGGAGCAATCAGGCTTGACTTCCTGGAGGATTGACCGATTGGATCTCCTTGCAGTCCAGGGGACTCACAAGAGTCTTCTCCAACACCGTAATTCAAAGGCATCTGTTCTTTGGCGCTCTGCCTTTCTTATGGTCCAGCTCTCACAGCCATACATTGCTACTGGGAAAACCATCGCTTTGACTCTGCGAACCTTTGTTGGCAGGGTGATGCCTCGCTGGAAAAAACAATATTTCCTACCAAAGTGCCATCTGGCCAGTTTGTTCTTCTTCGTCTAGTTCTGCAAATCTAAAGGAAGTTGGCTTTGTTAGTTCAGAATTCAATAAGGGAAGATTGTAGCCCTGTTCCACTGTAGTAATAGAATCATAGAGTTGGAAGGGCCTACTGTACAAGGTCATCTAGTCCAACCCCCTGCCTGTAGCAGGAAATCCCCCTAGAGCAGCTCCAGCAGGTGCTAGTCCAGCCTCTGCTTGTCCAGGTCTCTTATGAGGGAGAATCTACCACCTCCCTAGGCAATCTGTCAAGCCGCCCTCATCGTCAAGAAAATCTTCCTGATGTCCAGCCGGAAGCTCCTCTCTTGCACTTTATACCCATTGGGCCTAGTTCTACCATCAAAGGCAGATGAGAACTCATTTGTCCCTTCTTCCTTATGACAGCCCTTCAGATATTGGAACAGTGCTATCATATCCCCTTGTCATGTTTACATCATACTCCTACTCATGTTTTATTACACACCTTCTCCACAGTGTATTCAGAGAACGTTTGGGGGAGAAAAGGGACCGTGACAACTGTCCGAAATTGATATGCCCGCTGACCACGTGCTCTATTGGCCATTCCCAGACTCACCTATGACACACCTGTGGACCTGTCGCAGGACACCAGAGTGCTGGTATGGCACACCAGTTGAAAATTGCTGTAAAGGATGGACGTGTAAAAGAGCCAGGACTGACATGTAATCCAGTTGTGTTATACATAACAAAAGAACTAGAACCTTCCAAGAACACCCACTTGCTTTCATCCCCTTTGTAAACTCAATCATGGCATTGCTAAAGGTGTGTTCCACATTAACTTTGGTTTCTTGCTAGTCCCTGTAATCAAATCTGTTTCTTCTCTCCTTGCCACCTACTGCCATAGTGACCTGGAGCAGTGTGACGTTTTGTGCTCTGAACAAAAAATTATTTGTCAAGATTGATAAGACAGGATTTGTCTATGGCGGTGTTTCTCAGGCTGTGGGTCAAGACCCACTTTGTGGGTCATGCCCTCATGTCTGGTGGGTCGTGGAAAGCTGGGAGCTGCTATCTTGGAAGCTTACTCTTGGAAGACCTTACTCTTGCTATATTAGTTGTTTGACTTTTCAAGTGTAGGTTTTCAAAATGTTTTTAGTTCAGTGCTTTGAGCTGACTTATTTTGGGCTGAGAAAAATAAGCTTGGCTGGCACAGGGGAGATTCTGGGTGAGGGGAGGTTGGGAAGGAGGGAGGAAAAGGGTGGGCAGGGCAGTCTGGGAGGCGTTCCAGTCCAGGGAGGGGGTGGAGCTTGAATGCGGCCATTAGGCCCCGCCAGTGGTGTCATCTAAATGATTTAAGAACAGGTACTCACTTTTGATTGGCATGTGTCGGGACCCGCCCACCGGAAGTGACGTCATAAGCCGGAAGTGAGGTCGTGGCAGGAAGGGACATGAAAAAAGCCCTTTTTGAGGACTCACGACGATTTTAAACTGACCCAACAGTTGCAACAGTATTCCACAGCACCCCCAGCACATGTTAAGGAGGCCTGGCATCATGTTAAAGTGACCCAACAGTTCCAAAACCCCAGAGCAGCTCATTTTTCAGTGGCAAGGCAAGGCAAGGCAAGGCTCCGCTCGCTGCCTGCCTGCCTGGCTCTGAGAACATGCAGGCAACTCAAATGTGCAGGAAATTCAAAAGCTGCAGGGGGCGGAGTCGACAAGTGGGCGGGCGAATGGGCGGGGCCAGCCGTAATCCTAGGAACCGGTACTCACGTACCCCCACGTACCCCCTGCATGACATCACTGGGCCCCGCCCACACAGCCCTGATCTAGGCTGCCCAGGGAACTTGGATCTGTGCCTGCAATACAGCAGGTGCAGATCCCATAGGGCTGCCTGGCGCCTACCCCAGGGCAAGGGCACAAACGTTCCCTTGCCCTGTAGAGGCTCCAGGCCGCACCCAACCTCCGTTGGATACAGCGGAGGCCAGCCAGCCTGTCATGTTCCAGTGCAGGTTAAATAACACTGTTTTCAGACACCTCCAGTAATTATTCTATGGTGGAAGCGAAGGTAGGCCAAGTTCTCCATTTAGAAATGCTCTGCTCAACTACAATAACTCACTGGGAGGTGAAAGAAAGAATTCCAAATTATTTTTGTCAACAGACTGCTCTGAGAAGCCTGAAACGAGTCAGATTTGCTCCTGTATTTCACATGACCCAGCTGTCCCATTTTTAAAAAAATACTATTAATTTCCCCTTTCACTTCTTTGTAAATATCATGTCTGCAGCATCCTTATGCTGTGGCCAGACTTGGCCTACATCTCAAGTGTGCCTGGCAGTCAGGAACACCCTTGCTTGTCAATGCAGTTTGTGAGCTGCCCTTCCATTACCTTTGCAAGATTTGTGATTCTTTTGGGATAAGATTTACCTGAAAGGTGAGATGCTCTGGTGGCCCTCAGGAAGAATCTCTATTTCCTTGTGTCTGTGCCTTTTGCTGTACTGGGGAGATTTCACAGAGACTCTGGGAAACCTCTGTTCTTTGGAACCTTATGCTAAGGCTTTCCTTAAGGGAAATAGATGAGGGGGGAGAGAAGAGGGGCATTCATTCATTCATTTCAGATTGGCTCAATATGCAAATATAAATATACATAGTTACAAAGTTAGTGTACAGACATGCCCCAGTACCTGCTGGGGTTCTGCTCCGGACCCCACCGTGGATACCTGAAACTTTGGATACTGGGGGCACCTTTTTTAAGATAGGGGAACATTAGTAGTTTTGCTGCAACAAGGTAAAAAACAAGAGCTTTGTTTAATGTTCCCCTCTCTTTTTAACAGGAGTCCCAGTATCCGTGGATAACTGAAACCATGGATACTGAATCAGTGGATACCAGGGCATGCCTGTATTTTACGCACAAGAGAGAGAGACAAAGTTCAATAAAATAAAATCTTATCTGGCTATTATTGTTGTTGTATTAATAATAATATTGTTGTATATAATATAATAATAGTTATTTCATGCCATGATTATTACTAAAAATATTTCTGTCATGGGAGTGCTAAAAAATTATGTGCCCCAAGTGCCAAATGACCTTGTTACACCACTGCCCCTTTACATACGCGGACTGCAGTTATTGACTTTCTCATGCTCCCCCCCTTACTCGTATTCTAACACAATGCAGAATGTTTCCTCTTTACTTTTAAGGCTTTCTTCTCATTGTTTGGGGTTTGGGGGCAGGTGAGCTAATCTCCGTTTTGTCAATCTCTCCATGAAAGGACTTTCCCCACGAAGCTGCTGTGTGAGTTATCTGATCTGGATCACTGAGCACAAAAGAGCTCGGCAAAAATTGAAACCGCCACCACAAACCCAACCTAGAGAGTTGCACATCACACTTGCCCTACCTTTTGAATGACTCCTTCCCACCCTTTTTACATGTCTGCACATAGAAGGGAAGCTAAATCCCCAAACCAAAGTAATCGTGCACTGGTACCCACAGGAGCAATGTCAAGATTCTTGCCTATAGGAAACTGTTTCCACGCAGTCTCCGCTTGCTTGCTTTAAAAAAAACACACACCAAGCGACTGTTGCAATAGCGTTGCAACAACCAGCAACCTGCATGTCCTATTACACCAGGTTGAGCCATAGCCGGATCCCTTGTGCCGTTGTTTTGAAAGGAAAAAAAATACACATCCAGTCCCTTTGTCTGTTACAGCATTTCCCATACAGGTGGTTTTGGCGCAGGTTTTTCCGATTTGGTAATGACTTATTTGACTGTCCTGGAGCTCGGCTGCCGCTTTCGATTTCGCCCCCGTGAGCTGGGTTGCCGTGTCAAATGACATTCATTCCCCCAGAGCCCGGATTTGATTCTCTGGAAGGATTTTGCCGAAACCTGCGTTTCAAGTTTGCCAACCCAGTCGCTGCGGTTTGTGGTGGTGCTGGGTTTTGAAAAGACCCAGAAAAAAGGAGCGCCTATGTGTGAGTAGAAATGCCATTAAAAACCTGGAGGTGGGGCATGCATTGGTGTGGCTGCAAAGATGTTCATGCACGCTCGTCAAAGCTCATTGCAAGAATGTTTGCTTTGGTTTGCTAGCCAGGGCACCAGGTTATATTTCCGTGCGTCCCTGATGCCAGTGGTCTTTTGATAGCCTATGAAGTATATGTGTTTTTCTCCTTGGAAATATCAGATATAGAGTTGAGATGTTTGCTTAATGGACAGGTATCTGAATTGGGGGGTTGGCTGCAATCCATAAACTAGTCAAGCCTAGCGTGCAAAGGCTAAAGATGATTTATAGCCCAATCCTGGGTTCATCAGTGCCAGTGGTGTGCGTGTACTGCCAGCTGTGGGTGTTGTGAGCATGCCATAAAACACATTTGCGGCTCCTGGAGAGCATGGTGCATCAGCACTGGACCCAGCACAGCTCAGAAGATGCTGTGGAGCAGCTGGTGGGAAGTAGCTCCACTGCTAGGTGGGGAAGCTTTTTGGGGTGGGGGGGGAACTAGGGGGGAGGATAGAGTCTGGGAGGCCACCCATGAGATGGTGGCAGCCTCTGCCACAGTATCCTGTGCACCCTCTCTGGCCGGGCAGGCTGACATGGGACTCCTTGAATCTGTGCCCACTCAATAGCAGGAGAATCATTGAAGTCTACCCTGGGTAAGGGAGCAAATGCTGTTTACCCCGATGAGACCTCCGACGGCTTCCTGATGCCCATAGGATCCAGTGGTAGTCATTTTGACACTGCTGTAGCCCTGGAAAGCATAGACTTGGGCTGTTAGTTCCATGAAAACCACAGGGCTTAGTTCTCACGTTGCATTTTCGCTCACACAAGCAAGGTGAGCTTAAGTGTGCAGCTGGACTAGGCAGCTCTCTTGGGCAGTGCCATTCAGGGGTCGTCCATGCCAGAAACAGAGTATCGGCAACATTAACTGAGAGCGCTGGCCAGAATCTTATGCGCCAGCACAATAGGTACTGTGCTGTCAGGATGGCCTCACCCTCCACCACAGTGGCAGCAAAAAAGAAACGAAAATGTCATTGAGACAGCTCTGCACACACTTTTGCACCAGTGTAGAACAACAAGAATGGTCTCCGTTCATATATTTTTTTCTTGCCTCAATATATGCATCGACAGGCCAGTTCTCAAATCTGGAAGACAACTCCCACCCAACCTTTCCTTTACTATGCATTCTACCTTGCACCCCCAATCCTCCTGAATTCCAGTTCAGTTAGGTCCATTTATACAATTCCTTTTGGAATTGGATCCCACACAATTTGCTGTGCTTTTTTCAGTTATGTGAGTTGATGCACATTTTCCCCTCTCTCTGTTACCAATGTTCGCATGTGCATTGATTCACCTTTGGGGAAAAAAAATGTGGTCATAAATAAGATTGCACCAAGGTTCTTTTGTGCTGTTTTTTAGTGATGCATAAATGTGACCTTATGCCTTGGTGAAACACCAGAGGTGGTACAGCCATGTCAAAATTGCTTTTGCGGGTTTAATCAATGCACATGAACACATAATTAACATGGCAGAAAAGACAGTGAACTGAAAGCTGTAGATACACATTTGCAGCACACTATTCAAAATTCAGGGCACAATCCTAACTTGGAGTTAGGCCAGCACAGTTAGGCCAGCACAGTTTGGCCTGCGTAAGGGCCAAAGTAAAGCACATTTGGACCACTCTCTGAGTCAGGGCGGATGGCACATGTCTGCGTGCTGGCCTCTCGGACTCCGAGTGGTCCAAACATACTATACAGTGTCCCTTGTGTCGGCTAAGCTTTGCTGGCCTAATTGTGCCGGCCTATATCCAGGGAAAGATGGAAGGCAAAAGGAGAAGGAGACAGCAGAGGATGAGATGGTTGGATAGTGCCACCGAAGTTATGAACATGAAATTGGGCGAACTCCAGAAGCTAGTGGAGGACAGGGAGGCCTGGCGTGCTGTTGTCCATGGGGTCGCGGAGAGTCGGACACGACTTAGCGACTGAACAACAACATATCCAGGTTAGGATTGCACCCTCAGACATAAAAACTGGAGCAATGGAGCATTCCTAATATATCTGTTCTTCAGAAACAAGACTGCATGATCTGAAATTCCAAAATTTGGGCAGAAATTCTGATGAGGAGAATTTCAGGGTCATCTTTCCCAGGTCAAATACTGGGGTGAAAGGATACATTTGTGCAATCAGCCTCAAGCCACTGCCACCAAATTCATGTATCTTCTTGCACAGGTTCCTGCATGTTGCAATGTGGAAACCACCCCTAAATATCCAATGCGGTACAAGTACTTTTTGGAAGTAAAACAAATGGAACATAATTTCAAGTCAGTATAGTCAGGATCAGAGTGCCAGCTGCTTCAAAACCATGTCCAACAGCATAATCCTGTGCATGTTGACTCAGACATGTCTCATTAGATGTAATGGGGCTTACTCCCAGGAAAGTGCTTATAGGATCATCATCATCATCGGTGTCACAGCCCACCAGATGTTTGGACTAGGTTTTTTTTATGCTTACTAGTTCAGACTCTCCCCGAGTTTATAAACTGTAATGTTTAATGCTCCTAGTGGTATGGCGAATTGCAATTGTTCAACTGTTTCCTTGTCAATGCCTATTTTTTCCAGATATTTATTGTCGTTGCTGTTTGTTTGTTCTTAATGTATTTTATATACCACCTTGCTCAATATTGTGACCCGAATATTACAGCTTAACTGATTTATGGAACTAGCATTGCAATAATTGTTCCAGGAGCCAGACAGCCCAATCCTATGCTTCCCGGCATCGAAACGTATGCCGAAATGGCAGTGGCTGTATCCTGCAGGGTCGGGGAAGCTGCTAGAGGTCTCCTGGGGGAAGAGGACACTCGCCCCCTTACTCTGAGGAAAGCTGCAGCCTCAACAATGGGGCTTCTCGAGTCTGCAGCAACTCAGGACACAGTCCTAACCTGGAGTTAGGCCAGCAAAGTTTGGCCGGCACCAGGGCCACGGTAAAATGCTTGGACCACTCTCAGAGTCAGGGAGGATGGTGCATGTCTGTGTGCTGGCCTCTCTGACTCCGAGGGTGGTCCAAACATACTTTACTGTGTCCCTTGTGCCAACCAAACTTTGCTGACCTAAGGGGATTTTGCCCTTTATGGTGTCCCGTGTGCCGGCCACACTTTGCTGGCTTAACTGTGCCAGGCTAACCTAACTCCAGGTTACGATTGCGCTCTAAATTGCAGGCGCAGCTGAGCCCAATACAGGGGATAGGATCTAGCGGAGGAAGCCTCCACCAGACCCTCTCCCCATTCCACCCCATCACCTAGGAACGCCTCCCACCACCCTCCTCACACCCTTGCTGCTCAGTGCTCATCGGCAGTGTCCGGGGCTTCTTTGACGGTACTGATGAGATGGCGCATGTCTCCCTGCCAGTGCCGCTTCCTCTCCGATTGCCGCAAACATGCACGACGGCATGTTTGTGACAGCGAACACTGTTGCTGGGGTTGCAGCATCAGCGCTGTGGCTCAGAGGATTGGGCCCTTAGAACACAGATGTATATTGTGCTGGTTGCTGGGGCACGTCGGTTTGACTCTGTCGAGCCGTTGCTTCGGCGACTACACTGGCTGCCGGTTCTGTTCCGGGCCCAATTCAAGGTGCTAGTTTTGACTTTTAAAGCCCTTTATGGCTCAGGTCCGGGGTATATGAGGGACCGCCTCCTTCCATACAATCCAACCCGTACTCTTAGATCATCTGAGGGGGCCCTTTTGACTGTGCCGCCACCAGGAGAAGTGAGAGGGGCGGCGGCCAGGAAGAGGGCCTTCTCGGTGGTGGCCCCCCAACTCTGGAACACCCTCCCCTTAGAATTGAGAACTGCTCCCTCTTTGTTAACATTTCGGCGGGGGCTGAAGACCTTTTTATTCCAAAAAGCTTTTAACTGTTGACAGGCTGGCTGGCTGGCTTGTTACATGTTTATATTTTATTATAATAAAATAATATTACATTATATTTTATTATATTTTATTTTATGATCCACTGGGCTTGTTGTTTTTAAATTGTATTGTTTTGTTTTAAATTTGTTTTATTGTATTGTTTTAATATTGTTTTTAAATTGCTTTTTAATGTTAACTTTTATATTGTATCTTATATTGTCATGCCGCCTTGGGTGCCTCCGGGCAAAAAGGCGGGATAGAAATCTAATAAATAATAGTAATAGTAATAGTAATAGTAATAGTAATAGTAATAGTAATAGTAATAGTAATA
>JAJKFI010000017.1:5623406-5638555 GCA_029204185.1 Lerista edwardsae | reverse complement strand
TTTCTTTCTTTCTTTCTTTCTTTCTTTCTTTCTTTCTTTCTTTCTTTCTTTGGAAATGTTTTTTTTAAGTCTTGGACACAGATGCCTGGGAGCGCAATCCTACACTGGAATTAGGCCGGCACAAACTAAGCCAGCAATGTTTGGCCAGTAGAAGGGCCACCGAAAAGCGGATTTGGATTACTCTTGGAGGATGGCGCACATCTATGCGCTGGTCTCTCTGACTCAGAGAGTGGTCCAAACAAACTTTATAGTGCCCCTTCTGCTGGCCAAACTTTGCTGGCTTAGTTTATGCTGGCCTAACTCAGTTTAGGATTGTGCCAGTCTGGCTTTTGGATGTCCGGATAAGAGATCATCTACCTGAACTGCTTTAAAAAAAAGCTTTTGAACTATGTCATTCTACTGATTGAACTAGCTAATCAGGAACATGTTTTAATTTGATTCAATTTTTTTATTATCTACGAAACATTACAATGCTGCTCAGAAACAGAAGTATGTACAAAGCAAACTTAAAAATCATTGGACCCTGCCTCTTCCCCCCCCCCCGGCTTACAACCTAAAACAGTTGTTCTCCCACTTTTTAGAATGGTGCTTGTGTTGGGATCCATCAGAAGAGATGTCATATACCTGGAAGTGATGTCATATCCGGAAGTGATCGAGCAGGAAGTGACATCATTGTGACATAATAAAATGACACTCTGTTATTCTTGGACTGCAGCAATTGCACAATCATGAAAATTCCTGACAGAATGTAAGGTGAGGACAAAATATGTAAGCCCTCACTTGAAAATTCAAAGTTTAACACTCACAAAGGGAATGTAGCCCTGCAGCTTCCAAGATGGCTGCTCCCAGCTTTCCGTGACTCACCTGACATCAGGTTGTGACACACCAAGTGGGTCCCAACCCACAATTTGAGAAACACAGATCTAAAAGCTGGAGAAAGAGAGGGAACTCGCCAGCTCAGGGGCAAAACCCAAAGTGCAGAAGTTATCCATTTATTCTGACCAACATACATCCATTAAAATTTTCACCTGCAGTACCTTAGAAGCCAACAGCACTGTGTTCTTCACAAGCTCTTAGTTTGTGAAGCCATTAGTTTGTCAGCACGTTGCACCTGGTACCAGAATGTTGCACCTCTCCAACCTAATGCCCACCTTTACAAGCTGGCCAATTCAATCTTCTGTCATATCGCCCTTCCCCCGTTCTGCTGTTGTTTTTTCCAATGCAAGCGTTTGATATCCTGCAACAACTTGGGGGCACTGTGCAGGCTCCATCTTTGTCAGGCTGTTGAGTTTCCTTTCACTTTTTCTTTTAATTTATAAATGCAGTTACTTCCCTTGAGTATGTAGAAACCATGACATTATCTTTGGCTTGCCTTTGTTTCACTACCAGCCTGACAGGTACTCAGTCATCAGAGTTTGTTACTAGGATGGAAACACAGATAGGTTCTTGTATGAGTTCCTTTGTACGCTCATGGATTCTGAGGCCCCCTCCTCTCATTACATTTGCAGGGTGAGAGCTTTGCACACTGCCTTGGTAATGTGAGAATGAAACCCTGGTCCATGAAGGAGTGTCAACACGGAGGCATAACATTAGCATAAAATCAGAGGCAGATCTAAGGGAGGGCAAAGCTCTAAGTTTTGCAAGAAGCCTTACCTTGCAGTGGAAATCACTCCTCTCCTGCACCGTTGTAGCCAATCCTCACAGGGAAAAGCAACATCTTGGCGTTGCTTACTGGCTACAGCAGCAAGGGAGAAGAGGGATTTACATGACAGGGTAAGGCTTCTTGCAACACTTAGAGCTTTGCCCTTCCTGTAGATTCGACTCTGCATAAAATATTAGCATAAAATCCGCAAGATCAGCATAAAATATGTCAGTGTTTCTGAAACTGTGGGTCAGGACCCACTTGGTGGGTTGTGACATGATGTCAGGTGGGTTGCGGAAAGCTGGGAGTAGCCATCTGGGAAGCTGCAAACCTGCTATATTCCTTTCTAAGTATTAACAGTTTGAATTTTCAAGTGAGGGATTTAAAAAAAAATAGTTCAGTGCTTTTACATAACATATTTTGTCCTCATCTTGCTTTCAGTTAGGGACGTTTCATGGTTGTGCAGTTGCTACAGTCCAAGAATGCCAGTTTGCATTCCAAGCATGTCATTTTATTCTGTCACAATGGTGGCACTTCCTGCCTGACGATGTCACTTCCGGCCATGACAACACTTCCAGGTTTATGACATCACTTCCAGTGGGTCCCGACAAAAAAAAGTGGCTGGTCTAAAAAGTTTGAGAACCATTAAAATACAGGAATCCCACTTTTTCTATGTTATTTGGAAAATACTCAAGGCAGTCCAATACATTATCAAAATAATTATCAATAATAAAAAAGAGGAATAAAATCAATAAAATGTTAAAACAAATAATGTGGCATATTAAGAAATCCAAACAACCAAAGCGCCCATATTGCGGAAAATATATTCCACCAGCTAGAATGCAGGTCTGCTAGAAAAAGCCTTCACATGATCCTGAAATGCTTACATTTGCTACTAGTGATGCGCTGGAGATTGCATTTCTACCAATGTTGCTCTAACGCTTCATTGGTAGAAAAATGGTTTAAAGGGGGGCTGGTTGGATCTCTGGCGGCAGAGAGTTCTACATCCTAGAAAGCCCCTTCAAACATCCCAAACAACCTTGCCTTTGACAGCAGCACAGAAGTGCCTATTCTGACAATCTGAGCAGGTGGGCAGGTTCTTGTGTGCAGAAGACAGTGTTGGAAGGACCAATCAGGTGGACTCCTCCCAAGGGGCCTAAGACGGGTCATGTGACTTTTCATACTGTAGGAAGGAGCCATGCTCCAGCCACAACCCTTCCAGAAAAATACTGAAAGACGGAGGCCAGAGCTGGGCTTGATCAGGCCCTTGTAGACGGCAAGCGAACTATAATGTATCTGCAACTACTTATTGAAGCAGACAGAGATTCATAAAATTTTGCATTTCTGTAACCCTCCATCTCAAAGCACTTTACAGCCATTAGTGAATTTATAGTTTATAGTGCCCCTGTGTACAAGGTATTACCAGTAAATATGAAAGAAAAAGGACAGGTAATAGCTGAAGATTTGGCTTGGCCAGATAGGGAAAATGTTATACTATTGGCATTTGCAGCATTCTCTCTCTCCCTCTCCCTCTCTCTCAGTGCAACCCTAACCTGGAGTTAGGCCGGCACAGTGAGGCCAGCAAAGTTTGCCGGCAGAAGGGACACTGTAAAGTGCGTTTGGACCACTGTTGGAATCAGGGAGGATGGAGCACATTTTTCTCCTCAAATCTGTCCAGCCCCCTTTTAAAGACATCTAGGCCAGACGCCTGGTGGCAAAGCGTTACACAGATTGATTGATTGATTGATTGATTGATTGATTGATTGATTGATTAAATGATTAATAATTAATTAATTTAATTAATTAAAGTATTTCCTTTTATCTGTTTCAGACAAGAATACAGGTGTAGCCAAATTGGTTTGGCTGCCAAAGCTGTGGAAGGAGGGAATTGTGCAGCAAGGCTGGGAGGTATTGATAATGGATATTGATTATTAATTGGTATTGATAATTCACCGCATTACCAATGTGCCCCAGCTGTACTGTGCCCACTTCACCAAATATCACCAAACCAGAATACACAAAGTTCTTGCTCAGAAATGGGGTTTTTTTGTTAAAAAAATAAAACAAACCTGGAAAGCCTTTAATTGTCCATTTACTGTAAGAGAGCCCAGCTAGCTGATGATGTATTTTGAATTCAGTTATCAAATCTGGACTGCTATGAGCTGTCACTTTTTATCTGCCTATAGCCCATGCGCAAGCCACGGGTTAAGAGGTTGTGACTTCATGGAATGCTCATGAACATTCTTCCAGCTCAGCACGTCGCAAAAAGGACATAGTGGAGCTGGAAAAGGTGCAGAAGAGAGCGGCGAACATGATTACGGGGCTGGGGTACCTCCCTTATGAAGAGAGACTGCAGCGTTTTCAGGCTCTTCAGTCTGGAAAAAAGGCGCCTGAGTGGGGACATGATTGAGACATACAAAATAATGCACGGGAGGGATAGAGTCAATAGAGGGATGTTCTTTTCCCTCTCTCACAACACCAGAACCAGGGGGCATCCGCTAAAACTGAGGGTTGGGAGAGTTAAAACAGATAAAAGGAAATACTTTTTTACCCAGAGGGTAATGAAGCCATGGAACTCCTTGCCACAGGAGGTGGTGATGGCATCTGGCCTAGATGCCTTTAAAAGGAGACTGGACAGTTTTCTGGAGGAAAAGTCCATCGTGGGCTATAGGCCATGATGAGTTGGGCAACCTCCTTACATTAACAGTAGGCTACTTCTGAATGCCAGGTGCAGGGGAGTGGCCACAGGATGCAAGCATCTTGTTGTCTACTGAACTCCCTTAGGCACGTGGCCCGCCACTGTGAGATACAGGAAGCTGGTCTAGATGGGCCTTTGGCCTGATCTAGCAGGGTTTTTCTTATGTTCTTAGGAAAGCAAATTCTGTTTTATTTACCTCATGTTTACCTCAGAAGTTTACCTCAGAATGCCAGATACAAGGGAATTGCAACAGGATGCAGGCAGCCTGTTGTCTTGCGTGCTCCCTGAGGCATCTGGTGGGCCACTGTGAGATACAGGAAGCTGGATTAGATGGGCCTTTGGCCTGATCAAGCGGGGCTCTTCCTATGTTCTTAAAGCTCAGAGCCAGTTTGTATAATATTTTTTTCCAGTTGGTAGGCACTTCTGCTGGCTGCAGGGCTGTGGATCATGCCCCTATAGACATAGGGGCATTCCCCCTGCTCAGGGAGTCGCCAAAGGAAAGTGAGAAGGAGCAACTCTCCTCTCTTTCTGGAAAACAAAACCAATCCTGCTATTCCCTCTCTTGTCCTTGCGTTTGCCCAAGCTGTGAAGGCGACAGGTTTGAGCACCACTGCATCACTTTATTGGAATTTTCCTTTCAGTCGCATGCAGCACCCTAAAACTGCTCCCCACAGTAGCTGGAAAGCAACGTTCACAGCACCGCCGTGCTCCGTGCGCAGGGTTAAATGATAAATAATTCAGGAGGCGAGAGAAAAAATGGAAGGCCCCTGCAAGGGAGAACAGAGCCCCCCGTACACTTAATAGGGCCTTCCATCTAATTGCCTAGACATAATTGTCTGCTACATATTACCCATAAGAGGGCAGAGTCCCTGACAGAATTATAAAACTGGGGATGTCAGCTGTGGTGCTCAGCTGCTGTTTGTAGATGGCTTTAACTGTGCTCTGGATTTTACTGTGCTTACCGTAGATAGCTTTGTTTTATGGGCAGTGTGCTGTAAGCATATTCGGCAAGACCAAGGTAGAAACGGAAGTTTTACAAGCACACGGGCCAAGGCCTGGAGCCCACAGCGGAAGGGAAATTCAGCGGATTTGGACAACAAAGGCCTGAGGGGGGGAAAAAAACTGATCATTTTTAAAATGTGTATTCTGCTTTTGCTGTCAAATCACAAGACTAAAGCAGCTTACAGCGGTCAGATGAGGCCACCAAAATATGTTCTAGCACGCTGATGGTCAGCCGGTGTGCCGCGAAAAGTCTGCAGCAATTTGGAGCACAGTGCTGAAAAACTTGTCCAGGTTCTGCAGCTATGCTTCTAGAGCAACTGTCGGTAGTACATAAGAACGTAAGAAGAGCCCTGCTGGATCAAGCCAAAGGCCCACCTAGTCCAGCTTCCTGAATCTCACAGCAGCCCAACAAGTGCCTCAGGGAGCACACGAGACAACAAGATGCCTGCATTCTGTGGCCACTCCCTTGTATCTGGCATTCTGAGGTAAATCCTGAGGTAAACACACTGGCAAGATTAAATCAAGATTCTCCACAGCATTTCTCTCTGACAGCCACCAGAATCAGTTGCTCCTCTTCAGACATGCACTCATAGGAACAAAGGAACAGACCCACTGGATCAGGCCAAGGGCCAGGGTTGTCACCCTACCGGTTCGAACCCTACCGGTTCGCTGGGCGGAGTTCCGTCCGTTGCGGGGAGGGCTTCCACGTTGAGCGGGCAGGCTTCTGCCATTACGCAATGGAATGCAGCGATCACGCTGCCGATCAACGCGGAAGCCCTCCCCGCAACAGACGGAACTCTGCCCAGCGAACCGGTAGGGTGACAACACTGCCAAGGGCCCATATAGTCCAGCTTCCTGTATCTCATGGTGGACCTCTAGATACCTCTGGGAGCACTCAAGGCAACATGATGCCTGTTTCCTGCACCATCTTTTGCACCTGGCATTCAGAGACAGGCACCTCTAAAATTGCATAAGAAGCTCTCCGGCCAGAATGGGGTTGCACTCCCTCTGAAGGAGCAGGTCCGCAGTCTGGGGTTTCTCCTGGATCTGCAGCTGCTCCTGGAATCCCAGGTGGCGTCGGTGGCCAGGGGAGCCTTTGCTCAGCTTCGGCTGATTTGCCAGCTGTGACCATACCTGAGCTGCGCAGACCTGGCCACGGTGACCCATGCCCTAGTGACATCCAGATTAGATTACTGCAATGCGCTCTACGTGGGGCTGCCTCTGAAGACGATCTAGAAATTGCAACTAGTCCAGAACGCGGCTGCTCGTGTGGTTGCTGGGGCTCGTTGGTTTGACTCTGTCGGGCCGTTGCTTCAGCGGCTACACTGGCTGCCGGTTCCTTTCCGGGCCCAATTCAAAGTGCTAGTTTTGACCTTTAAAGCCCTTTACGGCCCGGGTCCAGGGTATTTGAGGGACCGCCTCCTTCCATACAACCCTACCCATAGGTCATCTGGGGGGGGCCTACTGACTGTGCCACCACCAGGAGAGGTGAGGGGGATGGCGGCCAGGAACAGGGCCTTCTCGGTGGTGGCCCCACAACTATGGAATACCCTCCCCTTAGAATTAAGAACTGCTCCCTCTTTGGCAATATTTTGGCGGGGGTTGAAGACTTCTTTATTTAGACAAGCCTTCAATTGTTGACCAGCTGGCTGGATTTTACACTTCACATTTTTCATCTCACTTTTAAATCTTATCAAATTGTAATTGTGGGATCCATGGGACTTGCTTGCTTCTTTTAAATTTTCACTTCTTTTAATTTTTTTTAACTGTTTTAATATCGTTTTTAACATTGTTTTAATTGTTATACTTTGTGGGGTTTTTTAACGTATGGTTTTAACGTTGTAAGCCGCCTTGGGTGCCCATGGGGCAGAACGGCGGGATAAAAATCATTAATTAATTAATATTAATTAATATTAATTAATATTAATAATAATAATAATAATAATAATAATAATAATAATAATAATAATAATAATGTCGTGCCTTGTAGCCTGTGACGGACTTTTCCTCCATACATCTGTCCTAGGGCCAGCCTTAAGCCAGTGTGTCACAACGTTGTCTCCCACTTTGGGGTGTGGGGGCCTGCCCTTGCACAGTTAGCAAATCACCTGCTGCAGCCGGGAAGTCAGTGGGGCTGGAAGTCAGTGGGGCTGGAAGTCAGTGGAAGTGCAGCCGGAAAGTCAGTGGGCTGGAAGTCAGTGGGGTGAGCAGAGCTCTACCTTGGGCCCTCCCACCTGCTCCTGCCTCCAGACTGCAAGCAGTTGGGGGTGACATGTCCAGGTGTCGTCTACAGCACAAGCACAAGCGCTTTCCTTGGTGAGTGGGGGGCCTGCGGGGAGGGAGCCCCACAGGACTGCCCCACATTGGCCCCAGCCGCTCCTATCCCTGCCTGCTCTGGGCATAGACCTAATCAACCAAAGACATCTCTGCGGCTCAGCCTGAGCCATGTTGCACCTCTGACCACAGCAGCTGTTGCTGCTTTCTCCGTGATGAATGGGAGAAGTCCATGATTCCCCTCTCTTCCCACTCCCCTCCGGCCTCCACTCTTTTTCCGGGAGCAAATGTCAGCATGCAAAACACAAGCCGGCATCAGGACCATTAAGTGGTAATCTGAACAGCCGCGCCAAGCCTTGAACTCCCCGCGCCCGAGAACAGAAGGTCTTGATGGCTGACGCATTAGTCTTTCCAAATACCTTCTCCTGTCACAGCCGTCGCGTTTCAGCAAAGTCTTGCAAAAGGGAAACAAACAAAGAAGCCCGGCATTAGGAGCATCTAATTATATCTGGTGTGCTTACCTATCTCATTGCTGTGTTCCTGATTGATTGTCAGTGAACTGTGTAGCTGGCATGACAATTTTGCTAACAAACACACAGATTTGTTTTGGGGTTGTTGTTGTTTTTTAACTCCCTATTTGTAGAAAAATACCGTCTAAAACTGCCAGCAGCCCATTGCAACAACCGCAGTAATTTGCTGTGAACTGAAGTGGGAGATCTTTCCAAGCAAAATAGTTTTCCCATTAAACTGACTATTGTCCAATTTTCCAAACGCATCATTGTCGACTTCAGTTAACAAGGAAAGGTCAATCATGTAATGAATGCTGGTCTGTCAAGTTTGGGCTTATCAGCGAGAGTTTAAATGGGGGGGCTACTGTGTGCTTGGGGAGTAGTGCTGGATTTAATTAAAGATGCCTTTCTTTTTTTTGCCATCTTTAAAATTACCCAATATATTATTTATTTATTTGCTGTGACTTTTTAACGCTACTCTTTAGGACAAGGGCTGTCAGGATAACTGACATACGCCATAAGTTACAACAACAGTATTAAATTAATGCCCTAAAACAGAAATTCTTAAACTGTGGGCCAGGAGCCACTTGGTGGGTTCTGACCTGATGTCTGGTGGGTCTTGAAAGCTGCAGACATACTGGTGCTATATTCCTTAACAGTTTGAATTTTGAGATTGAGACGTACAAAATTATGCAGGGGGTGTGTAGAGTAGATAGAGGGTAACTCTTTTCCCTCTCACACAATACCAGAACCAGGGGACATCCACTAAAGAGAGTTAGAACAAACAAAAGAAAATATTAATTTAGCCAGTGTGCAACTCATCTGTGGAACTCCTTGCCACAAGAAGTGGTGATGGCGTCTGGCATAGAAACCTTTACAAGGGGACTGGACAGATTTCTGGAGGAAAATTCCATCACAGGTATGTCCAGTCTGAGATTAGCTGGTCGCTCATCTTGACCCTGCTAACTGGGCAAGAGGCACTTTTTCAAGTGGTGTTCCTCTTATATTTAGCAGGGGGAGAATAACTGTCTCTATTCACCCCTGTGCAGTGTCTTTTCTAGTGGCTGTTGCGGGTGGGGTTCTATATTCTTTAGATTCTGAGCCCTTTTGGGACAGGGAGCCATTTAACTTTATTATTATTTGCATGTAAACCTCTTTGTGAACCTTGTGTTGAAAAGCTGTATATTAATACTTTTGATTGATTGATTGATTGATTGATTGATTGATTGATTGATTGATCTTGAGGGCCAGGTAGGAATTTTTTTCTGTCATCCAAATTGGCCATGGATGGCAATTTTTTTTGAATACCCCAGACTGGTGCGAGAGGGACGGGTGTCCAGTAGGTTTCATGATTTAAAAGCTGGTCACCTGTGTTGAAGAAAGCTGAACACTAACCTCAGCCTGCTGTCTTCGTTGGGGGTGGTGCAAGGGTAATAGACTACTTCAGCGTGCCAGGTGCAGGGGAGTGGCAGTGGGATGCAAGCATCTTGTTGTCTTGTGTGGGCCTGGTGGGCCCCTGTGAGATACAGGAAGCTGGACTAGACAGGCCCTTTGCCTGATCCAGCAAGGCTCTTCTTATGTTCTCATTTAAATTCCAGCCATAGCATCACTTCCAGGTTAATGACATCACTTCTGGTGGGTCCTGACAGATCATCATTCTAAAAAGTAGGTCCTGGTGCTAAAAGGTTTGAGAAACCACTGCCCTAAAAGCAGTAGGGGGTGCGCAGATTCATGCAGAAGAATCTGTCCTTCAGTTTACATGGAGCTCTAAAACCAATTCAAACACATTGCAAGTCAGCAACCAATTCTTTGCATGCGATAAAGCGTTACGAATCAGCTGAAGTCTTGTGTGGACATGAAATCCAGAGGAGAAGTGACTGCTATTTGGTGTTTTTTTGGCAAAAATGAATTGTGACCTTTTCCTGGGTGAGTTTGGGTCCTTTGGATTTCTCTCTGCCTGATGACTGTGCACTTGAGCTACTTCACACATGCAAGATTAAGAGCGCAATCCTAAACTGGAGTTAGGCCGACATAAACTAAACCAGCAAAGTTTGGCCAGCACAAGGACCACCATAAAGCATCTTTGGACTACTCTCGCGTTAGGGAGGATGGTGCACGTCTGTGTGCTGGTCTCTGACTCCGAGAGTGGTTCAAACATACTGTATGGTGTCCCTTGTTCTGGCCAAACTTTGCTAGCTTAGCTTATGCCGGCCTAACTCAGTTCAGTTTAGGATTGCATCCGCAGTTAAGCCAGCACAGTTTGGCCTGCACAAGGGCCACCGTAAAGTGTGTTTGGACCATTCTCGGAGTCAGGGAGGATGGTGCACGTCTCTGCGCTGGCCTCTCTGACTCCAAGAGTGGCCCAAATATACTTTACGGTGTCAAGTTAACTTTATGCTGAATTATGCCAGCATAATTCAGTTTAGGATTGCGCCCTAAATTATGGAATACACTGACTGAAGATATGCTGATGGGCCCAGTGGCGTCCCTAGAGAAGGGGGGGAAAGGCTAAGTTTTTTTCAGGCTCCTGAATGCCTGTGTAAAGCAGCCCTTACCCTCTTGCCTTCTGAGCCATTCACAGCAGTGAAAGCAAAGCTTTTGCACCCATAAATGGCTCTGAAGTTGAGAGGCAGCTTACAACACTACAATTTACACCGATAAGTAAAAAGATTAAAACAATTATATAAAGCAATTAAAAACAAGCAGCCCCTCATGGATCACAAATATAAAATACCAATCATTAAAAATTAAACATTGGAAACATGGGAAGTTGCGGTATACAGAATCAGACCAGCCTGAATCTTGCAGGCTTCAGCATGGAATTTTCCCCTCCTCACCTGGAGATACCAGGGCCTTCCAGTCCAGTCCTATCATCTTTAAGTTATACCAGCGTATCTCCACGTATGCCAGTAAAAGACATTCCATTTGAGATGACATTTGGCTCATCTGTGACAGCTGATTCACACATACATGTCACCAGTTGATGCTTTCATCGGAGTGTATGAATATGCATGCGTGAACAATGCTTTAATAGCTTTCACTTTAAAGAATGACACGTCGTGGTATCAAGCTCTCTGTGGGCGCAATCCTAACCTGGAATGAGGCTGGCACAGTTAGGCCAGCAAAGTTGGGCTGGCACAAGGGACACCGTAAAGTGTGTTTGGACCACTCCCTGAGTCAGGGAGACCAGCACACATACGCGCACCATCCTCCCGGACTCCCAGAGTGGTCCAAACATGCTTTACGGTGGCCCTTGTGCCGGCCAAACTTTGCTGGCCTAATTCCAAGTTAGAATTGCATTCTGTTTATCTCTTCCATTCTGGCCCCAGACCAACTCTTCTGCATGAGCCTCATAAGGGCAATGTTGAATGACTAGCAGAAGCGGTCCAAAGTTTCTCAAAAGGCATTGAGATGTATCCTGGGGATACAGATTGATTATCCCTTATCCAGACTGCTTGGGATGGGAAGGTGTCTGGATTTTGTTGGGATACTGAAGTAAGGCCCTGGGAATTTACAGGCCTGAATGCAAAGGCCTATCACTAGGCCTTCAGACCAGCAGTAAATTGCTAAGTCATTCTGACTCTGCTTTAGCCTGGTAACGAGATCATGTGATCTCGGGTGGCATGTTGGAGACTATTTAATCAGGCTCAGGAACACTTGTTGCTAGTTCTGCTTTCTGTTTCTCTCTCTGTGTGTTGCTGCTGCTGGACTTGCAGAAGTTGTTTGCAGAACTTGCTGGAGCTGCTATTTGAAAAGCTTTACTGTATCTGTGATTTGTTTGCTGTTCTTTGCTGCAAGGAGCCTACTTCTGGAAATATAGAAGTTCTTGCTACACCAATTGTCTGAGTGATTCCTTACTGGAGCTCTGCAACCTTGGGACCTTCTTAAGCCTCACAGCGATACGTTGCTTTGCGCTATCATCAGCGCAATTTTGAAATAAAATTTTGGAATAATTGCATAACGAGAAATGCTTCCGCTTGCTCATTTCACTGTGACCCATTTGGGTGTCTGCTGGCCTCTTTGACATTGTTCAACCAGGGCACACACTGCAGAGCAGAGAATAGAACCTACAGCCTGTACGTGGGAATGAGCACAAGACTCCCTTTCTACAGAAAGTTTTTAAAAGTCTTGGACAAAGATGTCTGGATTTTGGATGTCTGGATAAGGGATTGTCTACCTGTACCAGAAATTGTACCTTTTGCATGCAAAGCACATGCTCTACCATGGAGTGTACGAGCGCCAACTCTTCCTCAGAGAACCATGGGGGTCTGCCAAGCGATGGCTCAATCTAGCTGGGGGAAGAAAATGACTGAGGAGGAGGCCGAGGGCAGGAGCAGTAGTTTGCTGGAAGAGAACAAATTATGTAGGCTCAGTCCTCAGCACCTCCTGCTCAGGATCTTGGGGAATTGGGCTGAGAATGGCTATTGCTTGTCCCAGCAGCTAATAGTGGGCTGAATGGCTCAAGGGTGTTAATATACATCATGCGCAGTGGTGTCATTCAAATGATTTAGGAACAGGAACTCACTTTTGATTGGCACTTGTCGGGAACCCGGAACCAGCCACGGAGCCCATTAGGATCCGGAACGCCCGTTCTGGTCTGTTCCCCCTGAATGACATCACTGATCATGCGTTTATGGCCAGCACAGAACTTAGATTAGGGACATTCTGAAACAAAAGAAGTGTTCTCTGATTTAAAGATGTCCCTCTTAAAGATCCACATTGCCTTTGCTCATCCTAAATCTAGTTTTGTTTTTTTTAAAAATGTGTTCCAGAATCAATAACTCAATGCAAACATTATTTCACATTGGATATATCCAATATTAAAAGAATTAGTAATGGCAGCTCTGTCTGCCCCTCTAGAATTCTGCCCCGAAGATTCTGCTGCTTATAGTAAAAATGGAGTATTTGCAATTCGCCTTTTGCTTTGCTTTCAAAATTTGGATTAAAGTGCAGTGACTTTTTGCTTTTTCACGGTGGCTGGAAGGGGTGAGGCGAAAGCAGGAAGACAATAAAAGCAGGAGGCAGCAGTTCTGGCTCTCCGCTCTTTGCAGATAGACTTTGAATAAACCACATTTAGCAAATAAGTGTTGAAAATCTGCAGTTCAACAGTCTCGTAAAGGCACAGCAAACCTCCCCTTTCAAAAAGCAATATAGCCCCATAAAGGCCTGACGTTGGCTTAAAAATGGTCATTTAAAACAAAACCAGCAAGTGGTAGAGCAACAATGCGACAAACTATTGGAAAATTAGGATTACACATGGCTTTCCTTGATGATTCAAATTATAAAGGCAAGACACTCAACGATCAACATACATCTCTTGATTAGATTTAGGGCACAATCCTAAGCAACTTTCCAGCACTGGCCTTATAAAACAACAAAATGTGAAATCCTGCTCAATTAACAAAATAACACCGCCGCTGACCTATTAAAGTGGCTGCGGAGCGTCTGTGAACCATTCTGACTGCTTTGGACTGTGTTTCTAAGACCCTAATTCCACACACAACTCTGTTGCTTTCTCTTAACTGCAGCAGAGCCTTCTGAATATGCCCAGAAGCTGCCAAGGAAAATGCATGAAGAAACGCTATAGAAGTGAAACTGAGCCACATTGTGCATTTACTCACAAGTAGGCGAATGTGGCTCAGTCCATTTTGAAGGACAGACCACCGGAATGGTCTCCATCCAATGAACACAGACTCCAAAAGTCACTCAAGAAGCCAGTCCCCCTCCTCCAAAACAACAAATATATTTAGCCCTATGGAAAGCCAAACTGAGCTACGTGGTCCCACTTACTCATGAATAAGCCAATCTTGGCTACACTCAGAGGCCAAGTGAATGGGAATACAAAGCCATCAGAATGGTCCTGATCCAATGAGCGTGGAGCTCAACATGGCCTCAACAAGCACTCTAGAAGGCTCAGCACGGAGCTCAACTAAAAGTCCAGAAGGCACTATCATCTACACCACCATAGTAAAATGTGAAAAAGATAATGCCTATTTTATGCTGCTTGTTAACAGTCACAGGCATAAAACACATATATGCCACCTATATTACAGTGATTACACAATACAAATGCTTTAGAACTGATTACAATGTTAATTTGAATTAAAACATAACCCCACGTTCAGCCCATTTTTTTTTAGGATAACACCGCCATCCACCAAAAAATCCATTTTAGACTGCCTCTGTGCATTGCCTTTACCCTGGTGCTGGAATACTGGTTAGGATTGCACCCTTAGAGCGCAATCCTAACATGGACTTAGGCCGGCACAGTTAGACCAGCAATGTTGGCTGACCCAATGGACACCGTAAAGCGTGTTTGGACCATTCTCGGAGCCAGGAAGGATGGCACATGTCTGTGTGCTGGCCTCTCTGAGAGTGGTCCAAACGCGCTTTATGGTGGCCTTTGTGCCGGCCAAATGTTGCTGGCCTAACTGTGCCGGCCTAACTCCTGGCTAGGACTGTGTTCTTAGGCATGGAATTGATGAAGACAGGTAGGGTTGACGTTGGGGTAGTCAGTGGTGTCATTCAAATTATTTAGGAACTCACTTTTGATTGGCACTTGTTGGGAACCCAGAACCAGCCACGGAGCCCGTTAGGATCCGGAACGCCCGTTCTGGTCCATTCCCCCTAAATGACATCACTGGGTAGGGTTCCCCCGTGCAGTGGCTGCCATCTAAATTGACTCCCAAGTGCTTTTAGGAAAAAAGAGGCAATTGCGGATCCAGCCAATGGGCCACCCAGGGACAGAAGAGGGGGCGGTCCACCCCCTCCACAGTTTCCCCAATGCCATGTGATACTTGTCACCAGCCTCCTCCCACCCCAGGAGCACTGTGCCGGGGGCCTCTGCCCCCCCCCAGACATAATGGTAGATTCGCAACTGGAAAAGAGGAGACATACCTCATACAATTCAGAGAGTGAGGACCATCTTTCTAGGGCTGTGCTACTCTCTGGCTCAGTAGACTTGATACAGAACAAAATGTGTGTGTGTGTGTGTGTGTGTGTGTGTGTGTGTGTGTGTGTGTGT
>JAJKFI010000017.1:5595100-5615015 GCA_029204185.1 Lerista edwardsae | reverse complement strand
CCAGGAAAGCACCTCGAAGAGCCCCCGGCGCGGTCCTCCAGTCCGGAGAGCTGGGGGCAGCCCCGCGCCCGGAGGCCGGCTCACCTGTGCCGGGGCCGCCCGCCCCCCTCCCGCTCGGGTGGATGGCGCAGCCCGGCTCCGCACGCCTGTGCGACTGCCCCCCGCCGGGCAGAGGGGGGTCGGCCGGCTCCAGCCCGCCTCCCATTCATGCAACCTGCCTCGGTGCGTGCGGGCGAGCGAGCGTGTGTGTGTGTGTGCGCGCCTCGCCCGCCCGCTCGCTCCTGCGCGTGTGTGGACGCATAAGAGAGCCGGGCGCGGAGCGAGGCGGCGGCGGCGGCGAGGAAGGGGCGCACACACACACACGCCTCGCTCGGGGGGTTGCAGCGCGCGGAGCCTGGGCGCTTTCACGCGGTTTCCGCCGCGCCCCCCCACCATCATTTTCCCTCGCCTGGAGAGAGACCCCCCTGGAGCCGGCGGGGGCGCGGGGCGGGCCGTCGCGCTTCAACCCCCCCCCCCGCTTTTTCGGGTGCTTGCTATGGCTGATCGTCTCGGCTGGCTTTAGGATGCGATGCTGCTGTTCCTGCCGCTCGCCTTAGTTTCGCCCCCAGTTTGGGATCGAGCCGTGTGGGGCAGCGACGGGAGGGGTCGAGAGCTCTGCAGCAATGGTAAGCGCGACAAGCGGGGGGTCTTCCTCGAAGGTCCTCTCCCTGCCTTCCCTCTCTCTCCCCTCCCTCGCCCCGCCCGAAACGGCTCCGGATTTCAGGAGATCTGGCCAGATCTCTCGCGATCTCCGGCTCCCTTCCCCCACGCCCCGATCGTTTTCTGCTGCAATACCAGGTTTTTAAGGCATGGGCACAGAGCGCCGTCCTTCCCCACCGCGGGGCGTTTGTCTGGGCAGGGCACCGGCGGCTGGCGAGAGGGGCACGAGGAGGGGAGGGCGGCCCCCTCCCCAAAACCCTTGTCTTGCCATGGCTGGGATCGCTGCTGTGTCGCCGCCGCCGCCGCCGCCTCTCCCCGTTCCCACCACCCCAGCCGGTTTTGTGCAGAGAGCAGTCCGTGCAGCTCCCCGGCGCCTGGTCCATTGCGGGCGGCGATGATGCAGATTCTCCGGGATTCTCTGCCGTGTAAACTGGGGCAAGCACGCCTTCGCCGGGCTGGAGCACTGGCGTGGCGAGCCCGGGGGTCTGTGTGTGCCTGTCTGTGTTGGAGAAGGGAGACACCCCCCCCCTCAGCAATCTAGAGGGAAGGAAAACACACACACACAAGCCTTGGTCTGCTCTTACAGATGGAGGGAAGGGAGTAAACTTCGGAAGAGAGCATGGAGGAATTCTCCCAACAGATCAATAAGTTATTTCAGCGGCCCCCCCCCAGCCCCAAACTAGAGCGGGGGATGGGACTCTGCTTTGTCCCTTCTCCACCTTTGAATACCCCCCCGCACACACACACACACACACACGCACGCACACGCACGCACACACCTCCTTCCTTTGACTTTCCACTATCCCCCTCTGTTGGGCTGTTGCCTGGTGGGTCTGTGCTCTGTTTACATCGGGATTCGAACTGGCGGCTCGCTCAGGCTGCGAGCCTGTTTTGTGCATGTAATGCTTCCCGAGGCTGGGACACCCTTGCGCCGAATGGAGTTTACTTCCCAGTACATGGTGCCTGGGATTGGGTGCACACTGCACGTTTCAAAGGGTATTTGCTGTTTTTTTTTAAAAAAAAAATTAAAGAAATTAAGAGATTGTGTGTCAAAGTTTTCTGGGGGTACAAGTTAAAAGGAAGGAGAAGAGCTAAAACAGGAGGAAAAAATGTATTCCTTATCTCCCAGACTTACAGCCAGGTTGATATTTTTCGCAGCCTTTAAAGTAATTTTCTCTGTATGATGTTTTTAGGTGCGTTTGACTTTGACTGACTTTGATTTTTTTTTTTTAATAAAGTGGGATTCCTTAGTAAATGTCAGAACAGCGTATCTTGTGTTGCTGTGTTAATTTTGTGTCTGCTGGTGGTAGAAAAAGGGATTTAATGATACCAAAATAGCTGAGGTTTTGAACTTGGAAAGTGGCTGCTTTGAACTTCTACTGTACTTAAAAGTATTACCTATACCAGTCCCAGCCAGAAATGCTGTATTTTGTGATATCTTGCCATAATTGTGTTGTGCCATCAGCCACTATGATAAATGGCTTGTCTTTTGAAATAGGAGATTAGCAATTGGCAGATACTTCACTCCTCTTTGGATTGTGCTGTTCTTAGGTCTTCATTGTCCTCATCCGTAAATCCAAAGTAGATTGGCTTGAGTGAGCAAGACTTCCCAGTGTCTTAGGTTTATAGATTGTTCTGGCCTTCCAGAAAAAGTTACTTTTATTTATATATCCCTGTTGTTTTGAACATGTTATTTTTTTAAAAAAAATGCAGAGTTTAATCGTTTTGTGCTTCAACTTGACTAGTGAGGAACAGACAGAACGTTTACTGTTTAGTCTGCCTGCTCCCTGCCTCCTTGAGATGACACAGTATTATGACAGATCCAGGAAGCTGGAAACTGATTCAAGGCACCATATTTGTATACCTAATCAGTCCCTAAATGTAGCTCGCTTTTGAGACAGTTGCAGTGCTGTGGAACTGCTCCATCGTGGTGAAGAAGGTTCTCCCTCCAGCGCACGCTATTCATGCGCCATGTGCTCTTTAGGTACAATCACAAACGGAAAATGGAGCTGGGATGCAACATAGACTCATATTCTGACTGCATTTGGACCTGACAAGCATATGGAGTTCCTTGCAAGGTTCTGCTCATGTGAGAATATATTCCCAGCTAAAGCAGTGTTAGGGGGAGACTGGCTGATTTGTTACAAAGTTGAGTAATTTGTCTCCATTTAATTTATTTCATCGGCCTTTCCAGACACATTTCCCTTGATGTGCTTTTCTCGTTTTCACCCTGTTCCTACTTTGCAGAGGAGCTAGCATGCGCTAGATAGTAATTTTTTTTCTTCCTGCTAGGGAAAACAAGAGGGGAGAAAAATCCCCCTTTTTCTAACCATTGCAGTGAGGCAAGGGAGACGATTGAATGCCACAGGCAGAGTGGATTCTTGTTACAAATTCAGACACTCAGACACGATTTCTCCGAAGAGAGAGTGTTGCTGTTCTACAGCTGACTATATGCCTCTCCCTTCTTCCCAGCTAGGCTGCTATGTTCAAGTCTATTGTGACCTGCCAGATAATTTCTCCCTGGCTCAGACTGGTTGGGGCCATTAGGATTTCTCGCTGCCACAGTGTTCTCCCCCCCCTCCTTTGGGAAGAAAGCTGCTTGGGCAAGAACATTCATCCCTGGATTTCTTTCAGCAGCGATGCGGAGAGAGGTGCTCTGAGGTTGCAAGGCAGCTACTAAAGAGAGCTTTCACTGCTCAGCTCTACAGAGGAATGCCCAGCTCGGGGATGTGCTTGGGCGAAAAACTGGCGCACTGCCGCACGAGTGCATGTGCGTGTTGTCGCTGCGCATGTTTGCTTACAACCTGTTTCCTCTAAAAGTAACTGGAGCAAGAGAAGCGTACAGTCGTGCCACCCTCATTCCTGCCTGACCTTCTTTTCCTGCCTCCTGCCTCACCTTTTCCATTGCTATCCCAGACCTTTTGTGTAGGGTGTGTCTCTGCCTGCAGAGGGGCTGAAGAAGTCCTGCAGTCATGCGGTCAGGTGTGCGGTGGCTCTGGAGTTTGTCTTGTCTGTTGGAGGGGTAGACGGCGGTTTCAGATTTCCTGGAACAGGCAAAAAGGTTGTGCCGTTGAGTTAAAAAAAACACAGCTGGCATTACTTGTCCAGATTTTGGGGTTAAAGAAGTTGAATTTGGGTGTGCAGATGTACCCCAATGTACACTACTTGCAGTGTTCACCCCTTATTAGGTCTAGAGCGGTGGTTCCCAACGTGTGGCACACTCTCCACAGGCGGGCAATTTGATTTCTAAGCGGGGCTATTCGAGAATGAGCTATGGACAGTGAATTTTTTTTTAGTTATTAGATAGAAATTTATTTGTCATTGTACTCAAGGTATGAGAACAACGAAATGAGGTGCTCTTCACATCATACAGCTGGACAACACCAAATAACATATACAAATAACAATTAAAACAACACTAAAAAAAATATGGATATAGGTACCATACAACCATGAGGTATACATCTGTTAAGACCACCAGATTCAAAACTCTGCATTTAGCCTGATCACCGCACTTGGGTAAAAACTATATTTAAATCTACTTGTCCTAGCTTTCAACACTCTATATCTTTTTCCTGACGGTAAGATCTCAAACATCGAGTGACCCGGATGTGAAGAATCTCTCAAGATTTTTTGTATCTTCCTCCTACATCTCATATTATACAAATCCTCCAGTGAGGGAAGAGGACATCCAATGATCTTTTGTGCCCTCTTTATCACTCTTTGGAGTGCCTTTTTCTCCACCCCTGTACAACTCATAAACCACACACAGAGGCAATAAGATTAGATGCTCTCTATAGAGCTTCGATAGAAGGCAACCAACAGACTCTCTGACAGTTGTGATCTTAAAAGTCTCAGAAAGTACAATAGTTGTTGGGCCTTTTTTACTAGGGCTGTAGTATTTGCACCCCACATTAAATCTTGTTTCAAGGTAATACCTAGAAACTTACATTCCGCCACCTGTTCTACCAAAACACCTTCAGTGTACAACCGAGTTAATGGCCTTTTAGGCTTCCTCCATGTGAATGGGAGCTCACTTTTTGAAGAATAAGAATTATATGTCACAGGGAGGGGGCATCAGGATTTTAGAGGTGCTTAGGTGGGGCACGACCCAAAAAAGGGTTGGGAACCCCTGGTCTAGAGGTTGTGACAGTACCTTGTGAGGTAGCGGTGTAGGGGAACGTCCTGTCTTTGTGTTGTTGTGTGGGACTAATTGGGACCTGAGATTTCCTCTCTGCTTCCCCCTGGGGTGTCTAATGAGAGTGAGGCCGTTCTTCCCCAGCATGTGCCAGTGTTTCAATTAAAATACTTCGGCTCTTTATTTATGTTTCACGCGGCATTTCCTTGCCTTTGCCCTGGCCAGGACCACAGCAGGATGGTCTTGCTCTAAAGCGAGGCTAAATGTGTAAATAAATAAAGTCCGTGCCTGCCTCTCTTTTTCTATCAGGAAAAGTCAGATCCAGCCGTGTTCGGATTTCTGCTTCAGTGACTCCTTTTCCGACAGAGTCGCATCCTCACAACGGAGCGCTGAGGTCTTACGTAATTTGATGTTTCCAGATCTAACACTGTGAACGCTACAATAAGGAAAGCGAGGAACGGTGTTTGGCTAGATGAGCGGTGTGTGACACGAGTGGTTCTCGCATTTGGGATTTCAAATCCATGTCGCTTTAAATCCTTAATCCCAGAATGCTTGGAGAGACTTCGGTCAGATGAGATCACTTGCCTTCTGTCCTTCTGTTCAAACTCACAGGTTCCTTACTGTACTGTAATCCCATTGACATGTTAAGCTTCAGTCCAAACTCTTAGAAGCACTATTGTCAGGGTCTCTGATGTTTGAACTGGTAATTGCATGGTCTGAGGGTAGGATTTCCTGGCGATCTTCCTGGGACAGCTCATAAGAACATCAGAAGAGCTTCAATGGATCAGGCCAAAAGCCCATCTAGTCCAGCTTCCTGGATCTCACAGTGGTCCACCAGATGCCTCAAGGAGCACACAAGACAACAAGATGCCTGTGTCCTGTTGCCACTCCCTTGCACCTGGCATTCTGAGGTAGACTACTTCTAAAACCAGGAGGTTGCACATATCCATCAAGGCTTGTAACCTGTGGTGGAGTTTTCTTCTAGAAATCTGTCCAATCCCTTTCTAAAGCCATCCAGGCTGGATGCCATCACCACCTCCTGTGGCAAAGAGTTCCACAGATTAATTACCCACTAAGTAAAAAAAAGGGTCTAGAAACCTTCTTCATCCACAGAAGGAAATGGATGAAGCAGCAGCCACGATCGGCAGGCAGTATGAAGTCTCTGTATTGCCCAGGGCAGGTATAAATACTAGCAACCTGGCCAGCTAGTCCTGCTGGACCCATAGAGCTTATGTTGTTGTTACTATTTTATTATGTATTTCCCCTGTTGCACTTCAGGTCCCCAACCCTGCCCTTTAACTGAGTCATCTTCTCCAGCAACAGGAAGCCGGGATCCTGGTTTGGAAAACTCCTGTTTCACGTGTAGATTTCGGTGCACACCAGTGGGCCTGGTCTAGCTGTGATGACTCTGGAGTAAAAGCAAAGTCATGCCACCAAATTCGTGTGTCTGGATTTTTGGCTTGAGTGCCATCACTCAGCAATTGCACAGGAGGCCATGTTGGCTATACAACAAGGAAGGCTATTAACACGTAACGTTGTGCAGTGTTCAGGTGTCTGTACACATTTCCATGTGGGTGACTGTACTGTACATGTTCTCATTTGAAAAGTCAACCAGGAAAGTGGGCCCCTTAAAAGTGGGAACATCAGATTGCGTGAACGAGCATTGAACAAAATATATGAAAAACGGTGCGTGCATGCTAATAAACAATCATCTGTAAATTGTAAATTGTATACAGATTGTACACATGTTGCATATGTATGAATAGGGTAATTATAAAGCAGTCCCACTCATGGATTAATATCAGTGGCTTGAACACGTGGTGTTTGTGAACCAAGCTGGAAATTGAAAACCATCTCCGGATTATTGTGATGTTGTGTTGCCATGTTTTTGCTCATAGAGGCGGAGTGAAAAGCTCATACATGCCCCCTTTCTCTGTCATTATACAGAATAATGGTTTGTATAATGCAGGTCTCTTTTTAGACCTGGTACCTAGTGATCGAATGTTGCAAAATGGTGCCTATTTTGTGGGGGTTGGGAACACGAAAGTGTGGTAGTATAGAGAGAAAAATCAAATAGGAGGAGAGCATATGGAGCAGAGGGAAAATTACAGACTTTGACACTCCTAAACACTCCAAAACTTCCTGTGAACTTCAGTTTTCAGTGGCCAGCTTGAGAGTGCAATGCTATCCTGGAGGTAGGCCGGCACAGCTAGGCCGGCAAAGTTTGGCTGGCTCAAGGGACATCGTAAAGCGCGTTTGGACCACTCTCGGAGTCAGGGAGGATGGTGCACGTCTGTGTGCTTGGACCAAGAGTGGTCCAAACATACTTCATGGTGTTCCATGTGCCGGCCAAACTTTGCTGGCCTAACTGTGCTGGCCTAACTCCAAGTTAGGATGGTGTCTTTACAGTATTGAAAACAGCGGTACCTTCTATAATGCTGTGTCTATGTTCCATGCTGTAGGAGGCCATTGGAACACTGTTCTAATGTAGATGTTTTCACAGTGTGCTACTCGCCAATGCATTAAATGGGCTTCTGCTGTGTAGTTGACAGCTGCTGCCATCACTCCTCCTGTGTGGCAATGGTGGAAGACGGTAGCGTAGCCCAAGGCGGAGTGGCACAGTAAGTATTGCAGGTACGGCAATGTGCTGTATAACTGGCCCATCCCACTTGCAGTCAGAGCCATTCCGGGAAGCAATGCCAACACACAGGCACTATTGGTGGAAGATGATAGGAAGAGGATGAGCCAGGTTATGACTCTTCCTTAAGAACAACAGGCTTTGTTGAAGAAAGCCTCTGGAGTAGCAGGTCTCACCTGCTGTTTCTCAAAGCATTTCCCAGTAGCAAGTGATTGGCCCTGTGCTAGCCAGAATACACCACTGTCTTGGCCACAGCGCTAGCCAGAATATGCCCCTTCCGTTGGCTGAAATCACATTCCAGATAGCTGTGCTTTTCTGAACTAAATTCTGGAATGGTTTCATGCATTTTAACTTTTTTAAAAAAAAGGAATACTACAAAAATGACACTCATGACAAATAGTGCGATAATGAAACAGGTTAATAGGAATTAGTGTTATAGATTGTTGTTCAGTCGCTAAGTCGTGTCCGACTCTTCGCGACCCCCTGGACCACAGCATGCCAGGCCTCCCTGTCCTCCACTAGCTTCTGGAGTCCGCCCAATTTCATGTTCGTCGCTTCGGTGACACTATCTAACCATCTCATCCTCTGCCGCCCCCTTCTCCTTTTGCCTTCAGTCTTTCCCAGCATGAGGGTCTTTTCTCAAGAGACCCTCTTTAACTCTTCTCATGACGTGGCCAAAGTCTTGGAGCTTCAGCTTCAGGATTTGTCCTTCCAGGGAGCAATCAGGCTTGACTTCCTGGAGGACTGACCGATTGGATCTCCTTGCAGTCCAGGTGACTCTCAAGAGTCTTCTCCAACACCATAATTCAAAAAGTGTTATAGGTAAGGATGGCTTTTTTCAGTGATCATCGCAGAATGCTAAATAATGAGAATTTCTACTCAAAAACTAAATTTAGATCAAAACACGAAAAAACACTCCCTTTGGTTTTTTTATAGAGTTTGACACAAATTTAGATCAATTTCATCAACACTACTTGTGCTTACTTTTGACACAGTTTAAAAAATCCACAAATAGTTTTCAGTAAGGGATCAGGAAGAGGACAGGTAGAAACAGGAGGAAGCTTGCTTAAACTATGAACATGCATGCTCATAGTTCACAGTGCATGCTGAGCAACTTTAATGGAATGTGTAATAGTAAGCAGCAGTTTTTGATGCTCCAAACAGCAACCAGAGTGCAGCTTGGAAATTTTTTAGCAGGTTATTTCGGGATGGGGTGTGTGAGCCAGTGATTGCTTGCCTTGGTAGGGCCATTCACCCTTATTTATTGCGCTGTTTGTTCAATTTGCAATAAAAATTTGGACGAAAACACATAACACCACAATTTGCTATTTTTAGCCAGGAATTTTGGGGAAAATATCACCAAAAAACCCTACTCAGTTATAGGTGGTATTTCAGTACTCCTTACAGTGGTTCTTTCAGAGAGAGGTAACTAATATTATTAGGGTAACTAATACTAATATTATTAATATTATTAGGGGACGTGGTGGTGCAGCGAGTTAATCCGCTGTTGCTGGGCTTTCGACCGCAAGGTTGGGAGTTCAAGACTGCGCGACGGATTGAGCTCCCGTTGCTTGTCCCAGCTCCTGCCAACCTAGCAGTTAAAGCACCTAAAATGCAAGGAGATAAATAGGGACCACTTCGGTGGGAAGGTAACGGCGTTCCATACGCTACGGCGTAGAGTCATGCTGGCCACATGATCTGACAAAAACACTGGCTCTACAGGCTTAGAAACGGAGATGAGCACCACCCCCTACAGTCGGTCACGACTAGACCATTCGGTTGTGGGGAAACCTTTACCTTTAACTAATATTATGCCATAAGCCCTATAAGACGTTGTGTGAGCAGGAGTTTGTTGGCCAGGTGTATCAGAGATATGCAGACAGATTGGATTTTGGCAGACAAATCCAAATGCCCCTCTCAGAGCTCTATTGTGCATGGTTAGGTATTAGTATTGCCCAGTTGCTAGAAACAAATGACCCCCCACACACACACATCAAACTGTAATGTGGGAATGACAGAGCTTCAAAGAGGACTACCAAGATGCTGTGTTAAACCATGGGGGTGGGGTGGGGTGGGGAGGAGAACAGCAATGCCACCATCTAGTCAAGAATCCTGGCCAACCAGATGTCCCACGGGAGCCCACAAGCAGGGTGTGAACAGCCCTTTCCAGTTTCTTCCCCGCAGCATCTGGTATTGGGTGGTGTACTCCCCCTGAGCATGGAGCGATCATGGATCGTAGTCATTCATCTTTATTATTTATGTATTTATTTATTTATTTATTTATTTATTGGATTTATATCCCGCCTTTTTGCCCGAAGGCACCCAAGGCAGCATTACAATAAAAGAAACAATAAAAACAAAATTTAACATTAAAAAACAATTTAAAAACAATGTTAAAATACAATTTAAAAATTTAAAAAACAACAAGCAACAAGCCCCGTGGATCATAAGATTAATCAAGATATAGCCTGTCAACAGTTAAAAGCTTTTTGAAATAAAAAGGACTTCAGCCCCCGCCGAAATGTTAACAAAGAGGGAGCAGTTCTCAATTCTAAGGGGAGGGTATTCCAAAGTTGGGGGGCCACCACCGAGAAGGCCCTCTTCCTGGCCGCCGCCCCTCTCACCTCTCCTGTTGGCAGCACAGTCAAAAGGGCCCCCCAGATGATCTGAGAGCACGGACAGGATTATATGGGAGAAGGCGGTCCCTCAAATACCGCAGACCCGAGCTGTAAAGGGCTTTCAAAGTCAAAACTAGCACCTTGAATTGGGCCCGGAACAGAACCGGCAGCCAGTGTAGCCGCCGAAGCAACGGCTCGACAGAGTCAAACCGACGTGCCCCAGCAACCACCCGAGCCGCCGCGTTCTGTACTAGTTGTAATTTCCGGACCGTCTTTTAGAATGGTGTGTGTTTGCAGGAACTACGAAATGTGGGCGCAACCCTAAGCTGAAACTAAGCCATCAAAGTTTGGCCAGCACAAGGGACACCGTATGTTTGGACCACTCACGCAGCGCAATCCTACAGACTGCGCAGTGTTGGGGCAACAGGGTTGTGTCGAGACTGTGCGCTTAGCGCTAACGCGGGGGCGCTGATCGGCACCCTCGCATCGGCGCTAAGCCAACAGGACCAGTGCTGCAGGCAGCGCCAGTCCTATTGCGCCTGTGCAACACCTCCCTAGTGTCGGCCGAATCTGGCCGGCACAAGGGGAGTGCCATGACGGGGCAGCTCGGGGATTGGCGGGAGGAGCGTGGAAGGAGGGCAGGATGTAGGCGGGTCCAGGATTCAGCCATATGGCCGAATCCTAGACCCATTTGGGAGGCCGCGTGGCCCCAATTTGGACAGTGCGGTCTCCTCGGATCTGCGCCTGCTGTTTAGCAGGTGCAGATCCGAGGAGCCCATAGAGGAGGCTGGAGCCTCCCCTATGGTAAGGGAGTGCATGCTCCCTTGCCATGGGGAGGCTCCAGCCTCTCCTCAGCAGCGCTAGGATATGGTGCTGGCCTGTCAGCCTCGCCAGTCCGGCGCTGTTTAGGATTGCGCCCTCGGAATCGGAGAGGCCAGCACACAGACGTGCGCCATCCCTCCCAACTCCGAGAGTGGTCCAAACACACTTTTTGGTGGCCCTTGTGCTGGCCAAACTTTGCTGGCGTAGCTTATGCCGGCCTAACTCCAGTTTAGGATTGCACTCTTTGTGTTCACTCAGCTTGTTGCAATTACCCACTATTTCAGAAAAAGAGTGATCATTCAGATTAATAATTTTTGCTTCCTATCTTATATGCGTCATTAACCATATTCTCAAGATTTTCTTCAAAGGGAAAAAGAAACGTTAGAGAGGCGGTGGGAAAGGTGTTATTTGTTTTTGCACTTTATTGTTGTGCGATCTCCCACACATAGTCAATCTGCACAGGGGGCTCTTGCAGCAGCTGACGAATTCGAACAAATAAAACCACATTATGATAGTGCATTAAAATATTCTAAAGCTAAATGTGGTTTAGAGAAACGTCGTTTTCAGTCAAACAAATCAGTGTTTTACAACCAGTGATGTCATGCAGGGGGAACGTGCCGGAACGGCCGTTCCTGAACCTAATCTGGGCTAGCTCCGCCCACTCGCCGCCATTCGTCGCCGGCTCCGTGATGGATGCGGCGTTGCGAGGGGCTCTTGGCCTCGGAGGGGGCGCCTGCTGGATGGGTGGGGGGCGCGCCGGGTGCCTGTGTGAGTGGCGGTGGGGTGCGTCCACTGAGGGCAGCCTGCGCGGCAGGCGGGAAGGCAGCAGAACCGAAGGGACGGGCTGCCAATCAAAGGTGAGTCCCGGTCAGTGTTCCGGTTCTTCGATCATTTAGATACCACCACTGTTTACAACCCAGCAATCAAAGAAAGAAGCTCTTTACCCAACAGTGAATGCTTGTCAAGAAGTTGGCCACCTGCACTGTGCTGGACCTCTGTTGCTAAGTAGAGGGTCCACCACAGAGAATGCCCAGCGTCTTGCTGGGATGCCCATGTCTCCACAAATGAGGGAGTCCTTTACACAGCCTCCTCCAAAGTTCTCAGAACAATTGGGGGATACGTATAGTCAGCTGCCCTGCCCTGTTCCCTGCTAACTGGGCAAGAGGCACCTTTTCAAGTGGTGTCCTCTTATATTTAGCAGAGCAATTATCCCTCTTCACCCCAGCACAGTGTCTTTCTTGTGGCTGTTGCTGGTGGTGTTCTCCATTCTTTTAGATTGTGAGCCCTTTTGGGACAGGGAGCCATTTAACTTTAATGTTGTTGTTTTTGCCTGTAAACCGCTTTGTGAACTTTATGTTGAAAAGCGGTATATAAATACTAGTGATTGATTGATTGATTTAAACCCCTTAGCACTCATAGGACCCAATCCTATCCAACAGGACACGCACTGCTTCCTGTGGTGGGAGGGATAGTCTCAGAGGCCTCCTCAAGGTAAGGGAACATAAAGGAACAAATGTCAGGGTTGCATTGGGGTTTCCTCAGTGCTGGAAATTTGGATAGGATTGGGCCCGTAAAGTATTTTGAATGGTTTTGGCCATTAATATTGTGTTTTCATTTCCTAATCAGGGTTGAAACTGGATTGAAATCAGGATTGATCAGAGACGAATGGAGCCCCGAGTGCGCCCATGGCAGGGTGACGAAACCGCGCCCCCTGCACGTCACCCCGCCCCTGTGCGTTGCCCTGCCACGCCTCCCTGCGCCCGGAATAGCTCCATAACGGAGCGATACAGACGCAAGGGAGGGCGGGAGGGCCAAAAGCCGCATGGGTTCTTCCGCGCAATGGCGCCTCGCCGCTGCCGGCACGGCGGCGCCCATGGCTCCCGCCACCCCTGGCTACACCCTTCCTCCGCCCCTGGGATTGATATCACCCTTAGGGCACAATCCAGAACACTCTTTGGGCTGACGCATGTCTACTGCATCGGCCCAGCACTATCAAGTGGCGCTGGGCTGACACGAACAGCAGCAATGAACAGCAGCAAGTTCGGCCAGTGTGGGGGCTTTTCTGGGTGGGGGGGGAAGGCAAGAGACAGGTGGAATGGGGCCAGGATGAGCAGAGGGAGGGTGTTCCTGTGGGCGGGACGGCCCAGGGCGCGGGGAGGAGTCCGTAACCGGCAGTTATGCTGGATCCAAATCCCCATCCCTAAACTGCTGTTTAGCAAGCGCAGTTCCAAGCAGTCCAATCAGGCTGCCTGTGGCTTACCACGGAGCAAGGGGGCGCCCATCCCCTTTCCCCGTGCTAAGCGGCTTCTGCCCCCTACTTGAGTTAGGATGCAATGCAGGCTCTTGGCCTCCCTGCTCCAGCCCGAATTAGGATGGGGCTGGCTGTATATTTATTTATAATAATAAATAATAATAATGCTAGTATTTATATACCGCCTTTCTTTGGCCATTAGATTGCTCCTCTGGCTTTAATTCAAGGCGGTTTACATAGGCAGGCTTTATTTCTCTAAACCCCCAAGGCGTTTTTACAAATTACAAAGAAGTTCTGTCTTTCAAGAACTACAACAACATACAGATGGAACTTTTGTGGTTTAGTCCTTCTTTCTGGCTGCACAATTGCCTTCCTGCTGGCTGATAAACAGCTTCTCTGCTCCCACCAAAGAAACAGCTGGCCCAGCACAACTCCCCTCTCACAGGCAGCTGGAGATGGCTCAGCTCTTATCAGTTGCACTTCTCAAGGTCTGCCGCTCAAGGAGACTTCCGGTGTTGTCAAACTGGCGACCTTCGGATCTTATCTTCAAGCAAACGGAGGCTTTAACCCTCTCGACTAAACCTCCTGCCCTTCTCAGCAGCTTTTATATACCGCCTTTCCTATGCCGTAGTAATGTCCAAGTCAGCTTACAAGCATCACCCTAAAATGCACAATAGGTAAAAAGCAATAAATAAAGTCATGCGTTGTTATGCATGCAGTGAAAACTTATTGGCCTGTTCCTGATAGGTATCTGTAGTTTTTAAGCACTACACAAAATGTGAGGGGGTGTGTGATTTTAAACGTGTGATGCCTGCCAGGGAAGAACAGTATGTGACGTGGCGTTTTGCTGATTAAATCTCCTTGGGACGGCAGTGTTCGAATCAACATCAGTTCCGATTTAATGCCTGATTGCTACCTGTCTCTTGCCTTGGTCTGTCTGTCCTGGCTAGCTTATTGTCACTAGAAAGCTAAAATGTTTTGTTTCGGCTGTGGGCTGACAGATTGGTGTTTCTGGGCTCTTTGACAGAATCACACGCGCCGCTTGCCAGTGAATTGGGTATTCATGGATCCTTGACCAATATGTTTTCAGAAGGAACAAGCTCCTAATGAAATGCTTCTAAAAATATATGTGCATTTCCACTGTGTCACAGACAGGACTGGTTTGGGGGGGGGGAGAGAAACGAAATGAAATGTGATCTCCGCGTAATCTCCTTAGCACAGGAGGAGAGGGCTCGGCACAAACCTCCATGGTTGTCTCTCTGCACAAGTGGAAAAAAATGTTTTCAAAAAACTGTGCACTTTGCATTTTTGTGTGTCATTCTCGAGCCAGTAGTGCTGATAGGCAAAATTATTTTCCTTGAAAGATTTTTCTTTGCTTCGTCTCCAGCGTTACTATCGCCAATCCTTTAAGAAAGCGAGAAGTGGAATTGGGATGTAATGGGCTGAATTTGTTCAGCTGTTGGAAACGTCAGTGGTTCTTTCCAGAGAACATGGACCCAGTTGGAAAGATCTAACCTACATCCCATGTGCGATGGATCGTATATGCTTTGCACGCCGGAGATGTCATGGTCTGGTATCTGAGGTGGGGTGGAGAAAGTAGACTGAGGGCGCAATCCTAACCTGGAGTTAGGCCGGCACACTTTGGCTGGTGCAAGGGCCACCGTAAAGTGCGTTTGGACCACTCTGAGTCAGGAAGGGTGGGGCATGTCTGTGTGCTGGTCCCTCTGACTCCGAGAGTGGTCCAAACATACTTTATGGTGTCCCTTGTGCCAGCCAAACGTGGCTGGCCTAACCGTCCTGACCTAACTCCAGGTTAGGATTGCGCTCTAAGATGCAGTAGCCTGCTGCTGTCTTAAGGAGCCAGTGCATGTCCTTGCGCACAAACGCACCAACAAACACCACACAAACACCAACAAGCTGCAAATAAATTCTTAGTAACAACAACAACAAAAAAAAACCTTTGTAATTTTATTACACAATTCTTGTAACCCTCGGAAGATGTTTTCCACAGTTCAAAGCGAAACGTTGGAACTAAATCCCACCATGTGTTTTAATCTGTGGCTTGAAGACTCGAGCGACATTTTAACCATCTTTTACGTAGCAAATTTTACGTAGCTAAAACTCTTACCTAGTCTAATGAGCCAGAGAGCCCCTGCTGGATCCCTGCTGCTACTGCAGGATCAATTCTATCCACAGTGAAATCCATTGAAATTGATAGGTTTTGGGGTGCCCTATTGTGGCTTTCTTAGTTGTCAGAGCAAATGATGCCCTCTTTGCTGACCACTTGCCAAGGGCCTTTGTTGAAGGTTCTGTTTGTTAGTCCACTGAGAAACTGTGGCCATCAAGGATTTCCCCTTCCCTAAGGGATGTGTTCTTTTGCCCGACTTCATGCTACGCTACTGAGACACTGTATTGGGTTAGGGACGATCTCCTGCTCCACATTCCAGCTCCAAAATGGGAGTGGGGAAAAGTCCCTAGCCCTCCTCTACAGCTTGGAGCTGGAAGAATGTTTGGATCTTGATTGACTATTGCATTTGTGAAGGTTGGGCTAGAACACACAATCCCCAGATTTCCTTCCAGTCTTGAAGCTGGGAAGTGGGTGGGAACTACAGGTGGGACCTCGGTAGCAGCTGGGATTTCGTTCTGGGACTCCCCACTGATACCAAAACCCATCTTAAATAAAAGCAGTTAAAACAAAATATGAGCCAGTCAAGCAGTCAATTAGAATTGCTATTTTGCTGCTCACTCTGAGAAGATCAACCCCCTCCCTTAGCCCTCGCACGCTGAAGAATGGAATGCGAAAGGGATGAATCAGTTCAGCATTCCATTGCTCAGCGAGCCAGGGCAAAGGGAGGGGTCGCTTCTCTTGGAGTGAGCTGCAAATAGAAAAGCTGTTTTAAGAATGGGGGTTGTAAAGGGACCTGTTTTTTCTCCTTCATGAGCAATTGGCAAGGTCCTTCTTACCTGCAGTGGTCATCAGTGTTGAGTTTAATTCTTGGATCAAAAAACCAGCATATAAAAAGATTGGACCATATCGCCTTATGAGAGCCTCAGATTTGCAGTATCCCTGCAAGGATGATTTCCACGCTATCCCTGTGTACCTCCAAGGTTGGGAGGAAGGCTCATCTCTTCCTGCTCACCAGACAACGGAGGCACACTTATCCTATGAAATCTTAGTTTTTGGTCTGATCCAACAGTTCTCCTTAATATGCTATGACGGTGACAGGTCCCAGCCTGAGGGCACAGTCCTAACTTGGAGTTAGGCTGGCACTGTGAGGCCAGCAAAGTTTGGCTGGCGCAAGGGACACTGTAAAGCACATTTGGACCACTCTCAGAGTCAGGGAGGATGGTGCACGTCTGTGTGCTGGCTGGTCCAAACATACTTTATGGTGTTCCTTGTGGTCACCAAACTTTGGTGCCCTAACTGTGCCAGCCTAACTCCAGGTTAGGATTGCGCCCTGAGACTCTTCACAGCAACTGCCAAAGGGATAGTGCCAGTCTCGTTTTGGGCCTGTGACCTGGCGTAAGATGAAAGCATCTTAAGTGTTCATATAGGCAAGACAGATCCATTGTTTTTTAGCAAACACGCAGCCATTATCTCCCGTAATATATACTATTGCCTCCATTTGTAGCCATTTCTGATGTTTCTGAGTCAGGGGAGTGGTGGTGGGCATATCTTGGCAGTGGAATAATTCCCTCGTGACCTCAATTTGATCAGAAGCATTAGATTGAATCTCCTACAATACCTTTTAGAAATGTATCGTAACGCTGGCGTTTCTGTTAGTGACTGATTGCTGAGTTCTAACGGCTGTGGTGAATATCTTATCAGAAGTACAATGGAGTTCATAATTCCAATTTCTAATGCGCAATACAGATTTGCTTCCTAGAGTTCAGATGAATCTTTGTTCAAAACAAAGGACGGCCTGGTTAGGCTGCCTGATTTGCAGAGCCTCTTGTATTAATTTGCATGAGAATGATCGGTTGGCCAGGAAAACTTCTGGTTGAAGTTTTTGTTCCATGACCATATTTGATGTCAGGTTATTTGACTATGGATGCTTCACAGTGGCACTGTATGGCAAGGCTCTTAAGGAGTGTTGAGAGGACAGGATGTACTTCACCTGCTCTCACCCCACCCCCACACTCTCATGGTTTCTCCAGCATAAACTCCCCTTCCTCCTCCTTTCTCTGAGGGCACAATCCTAACTTGGAGTTAGGGTCGCCCTGTTAGGCCAGCAAAGTTTGGCTGGCACAAGGGATACCATAAAGTATGTTCTGACCACTCTCGGAGTCAGAGAGGCCAGCACACAAACATACACCATCCTCCCTGACTCAGAGAATAGCTCAAATGCGCTTTACGGTGGCTCTTGTGCTGGCCAAACTTTGCTGGCCTAACTGTGCCAGTCGAACTCCTGGTTAGGATTGCCCCTTGAAACACTGAAAAACATTCTGGACTGCCAGCTCTTGCCAGCCACCATGTTTTTCTTTTAGAATGCTCCCCAAAATGGTATTAGATATACTTCTTAAAATATATACTTGCACACATCCATTCATTCACTGAAACAAGATTTGCTGCATTCCAAGTCATTTGTTTTCAAGGCAGAAAATGTGCATTCAAACACTTCCATCATGCTTTAGCCTGTTGGCGTCACTATCTTCTCCCTTAGATTCATATTAACAGCATGCTATGCATGCGGATGCATGTTTGTGTATGTGTGCAGCGCACCACCATTAGCACTTTGTGACCTATCTGCCACTTGATGATCACTGAGTTGTTTGCTTTAATTCTGAGCATTCTGAGGGCAGTTGCTCTGATTTTCTGGTTGCATCCTTGCAGAAACTGCAGTTATTGGATATGATTGTACTTTGCAAATGGTTGCTGGAATGAGGCAGCACTTTATTTGCACCGTAATAACGATAGGTTGCAATGGCATATTCTTCTAAGCCAGGGGTCTCCAAACTTTTTAGCTGGAGGGCCGCATCAAATATCTGGCACGGTGTCGAGGGCTGGAAAAATAAATGCGTTCAAATAAATGCATTATAGACAGAACTTAGATGAATGAATGAGCTCAAAGTTCCAGGATTCCTCCAAGCACCAACATACACCACAGAAATATAGCACACACTTTAGTGGACTCTCATTCTCTTACCCCCACAAGCAGCTTACTTAAATGCGCTGGAATAAATCTCAGAACTACCAGATCACAGGAAAAGAAGCTCCCAGAGCATGTTCTTTTTTTTTAATTTTTTAATTTTTAATTTTATATAAAGATATGAGTAAGGTAATAGGGAAAACATGAAAAGGGGATACAATGGTTACACATTGATTACAGCATAATTTTCTCCACTTAATTGTTGTTGTTCAGTCGCTAAGTTGTGTCCAACTCCTCGCGACCCCCTGGACCACAGCACGCCAGGCCTCCCTGTCCTCCACTAGCTTCCGGAGTTCGCCCAATTTCATGCTCATCGCTTCAGTGACACTATCTAACCATCTCATCCTCTGCCGCCCCCTTCTCCTTTGGCCTTCAATCTTTCCCAGCATGAGGGTCTTTTCTAAAGAGTCCTCTCTTCTCATGAGGTGGCCAAAGTATCGGAGCTTCAGCTTCAGGATTTGTTCTTCCAGGGAGCAATCAGGCTTGACTTCCTGGAGGATTGACCAATTGGACCTCCTTGCAGTCCAGGGGACTCTCAAGAGTCTTCTCCAACAGCATAATTCAAAAGCATCTATTCTTCGGCGCTCTGCCTTTCTTATGGTCCAGCTCTCACAGCCATACATTGCTACTGGGAAAACCATCGCTTTGACTATGCGGACCTTTGTTGGCAGGGTGATGTCTCGGCTTTTTATTAAGTTGTCTAGGTTTGCCATAGCCACTTAATTACTGTTTGTATACAATCTAATTCATAATTTAATATCCTAAAAATTTGTACACAAATCTTAATAACTCCTATTCTTCTTTCTTATTTACAAAGAAATTTCTCATTTACCAAGTCTTTTTTCTCTGCAACCTAAAATTTCTATATATAACATCTTAACGTCTAGTCTTTATTTCCTTTCTTCCATCCAATCATAAAGCAGTCTCCAATATTCTTGAATCTTTGTTATATCACCCTCTTTCATCCTTTCAGTTAAAACGTCCATTTCTGCTATTTCATATATTTTCTCTATTAGTTGTTCAACATTTGGAATCTCCTCATTTTTTCCATTTTTGTGCATACAGTAATCTTGCCGCTGTATTTACAAGGACTATAATATGCCTCTTCCCTTTCCCCTGAATATTGCCCATCATGTTAAGTAAAAATAACTCTGGTCTAACCAATATTCCACATTTCAACCTGTAACATAGTATGTACTCCATGCCGATTTTTTTTTTTTTGCTTTTTCACAAGTCCACCACATATGGTAAAATGTCCCTTCTTTTCCATTTCCAGCACCCGGTAAAGAAGCACCCAGAGCATGTTCTGAGGGCTGCAGAGGTTGCTCCGAACTTCAGGAAGCCATGTAAGGCCTTCAGAGGCTGAAAAACTCACTTCTGGGTCTTTGGGGAAACCCGGAAGTGACGATTTTCGGCATTCTGAAGACTAGGAGGCTGGGGGCAGCCCCCCTGGCCCTTCAAACACCCTTGCACCAGCGGCATCATGCAGCCGGAATGCTAGGCGGGAGGAACGGGTGAGTGGCAGCCCGCCCGTTGCGTACCGCTCCGTTTCGCCGTCTTCCCCGCCCCGGGGGCAGGGAAGACGGCGAAACAGAGCGG
>JAJKFI010000017.1:5576600-5594315 GCA_029204185.1 Lerista edwardsae | reverse complement strand
ACACACACACACACACACACACACACACACACACACACACACACACAAATATACAAATGCGAAACGACTGGGAATGGGTTGATTGTGACACTTCAAAGCACAGTGCTAAGTATTTGGTGTGTAGTCTTTTTATACAATGGAGAGTATGTGCGTAATATGAGTGTACATTGTTGTAAACTGCATTTGTACATATTTTTGACATATTTTATAGTTCCCAGAAGAAGAATACACAGTGACTCAAATTGCGTTGGCTGTTTAAAACGAGATTACATTAAAGTAATTTATATGTACCTTGGGATGATCCTTTTTTGTGTTTGTAGGAGCACATGTGACATGCAAAAACCACAAAATACCTGTTATGAAGAATTAATATTGGAATGAACACTGGGGTTGCTGTGTGTTTTCAGGACACCACCCTGCATTTCAGGTTCAAATCTCCTGCTCGATTCCAGTGCCGGGTTTTAAGGGGGCCAGGAATTCTGTGAAATACAGTCATGCAGTATCTTCTTTGCGTGTTGAGCTATTGTAACAAAATTTGGTACATTTGCTGTGTCATTTTATGCCTGAAGTGGGAATGCTTGCTCTGCCTCCAAAGCAGATTGCAATATAGCAGTGTAATTCAATCTGTGTTTGAAAGTATGGGACCCACTTGGTGGGTTGCGACGTGATGTCAGGTGGGTCGCGGAAAGCTGGGAGCAGCCATCTTGGAAACTGCAGACCTTACTCTTGTTACATTCCTTTCGTGAGTGTTAACAGTTTGAATTTTCAAGCGAGGGTTTTTTTAAAAAATTTTGTTTTTAGTTCAGTGCTTTTACATCATATTTTGTTCTCATCTTGCTTTCTGTCAGAAATGTTTCATCTGTACAATTTCTGCAGTCCACAAATGCCAATTTGCATTTCAGGAGAGTCATTTTTTAATGTTACAGTGATAGCAATTCCTGCTTGATGATGTCACTTCCTGCCACAACATCACTTCCAGGTTAATGACTTCATTTATGGTGGGTCCCAACACCAGTGCCATTATAAAAAGTTTGAATACCCCTGCAGTATAATATCAGAGCCGTCCCTTTTGCCGTCTCTAGTACAATGTTTCTCAAACTGCCTCAGGACCCACTAGGTTGTTCATGAGCCAATTTCAGGTGGGTCCCCGTTCATTTCAATGTTTATTTTATTTTTAATAGGGTTGATGCTACCATGTATGCAACTGCATTTGGGGAAATGTTAACAGGCTAATATAACAGGCTTTTATAACAACCTTTTAACAGGCTAATATAAATATTTAACTATGATAGTTGATGGTATGATGTGATAGACCCTCATTTACTCCTGGGAAGTAAGGATAGGATTGCAACCTTGGAAATGTTTGGGAAATTATTTTTAAACAGATTAGCAATTGCTTGGAAGGGTTAGGAGAATTCTCTTTATTTCAATTAATTTTTTAAACTTATACTTATTGTAAAAAAATTACTTTACTTAATTAATTTGATTAATTTGATTTTGTCATTTGAGGCTGTTAAAAATTTCCTGCTTGATGATGTCACTTCTAGCCATGACATTATTTCCATGTTAATGACATCACTTCCGGTGGGTCCTGACCGATGGTCATTCTAAAAGATGGGTCCCATTGCTAAAATGTTTGAGAACTAGTATATTTGTTTTAGGGGGGAAAAAAACCACAGTGGGGTATAACACCTTTAAGGACGCAGTCCTAACCTGGAGTGAGGCTGGCCCAATTAGGCCTGCCAAGGAGTGTTGCAAACACGCCGTAAAGTGCATTTGCAACATTCTCAGAGTCAGGGAGGCTGGGGCACAGACTTACCTCCCCTTAAATTGCGCCCCAAGAGAAGTAAGTCAAATTGTGCAACATTGTGAGCAAGGCTTTGAATTATCCAGGCCTCTTTATCCAACCTGAAGAAGCGTTACGGAGAACTTGGAAATGTTGTGACATTTTCATTGGTCCTAATGTTGGACCAATATGTGGACCAATATGGGCGTTACCCATAATGTTGGGTTTGGATGTGTTTTCTGATGGGCCAACCCAGTTACATAAGAACAGAAGATCCCTGCTGGATCAGGCCAAAGGCCCGTCTAGTCCAGTTTCCTGCATCTCACAGTGGCCCACCAGATGCCTCAGGGAGCACACAAGACAACCAGATACCTGCATCTCATTGCCACTCCCCTGCATCTGGCATTCTGAGCTACATTTGTGCAATTTTAATACCATGTTGTGTGCATGTGTGTGTGAGAGAGAGGTTTAAAATATGTCTTGCAGTAAAATCCAGGTGATGAAAACACATCCACTATAGTGTTTTGCAACTATTTTTAAACCTCCATCAGGCCTGAGCAGTACTGGCTTTGAATTATTCAGCGTTTTTCCTTCGATGGCTGTCCTCACCCATGGGTTTCCATTATAAGGAAATGCAGTAACTGTTATGGAGAAAACAAAGCCAGTTAGCTACCAGGAGATGGAGAGACACAAATTTGCATGTTGCCTGGACCCTCCCTGTTGCCAGCAAGGGGCTGGAGGTCAAGATATTAAATAATAAGCAGTCAATGTAACAGTCTGCTAAGACCAGCATAGCTAGTTAGAGCTAGAGAAAGTGGAGGTGGTTGGGAAGGAGTTTGCTGTTGGTCGAAAATCTGTCAGAGGAACAGCCAAGATATTTAGCATTCAGACCCCTTTGGGAAATATTAGTAGGTCCCAAAGGTGCTTTAAAACCCCATCTGTTAGAACCATATGTGGGGTAGATAGACCTTAAGAAAAGGCCCAGGTTATCCTGTTTTATGGGGTCTTCACGGGGAGACCCTCTTAATATATTCTTTTTAAAGACTGACAACCGTACATTGACTGGAACAAAATAAAAAGGAAATGAATGGAGCGCTTATCGGTCCCTTTGCTTAATTAATGGCATGAACTTGAAATGGCTATCTGGGAGCACGGCTGAAACACAACAGGCTCTTGACTGAAACGGTGTCCTTTGCCCTACCAGCCACGGAGCTGCTTATTAATGCGCCTTCGTTTCACGGCGTTCATGTTCCTTCACGGCATTCAGATGGCTTTATATTAGTGGCGGCAGGCAGTCCAATGAGACAACCCTGCAAAGTTAAGGCCCTTTTTGTACATTTTTGTGACAGCTCAGGAGAGAGATCTTGGGGTGCTGGTGGACAATTCAATGAAGGTGTCGACCCAGTGTGCGGCAGCAATTAAGAAGGCCAATTCCATGCTTGGGGTCATTAAAAAAGGGGTTGAGAATAAAACAGCCAATATTATCATGCCACTGTACAAGTCGATGGTAAGGCCACACCTGGAATATTGTGTCCAGTTCTGGTCGCCGCACCTCAAAAAGGACATAGTGGAGCTGGAAAAGGTGCAGAAGAGAGCGGCAAAAATGATTACGGGGCTGGGGCACCTCCCTTATGAAGAAAGACTGCAGCGTTTGGGGCTCTTCAGTCTAGAAAAAAGGCGCCTGAGGGGGGACATGATTGAGACATACAAAATTATGCACGGAAGGGATAGAGTCGATAGAGGGATGTTCTTTTCCCTCTCTCAAAACACCAGAACCAGGGGACATCCGCTAAAACTGAGGGTTGGGAGAGTTAAAACAGATAAAAGGAAGTACTTTTTTACCCAGCGGTAGTTAATCTGTGGAACTCTTTGCCACAGGAGGTGGTGATGGCATCTGGTCTTGATGCCTTTAAGAGGGGATTGGACGGATTTCTGGAGGAAAGGTCCATCGTGGGCTATAGGCAATGATGGATTGTGCAACCTCCTTACATTGGTGGTGGGCTACTGGTACCAGGTGCAAGGGAGTGGCAACAGGATGCATCTTGTTGTCTCGTGCCTCCCTGGGGCACCCGGTGGGCCGCTGTGAGATCCAGGAATCTGGACTAGATGGGCCTTTGGCCTGATCCAGCAGGGCTCTTCTTATGTTCTTATAGATTTCCCACCCCCCTTCCGCCCCAGTGGGAATGAATGGAACCAATGTGAGGTCGTGAAGGTGTGGGCAAACTCTTAAGCTTGTAGGCTCCCCTCGCGGCCCATTCCCGCTAAGGATGAGCGCCTCGTCAAAAACGCAGCTTTGGTGCTATAAAAGGCTGCTTGCTGCCATGTTCATTGGAGCTGCTAGTGCAAACAGCCATTGGCTCTTTGCTCCCGGCACAGACAAGCTCAGCCCACGCCGAAGCAGTGTGCCAGCAGGGGCAGGAGGGGGCGCTGTTTCGGATCTGCAGCAGGGGGAGATGGGGCGGTTTGGAGGTGGGAAGAGGTGGAGCCCAGTAGCAGCAGTGTGCCCTAGGGTGGTATCCCTGTTTTCCCAGCCCTACCTGTCCTGTGGCCAGTGATGGCATGCTGGCGGAACGGGCCGGTACGCGGTACCGCTTCCTCTGGAGGGGTTGGCAGCGAAGGGCGCCATTGCACGGCAGAAGCCGCGCGTCTTTGCGCCCTCCCGCCCGCCCGCCCCTGCACTCGGTTCACTCCGAAATGGAGCAATTCCGGGCATAGGGAGGCGTGGCCGGGCTCCACCATTGGGGCAGAGAGCTGCCAATCATCTGGGCGTTCTGGTTCTTGGAGCGCCCGGATGACATCACCGCCTGTGGCTCTCCTCAGATGTGGGGTGCAATCCTAAGCTGCGCTGGAACTGTGAGGCCTGCAGGCCTGCGCTGCATCCAGTGCAACCTTGGAGCGCTCAGGAGCCTGGATCTGCGCCTGCTGCATAGTGGTATAGCAGGCGCAGAGCCGAGGATGCCGCGTGGCCTGGATCGGGGCCACGCGATCTGGGGAAAGAGACTTGGATGCGGACTAACAGCCACATTCCAGTTCCGCTTCCCTCCCTTGGCCCCCCCCCCCCCCCCCCAGGTCCCCCCCCCCCCCCCTCCCTTGCCCCAGAACTGCTCTTGCGCACGCCGAGTTCGGCTGGCGCACAAGCAGTGTGGCTCAGCTTTGGGCTGGTGCCCTTGGGCCGAAGCTGCTGCTAGCGTCGGCCCAACGGCTCTGGCGCCAATGCAGGGGTGCTGGTTGGCGCCCCCGCGTAGGTGCTGGCGCCATTGGGCCGACACAAGTGGCTAGCATTGGCCCAAGGACACCCTTTGGATTGCACCCTTAGGCAAGCAAACAGCGGGCACATCCCCTACCTGCAGGTTTACCATGTGATGAACAAAATATGAAAAGAAAAAGGGAGGAGAAGGGGAGGAAAACAGGCCAGTCTGAACAACACCAAACTGTTCACATTGCAAAATTACTGGCTGAAACGGCTGCTGATGGAGGCAGTTCTGGGAGAAGGGGAGCCACGTGACCATTGGTTGCAGCCAAGCTGGTAGAGGAGACTTGGCTGCCTCGCTTCTCTGCTAGAGCCGGGTGGAGTTCATGGAGAGATTTGTGCGACAGGAAATGGGCACATCTTATTGCTGCATTCTCAGAAAAGCAGCTGGCTCTGGCATCATAATGACGGCACTTCCTGCCATGACATCACTTCTGGTGGGTCCTGGGCATGTTGTCATTTTAAACAGTGGGTCCTGGTGCTACAACGTTTGCAAACCAGTGGCTTAGAAGCTGTCACTGCTTGGGCCATTTTCCCATGCCTGAGGTCAACCAGACAGTTCCAACAACCACAGCAACAGGAAATTCTTCCGGAACAATCGGGAGCCCACTTGTGTTCATCAGTCTCCAAGGACAGATCATCCAAGGTCTGGTCCCATACCAGAGTTTGGCTCCTAGGTGTCCTGGATTCACCCACACACCCCAGCACCTTTCAGCAGCCTATAAGTCCTGACAGAAGCAGGTCAGTCAGGGTGACCTTGAGCTTGTCGTCATCTCTCACCTGAACTTTCCTCACAGGGTTATTTGAGAGGACGTATGTGTGTGTGGGGACGTGGTAGTGCTGCGGATTAAACCGCTGAGCTGAGCTGGTCGACCGGAAGGTTGGGAGTTCAAGACCATGCGATGGAGTGAGCTCCCGTCACTTGTCCCAGCTCCTGCCAACCTAGCAGTTCGAAAGCACGTAAAAGTGTGAGTAGATAAATAGGGACATAAGAACATAAGAAGAGCCCTGCTGGATCAGGCCAAAGGCCCATCTAGTCCAGCTTCCTGTATCTCACAGCGGCCCACCAGGTGCCCCAGGGAGGCATGAGACAACAAGATGCTTGCATCCTGTTTTTTTTATACTGACTATGAAGTTTCTTCAGCAGCCTTTGATGGGGGACTGTGTCAAACGCCTTCTGAAAATCCAGGTATATGATATCCACAGGTTCACCCACATCCATGTGGCTGTTGACCTTTTCAAAGAATTCTAAAAGGTTCGTGAGGCAAGACTTACCCTTACAGAAGCCATGCTGACTTTCCTTTAGCAGTACTTGCTCCTCTATGTGTTTTAGGATTTTATCTTTGATGAGGCTTTCTACCATCTTACCCGGAACAGACGTTAGGCTGACTGGCCTGTAGTTTCCAGGGTCCCCCCTTCTCCCTTTTTTAAAGATTGGCGTGACATTGGCTATCCTCCAATCCTCTGGCACCGTGGCCGTTTGAAGGGACAAGTTGCATACTCTAGTTAAGAGGTCAGCAACTTCAGTGGGAATGTAACTGTGTTCTGTGTACCTTAGCATATAGTCATGCTGGCCACATGACCACAGAAGCTTGTCCTCGGACAAACGCTGGCTCTTAGGCTTAGAAACGGAGATGAGCTTTTGGGAAAAAGCACATAGAAACATGATTCATGATACGGGCTCCTTCGCTCCCGATACTGAGTAATCTGACAGAACATGGTTTTAGTAGTGAGATCAGTAAAATGCCAGCTGCTTAGCAACCTTGCTGGAATCAACTGGATGTGTGTCTATCACCTCAGTTCACCCATTTCACGGCATAGTCTAGTCGATATGCCTCTGTTTTTTCCCTTCCTTTTCCTAATCAAAACACCTAATTATCTCAATGCTTTGGCTGTCCCACAGGCTATTTGTGTGAATGAGATGGAATTCTCCTTGAGAAGAGGAAGCCTTTTGAAAAGCAGGTTTACTGGGGCCTGAGGGAAAGGAAGCCCTTCAGGTGAAATGATGGGTTGTGTGTGAGTTTTGTCCCTCCCTTCTCCACCACAGATATCCCTCAGAATATAATTTTCCATCCTCTTATTTCTCGTCCTTGTGTGATCCTCTGACTCTAGATGGATGAATAGCATAATTGGTGATTACTTCATGCGATTCTGGCAGGAGCGCTTTCCAAACATAATTAAACCTCTGATTTTATGTTCTCCCTCTCTTTTTAAAATACGATTCTTGCGGAATCTGAGGGGCCAGCCAATTTCTAATTTTAGTTCAAATACAATGCTGTTCTGGATAACTGTTCTGTTCTGCTCTGCCTCAACCAGCTCCGCTTGGAGTGCTGTCCATAGAAGGTCTCCTTGAGCGCAGTCCTAAATTGTGCTGCATTGTTGAGGCTGGTGGGCCTGCACCAAATTGAGCCTCTCTGGAGCAAGGGCACATTCGTTCCCTTACCTCAGGAGAGGCTCCGGCCTCCCCTATTATATGGGTTCCTCGAATCTGCGCCTGCTACTTAGAAGGCGCAGAACAGAGGAGGACGCATGGCCTGAATTGGGGCCACATGGCCTCCGATGGGACCTTTGTTCACTATCAATCACTATCAATCACTAGTATTTATATACTGCTTTTCAACACAAAGTTCACAAAGCGGTTTACAGGCAAATAGCAATAATAAAGCTAAATGACTCCCTGTCGCAAAAGGGCTCACAATCTAAAAGAATGGAGAACACCACCAGCAACAGCCACGAGAAAGACACTGTGCTGGGGTGAAGAGGGACAATTGCTCTCCCCCTGCTAAATGTAAGAGGACACCACTTGAAAAAGTGCCTCTTGTTGTTGTTGTTCAGTCGCTAAGTCGTGTCCGACTCTTTGCGACCCCCTGGACCACAGCACGCCAGGCCTCCCTGTTGTCCACTAGCTTCCGGAGTTCGCCCAATCTCACGTTCATGGCTTTGGTGACACTATCTAACCATCTCATCCTCTGCTGCCTCCTCCTCCTTTTGCCTTCCATCTTTCCCAGCATGAGGGTCTTTTCTCAAGAGTCTTCTCTTCTCATGAGGTGGCCAAACTACTGGAGCTTCAGCTTCAGGATTTGTCCTTCCATGGAGCAATCAGGCTTGACTTCCTGTAGGATTGACTGATTGGATCTCCTTGCAGTCCAGGAGTCTTCTCCAACACCATGATTTGAAAGCATCTATTCTTCAGCGCTCTGCCTTTCTTATGGTCCAGCTCTCACATCCATACATTGCTACTGGGAAAACCATAGCTTTGACTAGGCGAACCTTTGTTGGCAGGGTGATGTCTCGGCTTTTTATTAAGTTGTCTAGGTTCGCCATAATGTACACAAGGGACACCGTGAAGTGCATTTGGACCACTCTCGGAGTCAGGGAGGATGGTGCACGTCCGTGTGCTGGCCTCTTTGACTCCAAGAGCGGTCCAAACATACTTTATGGTGTTCCTTGTGCCGGCCAAACTGTGCCAGCCGAACTCCAGGCTAGTATTGTTGCCATGTGTAAGCAGGCCTTAGTGAGCCTGACTGTGAAATGGCTATAAAAGAAATACCTCTCTTTAGTAGTCCCTTCCTGAAGGTCCTAACTTCTGTTAATTATCTGCTCTGTATGCCTGAGATTCTGCCTCACTTCCTCAGCATTTCTGTCACTCGGATATTGGAAGGCGCGCCGTTCCATTCCCAGACGACATCTGCTCCTGAAATTCAAAACATCCTCCTCCGCCTTACGACTCGACTGTCACACGAGTTGCATTTGCAATTAGGGTGAGAAGGTAAAGGCGAACAAACCCCCCGTTTCAGGGTATTTAGTCTTATCGTATTTCTTCCCCTCATGGCTTTGATCTCTTCAGTGTCATTTTAGAGCTGGATCATAAGATGCACGCATTTAAACACCTGCACGAAATCCTTTCTAAATTTGTCAGATGTAAGAAATTACTAGCCCATTGTTCTGCATTAGGCAGAGATAGTTACCTCCATTTTGAGGAAGATTAGCCATTTAGCTGTCAGAGTGGCTCTCAAGATCCAGGCTGGTTCATTTTGAATCCATTGTGTGTGCTGGTATTTTTCAGCCGAAAAGCTGTGTGTCAAATTCCTTTTAAAAATGAATTGAATTCTGCCTCTGTTGCACCAAGAGGGGTTGAATTCTGGGACACTCTTTCCATTTGATGCATTAAAGATCTCGCTCGCTCTCTTTCTCTCTTAAATTGTGACAGGCCGGATTTTTTAAAAAAGGATTTATCCTAGATAAAAGGCACAAGTCATTAATCACAATCCAGACCAGTTTTAGGAAAACTCAAGAGTCTTCTCCAGCACCATAATTTGAAAGCATCCATTCTTTGGCGCTCTGCCTTCCTTATGGTCCAGCTCTCACAGTACATAACTACTGGGAAAACCATAGCTTTGACTATGCAAACCTTTGTTGGCAGGGTGATGTCTGGGCTTTTTATTAGATTGTCTAGGTTCATCATAACTTTCCTCCCAAGAAGTAAACTACTTTTATTTTCATGGCTGTAATCACCATCTGCGGTGATCTTGGAGCCCAGGAAAATAAACTCTGTCACTGCTTCCATTTCTTCCCCTTCTATTTGCCAGGAAGTGATGGGAGTGATTGCCATGGTCTTAGTTTTTTTAATGTTGAGCTTCAAGCCAATTTTTGCACTTTCCTCTTTCACCCTCATCAGAAGGCAGGAAGTCAAGCCTGATTGCTCCCTGGAAGGACAAATCCTGAAGCTGAAGCTCAATTACTTTGGCCCCCTCATGAGAAGAGAGGACTCTTGAGAAAAGACCCTCATGCTGGGAAAGATGGAAGGCAAAAGGGGAAGGGGGCGGCAGAGGGTGAGATGGTTAGACCGTGTCACCGAAGCGATGAACATGAGATTGGGCGAACTCCGGAAGCTAGTGGAGGACAGGGAGGCCTGGCGTGCTGTGGTCCATGGGGTCGCGAAGAGTCGGACACAACTTAACGACTGAACAACAACAAAAGACATGGTAGGAACTGGGCTCACACATGATCTGAGGCATGCCAGTTTATAGAGAAAATAGGAAAATGTGACGTTTTAGGGTGAAAAATAAATCCTAACCTGGAGTGAGGCCTGCACAGTTTGGCCAGCACAAGGGCCACCGTAAAACGTGTTTGGACCACTCTTGGAGTCGGAGGATGGTGTACAACTGTGTGCTGGCCTCTCGGACTCCATGAGTGGTCCAAGCATACTTTGTATCCCTTGTGCTGACCAGACTTTGCTGGCCTAACTCCAGGTTAGGATTGCACCCTTAGTTTGGGAAACACTGGGATAGAGGGAGTGCATCTGCTACATGGTCAGGGAATGCACAGAGCTGTGGTTCCCAAACTTTTTAGCTCCCGGACCCACTTTTTAAAACCATCCATCCATCCATCCATCCATCCATCCATCCATCCATCCATCCATCTATCCATCTAGTCCCACATAGCTTTACTAGAAAAAAAAAAGATCTAGAAAGAATTGTTGTTGTTGGATGATGAGGATAAAGATAATAATATAGTATTAATTAATAAGAATCATGATCCTGTGCTCCCAAGGCTGATAGAAACCTTACCTATACTATGTGTGTAGACATTTGCTAGACTCTGCCTAGAAATGGAGCTCAAGGACTGTCCCCCAAACTGTTCCACAGTCGTTCCAGGGTACCCAAAAGGCAAGATGAGCAGCTCTGGACTTCCAGGTCAGACAAAAGGCTGAAACTGGGTTCACACATGATCTAAGGCAGTATTATTCAAACTGTGGGTCAGAACTCACTTGGTGGGTCGTGACCTGATCTCAGATGGGTCGAGGAAAGCTGGGAGCAGCCATCTTGGAAACTGCAGAGCTTATTCTTGTTATATTCCTTTTGTGAGTGTTAACAGTTTGAATTTTCAAGTGACTTTTAAAAAAAATTTTGTTATTAGTTCAGTGCTTTTACATCATATTTTGTCCTAATCTTGCTTTCTGTCAGTAACAGGGACATTTCATGGTTGTACAATTGCTGCAGTCCAAGAATGCCAATTTGCATTCCGGGAATGTCATTTTATTATGTCACAGTGGCGGCACTTCCTGCTTGATGATGTCACTTCCTGCCACATCATCACTTCCAGGTTGATGACATCACTTCTGGTGGGCCCTGATAGGAGTGCCATTCTAAAAAGTGGGTCCCAGTCTAAAATGTCTGAATACCACTGATCTAAGGCATGCTGATTTGTAGAGAAAATTTTGAGAAACACTGCTAGCCTGGAAAGCTCAATGTGTAACATTTGTCTGCAAGAGATTTGTGCAGCAGGCCCTGTGCAGATAAACAGGGAATGCTATGGTCAACAGACCATGGGGGTGCAGCTAGTGGGTACAATCCTGCGTGTGTGTGTGTGTGTGTGTGTGTGTGTGTGTGTTTCAGGGGGGTGGTTCTTGTTGGGATATTGAAGTAAGGCCCTGGGAATTTACAGGCCTGAATGGAAAGGCCTACCACTAGGCCTTGGAGACCAGCAGTAAAATGTTAAGTCATTCTGACTCTGCTTTAGCCTGGTAACGAGATCATGTGATCTCGGGTGGAATGTTGGAGACTATTTAACCAGGCCCAGGACTGTGTGGTGTTGCTGCTGGACTTGCAGAAGTTGTTTGCAGAACTTGCTGGAGCTGCTATTTGAAAAGCTTTACTGTATCTGTTATTTGTTTGCTGTTCGTTGCTGCAAGAAGCCTGCTTCTGGAAATATAGAAGTTTTTGCTACACCAGTTGTCTCAGTGATTCCTTACTGGAGCTCTGCGCCCTTGGGACCTTCTTAAGCCTCACAGCGATAAGTTGCTTTGCCCTCTCATCAGTTCTAAACAGAATCACCCCCTTGTATTGTCCTGCCCAGTGGGAGGACAATTTTCTAACACTCCTACTTAGGCCTTTCCTTACTTATTTTTACCACTTATGGGCAGCTCTCTTTACTATTCCCACTTCCACTCTCATACTCATACAGATAATACAGTACATACAGGCCTGTCCTGGTATCCGCTGTGTTTCTGTTCCGAACCCCACTATGAACACCTGAAAGTGGATACTGGGGACACCTTTTTAAAGATAGGGGAACATCAGTGGTTTTGCTGCAAGGAGGTAAAAAATGAGATTTGTTTAATGTTCCCCTATCTTTTAAATAGGGACGTGGTGGTGCAGCGGGTTAAACCACTGCTGCTGGGCTTTCTGATCAGAAAGTTGGGAGTTCAAGACCGCGCGACAGAGTGAGCTTCCGTCGCTTGTCCCAGCTCCTGCCAACCTAGCAGTTGGAAAGCATCTAAAAATTCAGGTAGATAAATAGCATTTAGCATTCGGTGGGAAGGTAACGGTGTTCTGTGCGCCTCAGCATATAGTCATGCTGGCCACATGACCACGGAAGCTTGTCCTCGGACAAACGCTGGCTCTATAGGCTTAGAAACGGAGATGAGCACTGCCCCCTACAGTCAGTCATGACTTGACCACTTGCTCGTGAGGAAACCTTTACCTTTACCTTATCTTTTAAATAGGCGTCCCTGTATCCATGTATCAATGGATAAACTGTGGACATCAATTCAGTGGATACTGGGACTTGCCTGTATTCCCATCCAGCTCCTCCTCTCTAGTGCACCTAGGATCACAAGCTGTGGGTGAAGGAGGTGGGCTCAGGGGAAATAAGGGTGGCACAGGCAGGTCTCTCATTTGCTGTGGCACTCAGCGGGTCACATGGGGAAGCGGTGGAAGCAGAGCTGTCTTAACGCTATGGCAATTCCTCTTCCATGAGGGCTTTCATGAATGCAAGAACGGAACGATGTTCTCCTTTCGTGATGTGGGACAGAGGTGCAACCAGTGGTGTCATTCAAATGATTTAGGAACAGGAACTGACTTTTGATTGGCACTTGTCAGGAAATCCGGAATGCCCGTTCTGGTCCGTTCCCCCTGAATGACATCACTGCCTTCGCCCCCCTAGGAATCCGGAGTCGCCCCCTTTAACCCTCTGAGTGCCGGCCAACCAAGAAGAAAAGCTTTTTGCAGAGGAATTGGGAGGGGGGAGGAGGGAGAGTGAAGTGGGCGGAGTCAGCCCTAATTCTAACTAGTGGAACTGAGTTCCCCCGCGTTCCCCCTGCATGACATCACTGGGTGCAACCCTGTGAAACGGTGATACCAGGTAGCCATCTTCTCAGACCACCCTCTTGTCGCAGCCGGTGTCTATCTCCTCCTTGGGGAGGACAGTGACTCTGTCAGTGGATGCTAAGATGGTTATCTGGTTCAGATGACACCAGGAGCACATGGGCATCACTGGCGTGCATGGTTGTTGTTTTTTCACACCCCTGGCCTTGCAAACGTGTTGATCACCACAAGGCATGTTATTTCCAAATGGATAAACAGCAGCTGAAAGGCTGAGATAAAACACAGACCCTGCCAAATAATCATTTGTAGAAAAACAAAACAAAAAAAAATTTTTTGAGCCTGTTTCCATCAGAGTGCAAAAAATAAAAATAAAAAAATAAAGCAGAGGAAAAAAAACATCCCCATAATGGTTTGTTGGGAAGGAATTGGTATTGGACGGCCTTACAGCATCTGGCATCAATAAAGAGCAGTTCTAATCTATACTTAGGCTGATGGAATAAAGGCTGTTTTTGCATATTATATTTTCATACGTGGAGATGGTCTTTGGGCCATTTGAAATGTGGCAGAGGCTTAGTTTTTGCTGTGCCTTCACTGATAGAGCAGCTGCTGCCCAGTTCTTCAGACTCTTGGCCCAGAGAACACTCAAACACTCAAACTGTACTTCAAGCCACAAAGGCCCAATTGGCCACATGATGTGTGTGTGTTTTTTAGGTGCAAAGTGTGCACTTGCATACAGTGTTAACAAGCAGGAACAAACTGGAGTTTGCTAACACAAACCAGGCTGACTCCAAAATGCAGATCTTGATTTCTCTACACTCAGGAGCAAAAGTCCATCCTAGGCCATGATGGTATGCTGTGGAGAATCTTGACTGGCCACCAGTGTGTTTACCTCAAGATTTACCTCAGAATGCCAGGTGCAAAGGAGTGGCCACAGAATGCAGACAGCCTGTTGTCTTGTGTTCTCCCTGAGGCATTTGGTGGGCTACTGTGAGATACAGGAAGCAGGACTAGATGGGCCTTTGGCCTGATCCAGCAGGGCTTTTCTTATGTTCTTATATACACTTGACTACTAGGCACTTGTGCGAAAGGACTCCATCGCATTGTGTGCGATACCACACGCAAGTTTCATCCCTGGCATTCTGTCTTTGAAGACCCTTTCACAAATGCAAGTCATTGTGTCTGAGACAGGGATCCCCAAAAGATCCCCTTTTCAACAGGATCTCCAGTCTCCCATGGAAAGCCATGAAGGCCCCAGCATGGTACACTTTCTAAACATGCAAATCTTTCAAGGAATATTGGGTGTTGTGTGAGCACTGAAGTTTGTTCTGTGGGCTGCTACTTTTGGTTTTGCTGCTGAACTCCTATGGTTGTTAGTTATTTTGCAATTACGATTGCTTTATGATATATTTAGGATATTTGTGCTCTACTGTTTTCCTCCTGCAAGGGAGACATCCAGGGCAAGCCCACCCAAGTCCTCTTCTCGTTTTACCTTGAGTCTTACCCCTTCATCCTTTTGCTTTATTCATAATGTATTTGTCGGTGATAGCGACAGCAGTGGAAGGCCTATCAGAGAGCGCAATCCTAACCTGGAGTTCGACTGGCCCAGTTAGGCCAGCAAAGTTTGGCTGGCACAAGGGACACCGTCAGCGCACAGATGTGCACCATCCTCCGAGAGTGGTCCAAACTCGCTTTATGGTGGCCCTTCTGCTGACCAAACTTTGCTGGCTTAACTCCAGGTTAGGATTGTGCTCTAAGACCCTTGCATTCTTCTCCAGCCCCATGGAATGGGGAAATGGTCATCTGCCAATGAGCTCCCAGGATGCCTTGCACCCATGACACTGCTGAGTCCCAAGCACAGGGAGCCCTGGGCATGTCATTTCCAGGGTGCCTGTGTCCTTACTTCAGATATTGGAAAACTAGAGCTCTGCCCCAAGTTGCTCAGGCCCAGAAGTTCAGTCGACCTTCTGGTGTTGGAGGAGACCATCTCAAAGGCCCTCAGATCACAACAGAACTGGGGTAACTGCATTGCAAACCAAGGGATAACCAACTTTGACAACATGAACAAGTCACAAGGTCAGGCTTGGAATCAGGGGGGAAAAGGGGATGTGTGAAGCAGGTGTGACACCAGGGTAGTTACTAATGAAGAGAACAGGACAGGTTAAAGACCCTCTGTGAGATGAGCAACTACACACCAGCTTTGGTTCACCTTGTCATATGCCTGCCGTCCTCTCCAGCCGCCCATGGAATCCTAATAACCCATGTGCATTAATTTGAAATATTTTCTCCTTCGTGAAAGGTTTTGGAGATTCTGGCATAACTAGGTCAGAATTGCATGAAGTCATCCTTGCTGATAAAGAGTGTGAAATAAATGAGACCCTGATTTCTAGAGACACTTGTTTCGACTAGGATGTATACATCTGTATCCTTGTTTTATTTCAGGGATGAGAAGCTAAATGCTGTATACATTTAGGTAGCTGAGTTGTCGTACATAATATACATTCTCTGCTCAGGAGAGGGGAAAAAGTTCTTCCTATTGACCGTAAGCCAAGGATGATGTTCCTTCCTCTTTCATCTGTTATGTAGGTCTTTCCAGAGCTGCTTTTAATCATCAACTTCATAATGACTTTCTGACGTAGGTTACTGAAATAGGCAGCACTGTATATCTCTCTAGGTAGCTTAGTTGTCGTACATAATATGCGTCATAATGACAAACATGTCATACATAATGGGCCACAAGTCCATTTGATGGCTCTGTGACAAAGAGGTTTCCTTTATGGAGGAAAACTCCATTACAGGTTACAAGCTATGATGGGTATGTCCAGTCTGAGATTAGCTGGTTGCTCATCATGAGGGCCGGGTAGGAATTTTTTTCTGTCATCCAAATTGGCCAATTATGGATGGCAGTTTTTTTGCCTACCCCAGATTGGTGAGGGAGGGATGGGTGTTCAGTAGGTTACATGATTTACATTGTGCTTAATGAAGTTAAACCCCAACCTCAGTCTGGTGTTTTCCTTGGGGGTGGTGCAAGGGTAATAATAATTACTTTAAAATGCCAGATGCAGGGGACACAGCAGGACACAAGTATTTGGTTGTCTTGTGTGCTCCCTGAGGCATCTGGTGGGCCACTGTGAGATACAGGAAGCTGGACTAGATGGGCCTTTGGCCTGATCCAGCAGGGTTCTTCTTATGTCCTTAGGAAAGCAAATTCTGTTTTATTTACCTCATATTTACCTCAGATGTTTACCTCAGAAATTTACCTCGAATGCCAGATATAAGAGAATTGTAACAGAATGCAGGCAGCCTATTGTCTTGTGTGCTCCCTGAGGCATCTGGTGAGCCACTGTGAGATACAGGAAGCTGGACCGGATGGGCCTTTGGCCTGATCCAGCAAGGCTTTTTCTTATGTTCTTATGTTTCTCAACGGAAGCCTCCCACTTCCAGGTTGAAGGCTTCACAAAAAGCCTCTCCCATTTAAAAAACTGCCTTTTGATGTATATCGAACCTTGAATTTTCTCCCTGGCATTGCCATATGGATTGCCATGCACGGTAAGCCGTCTTGAGAATCTTTCCAATGTGTCTACATTAATCCAAGCTTTTCCATTAAACCGCGGTTCTTCAGCCATTGTTGTTGGAACCCCAGTGGGGTTGCGAGGCCTCACAGCGCAATCCTATCCATGCCTACTCAGAAGTAAGATCCATTGAATTCAATGGGACTTACTCTCAGGACAGTGTGGATGGGATTGTAGCCTCAGCTGTGGGGTCCCGGCAATTTACAAAAATGAAAGGTGGTGAAAACCACTGGTCTAGAGGCCACCAGGCAAAGAGTGAGGCATCTAGTATTATGCCCCTTCGGGCAGCGGCGTCATTCAGCCGGTACGCTGGGCGGGACTTACCTTTGAGCGGCAGTCCGCCCGTTGCGTCACGCCGCGTTCCGCTGCTTTCCCGCCCAGCGGAATGCGGCGTGACGCAATGGGCGGACTGCCGCTCAAAGGTAAGTCCCACCCAGCGTACCGGCTGAATGACGCCGCTGCCTTCGGGTACCAGGAGATTGTCCTGCTCAGGTTCTTAGTTGTGGTAAATGGCTTTCACTAGAAACAGGCTACATGGTAACGTTTTCTGTTCTCTCTAATAAGAGCATTTGGTTACAGTGAACCGTGCTGGGAGGGCATTATGGGGGCAGGATGTGGATAGTGATGGGGTGAGGTGGGGTGCTGGGGTCCTGGGAAGAGTCAAGATCAAGAGTGTGTGACGTCTTGACACACCTCTTGGGGATGCTGCACTTTTAGAGCACAATCCTGAACTGAGTTAGGCCGGCATAAGCTAAGGCAGCAAAGGTTGGCTAGCACAAGGGATACCATAAACTATGTTGGGACCATCTCGAAGTCAGAGAGGCCAGCACACAGACCTGCACCATCCTCTCTGACTCCGAGAGTGGTCCAAACGCACTTTACGGTGGCCCTTGTGCTGGCCAAACTTTGCTGGCTTAGCTTATGCTGGCCTTACTCCACTTCAGGATTGCGCTCTTAGTGTATGTGTTGTTATCTCTCTCTCTCTCTCTCTCTCTCTCTCTC
>JAJKFI010000017.1:5501746-5516294 GCA_029204185.1 Lerista edwardsae | reverse complement strand
TTCGTGCCCCTCTGGCTCTTCCTCCCATTTTTCACTTGCCACCTGGTGTCTTGATGCCAGCCTGGACTCAAAAGCGCCTTGCCTCCCTGTTAAATCACAGCACTTACTAAAACCATCTTACCTTTAACGGCATCCAGTTTGAAATGAATACATAAACAATCGTGGCAGGTCTACATCACATGTGCGGGATAAATCCTCTGTCACAGACTAGGATTATAAACCTCTGCCTGTAAGGAATTCCCTCCCGAGAAAGCGCAGCTCGCTTGTTTCGGCTTCCTGCTCGAAAAGGAATCGCTGCTTTGCACCTGCCAGTCTGCGGAGCACAGCAGTGGCAAAAGCCTGGCATGGAGTGAATAGCCATGGAACGGACCATTGAGCACATTGCGGGAGGAAGCGGGGCGTGCAGCCGGGGGCGCGTTTCCGTGGCTTTTCTGTCGTGTGCAAGGGAGCAAAGCCATCCACTTCACAGCGCCGCGTTGGAGAGCTGGAGCCACCCCAGACGAGAATTGGATTCAATTTGCAGCTTCTAATTAGAGGCTGATGGATGGATTGCTGGCAAAGGAGGCCTTGGGGCTGGTGCTGCTTTTCAGGGAAGCCAGAAAGCACTCCCTAGTTTTTCCGTGCAGTATTAATGCTGGCATCCCCTTGTGTGCTGTGTGCAGCATCATCGTCAAGGCTGGCAAGGCTTGCCTGCGGCCCAGGTTATGGGCCCCGGCAGGCTTAACTAATCGAAGCCAGAGGAGGATCCCCCTGCAGATGCGGACCACAGTGAGGGTGGGAGCTCTTTTCCAGGCTGAGTTGCAGCTAGATTGGGGAGGGCCCGGGGGTCAGGGCCAAGGCAAGTTGATTCCCTCCTACTTCCCTGCTGGACTCCTTGTCCAGCATTCAGGCTGGTCCTGAGTACACAAAGGCTACTACGTCCACATCGGGGCTGTTGCAAATGCCCCATGTACCTTGGCACGGAGTCCCCTCTTCTTCCATAATTAGCAGTCCATGCTAGCAGCCCAGGATATATCAGGGCACAATCTTCACCTGGAGTGAGGCCGGCACAGATAGGCCAGCAACGTTTGGCCAGCACAAGGGACCCCACAAAGCACGTTTGGACTGCTCTCGGAGTCAGGGAAGATGGCGCACGTGCTGGCCTCTCTGACTCCGAGAGTGGTTCCCAAAGTTGGGTCCCCGAACTGCACCCGTTTGTCCCCTTTTCTCGCAGCAAGGGCGCAGGGCGGGCGGTCTACTCGGCGCTCCTGTGCCGGCTTTTTAGCTAGTGCAGAAGTGAGAAGCAGAGGTAAGGTCATGCGGTCTTGCTGAGAGGTCGGGAACCATCTGCCTCCCGCTCCACCCCTCCCCTCACCCAGGAATGCCCTCCTGCCCTGCCCTGAAAGGCCACTTCGCCGACGAGCAGGAAACTCACCGCTAACCAGCAAGTGATGTTCCCTTTGGGATGCATGCGGGAAACATCGCCATGGCACCGCCCCAGAGCCAGCGTCAAAGGCTTACCACCAGTGCTGGGGGCATTTTATGGCACCAGGCACGTCAGTTGCCTGGGTAGTACGAGTGTACCGCTTACAGTAACAGGCTTAGGATTGGGCCCCAAAGTCTAACATTGCTGCTAGTTTCAGGGCTGAAGATGTGTGGTGAGGGGACAGCCCTGTTCCTGAAACCCTGGAGAGCCAGTGCAGAAAATACTGGACACAAAGTAATAGCACACATACCGATCACCATTTTCTGCTACAACTTTTGAAAAACAAGGACTGTAGTCTTCATAGCACTGTGGTCTTCATAGCATTCTCATGTACATCGTTACCCCAGCCCTACTCTTGATACCTCTTCATAACGTGAGCCATTCCTCTTAGCTATTCTAGATCCATCAGATCAGGGAAATTTATTTCCCTTTGTGTGTGTAGGTGTTGGTGAATATCCTTGAACTTATTGGCAAAGGCTGAGCCACTCAGTGTTTAAAGGTGATTAAAGGATGCTCATCCTAAATTTGGAAGTGGCTGGACTCCAGAGCTTAATGGAAAAGAAGAGACAAGTTTAATCTTAGATGGCTTTGGACAAGGCTCTCCAGAAACAGTTCAGCAAAATATACTCTTGCTGGTAATTCATTCGTACGCCTGCACTGGAGCCAACAGAATTCTCTCACTCTTTAAATCAAAAGTGTTCTTAACTGGTGCTCTAAGTAGAGGTAAGGGAGTTTTTTCCTACCCTGGCAAAATTCAATGACATTATGAAGTCACTGGGAATGTTCTGGCACGTGAGAGTTTGCTGCACCTTCTCATTGGCCATCCTCAAACCAGAGCCATGCTAGCTTTGCAATTTTTTTCCCCATAGAACTGCCCGGCTGGCTGCAAATGGTAATTGCAATGACGTACTCATTGGCTTCACTGTGATCTGGCAAGCTGCCTCGCCCAAAAGGAAATGTTATTTGTCTAGGAAGAACTGCACATGTGGTGGACGGTGCATGTGCAATGGGTATGTCTGGCCTTGCATCAAGCTCCTTGGGGTCTCAGAAAGAGAAATGCCACTTAAGCTTAGGCCCCCATGTCCTGTTTTCCAGACTTGCTGGTTGCAGCCTTGGACGTCTGCAAGCAAAGCCACTGAAGTCTGTGACAGAAATTGCAACAAATTAAAACTGCAAAGGAGCAATGTGGGGTAGAGAGGCAATGGGGGGAATGACCTTTTTTTTCCCGTGCTCCAAGCATTGAGGCTGTGTTGTCTCCCCCAACCCTTCCTGGGATTTCTGCCATACTAGGCAGAATACATGTGTACGTGTGTTACTTCTATAGGAGAAAAGAATGTAAAGCACTGGAAATGCCAGGTTGTTGTCCACTTTACTGGTTGTTGTTGTTGTTCAGTCGCTAAGTCGTGTCCGACTCTTCGCGACCCCATGGACCACAGCACGCCAGGCCTCCCTGTCCTCCACTAGCTTCCTGAGTTCACCCAATTTCATGTTCATTGCTTCAGTGACACTATCTAACCATCTCATCCTCTGCCGCCCCCTCCTCCTTTTGCCTTCAATCTTTCCCAGCATGAGGGTCTTTTCTAAAGAGTCCTCATGAGATGGCCAAAGTATTTGAGCTTCAGCTTCAGGATTTGTCCTTCCAAATCAGGCTTGACTTCCTGGAGGATTGACCGATTGGATCTCCTTGCAGTCCAGGGGACTCTCAAGAGTCTTTTCCAACAACCTAATTCAAAAACATCTATTCTTCGGTGCTCCACCTTCCTTATGGTCTGGCTCTCACAGCCATACCTTACTACTGGGAAAACCACAGCTTTGACTATGCAAACCTTTGTTGGCAGGGTGATGTCTCGGCTTTTTATTAAGTTGTCTAGGTTTGCCATAGGTAATGTATTTTGCTGGTACATTGCTTTAAAATCCACGTACCCTGCCTTTCCACCATGGAATTATTCAAGGCAGTTGTGTGTGCATATATCAGCAGGAGGTGTGGACTGATGGTTGAGCTGCCGGTACTGCCTGAAGCCAAGTAGGAGATTCCATGGTCTTGTTTTGGGATGGGAGACGGAATGTGAGGCTCCGACAAGCTGCAGTACCCATTGTGGCAGGACGGAGTTGCTATTGAGTTGATAAGTCACCCCAAGTGAGAGTTATGGGGGAGTATGTGAGAAGGCCAGATGGCAAAAGAGGGAGTAAGACCTTGAGGACCTGCCGAGACTTGACTTATAATTGCCTGCTGAGGCAGCTGGAGAAGAAAACTACATTGTGAAGGCTACAACTGGGACTGAGGATTCTGTGAATCACAGAATACTGTATATTTGTAAACCCCCATTGAAAATGGCAATTTAGAAGTAGGAAAGTATGACAACTGCTTTGATGCTCCAGTCTGAAATCAGTGAAGCCCACATCTTCCTGTGTGCAGAGGAAAAACTCTCTTGAAGCCTTATGAAACAAAATATTCTGGGAGTCTAATCCTGTGCAGCACCAGGAAATACATTTGTACAAGGTATTTAGCGTCCTAAAAGGCAGACGATATTGACCATTGAGAATGTTTCAACTGGTTGACCGCTCTTGTTTCACGTTGTCGCGAAGTGTGCAAAAAGCTGGAGTTGTGTGTGTGGCCACGTTGGTGGGCGACAGGGAATCTGTCAGTTTCTCAGCTTTGTTGCGCTAAGTGGCCCTTTACTTGTGCATTAATGTATTGGTAAACATTGTCATTGTGTGCTGGAACGGAATTATACGCTTTTTCATTGAAATGCATTTTAGTCATTTTCGCCATGCTCCTCTCTGCTGGATCAACGCCGGCTTGCCAATTTCCTGGGGGGCTCCTATAGTTTCTAAAGAGCAACCAAAGAGCTTCCCGACATTTTGAAATTAATCAGTGGGGGTGAAGAGGCAGGACGAGGCAGGAATGCCTTCCCTATTGACAGTCCCCTTTATTCCCATTGTCACGACAAAGATAGGAGAGCTTTTCATTGCTCCTCTGATAAATACTTGTCTACAGTTGGCAAAATGATGTCCTTTGATACCCTTAGTCTTAAAGTTAAGGCAGTTTCCAGAAGTGTCACTTTTAGTTTTGTTTGTTGATGTACCTAAGATGAACTTCTTAGTTTTCTACTAGATTTTTCTCCTCCCTTCAACGAGCCGGCAATCTATAGGCTGTATTTCCCTGCAGGAATTAAAATAATGTTTACGAGTCAGGAGCAATCTATCTGAATGCAGGATATACAGCAAAAGTCTTTCCGTTGGGCTTTATTTAGGCAAATTATTATTTCAGCAAAGGTCTTCAGGATTTGTTAACTGTTGCCAAGGTTTGCATTGCTCATCTGTGGAAAGAGCCTTGTATTGCAAAAAAGGGAGGATGAGAGTTGTCGGAATTTGCTTAATTCTACAGGGAGAATATTCTCAATTATCTTTTTTTTCTTTAGGCAAGGCAGGGGGAAAAGGTATTTGGACGACATAAATTCTGTACAGTCATTCTAATCCCTAAGGGCCCGATCCTGTCGAACTCAGTGCTGGCAGTACGGGAATACTGCCCACACCGATGTCGTAAATATGCCATAAGGCACCTCCGACACCGCTGTAAGTCATTACCGCCCATGTCGACCCAGTGCCATCCCCAGATGCCCAGAGGTGCCCACTTGGAGCTGACAATTGCCGGGTTTTGCCATCCACAGTACTGTGCGCTTTTTAGGCAGGTGGAACTGGGTGGGGGAGGGGCAGAACAGGGGGTGGAATCAGCAGCGTTCTCCACTGCTGGATCCTATCCCCTGCCTCGGGCCAGGCAGCCCAACACGCGGTCACTTGAGCCCCCGCCAGCAAAATAACCACCAGAGAGTCGAGGAATCCCATTGTGGGAGGTGGGGCTTTCCCCGGGAGAACGAACATCCTCTTCTCCCGAGGAGACCCCGTCAGCTGCCTGGAAGCAGCAGTAGCCATTTGGCTACAACTGTGCCCGCGGCAGCTCGAAAATCCAATTTACAGGACTGGGCTGTAAATCATCTGAAATGATCGAGATTTGAATGCTCTGCTTCTCTTTTTTTTTTCTTCCTCTGTATATCATGGTTGTCTAACTGTACTGAAAATGTTAGTTTTATGTGTTTTATTTAGGCTGGGTCCCTGTGGCTTCCAGTGGCCCAATTTGTAATTAAGAGTATGCATTGTTTTCAGGAGCTACATCTTGCAACCCCAACCAAATGAATCCGGCTGGTTTGGAAACCAGCAAAATGTGTCGTGAATAAACTCTGATGGCCTTTATTTTTATCCATTTTTGTCTTATTTTTTTTTAAAAAAATATTTTACTTTTTGCTGCTCCCAGTGACACCAGGAGCTACAGGTTGACACCATCTTGAATACCCATAACTGTCCTTGATTGCAGCAGAATCCTGGAGGTAAAACAGCCACCACCAGCGTAGCAGGTATGGCAATTTGGGTGATGGGAATTCAAGTTGGCGCCCACTAGGAGTCAGCTGTGCTTTGCAGCTCTTGCCATCACCAACAGAGGGAGTGAAGATCAAGTCAAAGTAAGATTAAAAAAAAATAATGAATCCAAGAAGACATGAAGTGGGACTCTCTAAAATGGTCCTGAAACAAATAGCTGAGGGCCCAAATGGTTCTGAGATGAAACAACACAAGGAGGACTCCAAAGTGAGACCTTTTTGTGTTCTTGACCCCCTCTTCGTCATACTCTGCTACTCCTCTCATTTTGAGGCTCAGTTCTTTGTAAATAAAATTCAAATAATTGGAACCCGATTTTTACAGGACTGTTGTCAGGGGTCAAGACGAACAGGAACTCTATGCAATAAAAGTTCTATTTATCACAAATAACTGGGGCTTTGCCTTTGGAGGATATAATTGTGTTTTTTGAGTGTAACAAATCTGGTTTGGGCAGTTCATAATGAATAAAAAGTATTATTCTAGTGAGTCTGGGCTCAGTAATCAGAAACAGAGGAAAATTTGCTTCGACTTAGGAAGAGGATGACGGCTGAAGATTGTGTTGTACTTGATAGCCATAAGGTTGCAGGCAGTCCTCATTATCCACTAGGGTTTGGTTCCTGGAGATCCTCGCAGACAGCATATTTGCAGATATTGAACCATTGATCTTATGGGATCCATGGAGTTAGATGCAAGGGGTACCTTATCTGCCAGCAGAAGAATCCAGCAGAGACCCTCAGGAGGCCAGCAGAGCGCAGCAGGAAGTGCCAAAAGATCTCTGAATGCTGCAGAGACCTTCCAGAGGCTGCAGGGAGCTTCAGAATGCCACCTGCGACCAGCACGGACCCCTTAAACATGGCCGGTGGATGCTTTTGCTGGCCATTTTAAAGGGGTCAACACTGGTTGCATGTCCCATTCTGAAGGTCCATGCAGCCTTTGGAAGGTCTCTGCATAGTGGATAATGAGGCACAGATAATGAGATAAGTAGCAATTCTGCCCCTCGCAGATAAATGAGGTAGCAGATAGTGAGGTCACAAATAAAGAGGATTGACAGTATTAAAAAGTTGGCTTATTGTTAGCCTTCCCCCCACAAAAAAAATGTACCCGGTGGAGGAAGACAAAGGGTGCAGTAGACTCACATGTTCCTTAAGTCGCCCCACTGACTTACAGCCCATAGAGACCCCAGCTGCAGCCACAGGCAATATGCTCACCCTGCTAGTGTGGGACCCCCTGAAGCGCGGGCCCCGATGTGGCGACATTGGTCACATGGGCTGAAAGCCGGCCCTGGGTGAGCAGGTGCTTATAAATCAAGCATCTCCTTCTTTTCCACTATGAATGGCCTTTCCTTGCCTTCACTGATCATCCTGGACAGAGAATGTACTCCTGTATCCATCAACACAGCAAAGGTGGCATGAGCAGAAATAAGGAAGAACCCTCCGAACAGCGCCTGCAAGGTTTGCCTTTTGCCAGTGGGTCCCAGGCCCTGATGGGCAAGCCTCCTCCACATCATATAAGAACATAAGAACATAAGAAGAGCCCTGCTGGATCAGGCCAAAGGCCCATCTAGTCCAGCTTCCTGTATCTCACAGCGGCCCACCAGGTGCCCCAGGGAGGCATGAGACAACAAGATGTTTGCATCCTGTTGCCACTTCATTGCACCCAGGACTCTGAAGCAGCCTACTACTAATGTAAGGAGGCTACAACCCATCATTGCCTATAGCCCACAATGGACTTTTCTTCCAGAAATCCGTCCAATCCCCTCTTAAAGGCATCTAGACCAGATGCCATCACCACCTCCTGTGGCAAAGAGTTCCACAGATTAACTACCCGCTGGGTAAATAAAGTACTTCCTTTTATCTGTTTTAACTCCCCAACCCTCAGTGTTAGCGGATGCCCCCTGGTTCTGGTGTTTTGAGAGAGGGAAAAGAACATCCCTCTATCGACTCTATCCCTTCCGTGCATTATTTTGTATGTCTCAATCATGTCCCCCCTCAGGCGCCTTTTTTCTAGGCTGAAGAGCCCCAAACACTGCAGTCTTTCTTCATAAGGGAAGTGCCCCAGCCCCATAATCATTTTTGTCGCTCTGTTCTGCACCTTTTCCAGCTCCACTCCACATTTTCCATCTTCCATCTCTCTGCACGAACCCCGATCACTTCTGTTCCAGGGTATCTTCTTCCTGCTTCCCTCCACCCCCTTTTTGGGGTCCCTCTCCTAGACCTTGCAAATGGGTTTTAAATCTTAGGTTTAAAGCCAGCCCCCTCCAAAAGGACTCTCAAGAGCCAGGTCACACATTACAAAACAACCCACCTTTGCTCCCCGACGTCTAGGCCACTTGTGTTGCTTTGCCTTTTCTTGTATGCTCTCTCCTGATCTTCTTATTTTCCTTTAAAAAAAAAAAAGCAGCAGTAATTTTCATAAGAAAAGATAGCCGGGCTCTGTACACAAACAGCCCTTCTCCTTTTCTGTAGTAGTCTGTCAAATGAGGCAAATAGCAGCCGAAGGGGCCAGGGATTGGGGTAATGGTGCTTTAATTGGATCCTGCTTGCTCAAAAAAAGTGTGTGTGTGGAGGGGACGAGGACACCCAGGCCCTTCTAGGCAGGTTCCCCAGCATAATGCCAATTAAGAGGGAAATAAAGGATATGCAAAGTGGATGACAACAGTGGCACAAACTGGAATTGCTTCTTTTGTAGCGAAAACAATGGAGTCTTCAGCCCAGGGAAAGCATTTCTGGGTCTGAGCTGCCTCCCAACTCTCTCCGGCAGGGCGCTGCAACGGTTTGACGCTAAATGGGCCACAGTCCTGAGCAAAGCTGTTGCTTGCATGGTGGATTGGGATCCACTCATGGTTGTTCAGAGAATCAAGTCAAAGGAACATATTAAGAACATAAGCAGAGCCCCACTGGATCAGCCAAAGGCCCATCTAGTCCAGCTTCCTATATCTCACAGTGGCCCACCAGATGCCTCAGGAAGCACACAAGACAACAAGATGCTTGCATCTCGCTGCCACTCCCCTGCATCTGGCAAGTAGTAACCAGGGCATGTGCCCTCAGTCTTCCCCCTAATTTTGCCTCTGTGCAAGGGAACCTTAGAAAGTTCAAGAAGCTAAATTTCTGACCCAAAGATGTGTCTCTTCTGACATGTACTCATAGGAACAGCCCCACTGGATCAGGCCAAGGCCCATCTAGTCCAGCTTCCTGCATCTCACAGTGGCCCACCAGGTACCACCAGGTTCCCTTTCCTCGTTTCTTAGCAGCTGTGTGTTCTTGTTTTTCTTTCCATGGTAAACATCTTTGGTAGGTGGTGTGCCAATGGGGACTGGGCAAGTGGTTTCCACCCGGGGTTCCTGCAATAAGGGGGTGCCCATGGTTCATGCCTGTTGCTTTGAACATCAGGTCGTTCTGGATTGTCCAGGATCCCCCAAGACGGAGGCTAGGGTTACCTTTCACTTTGAATGGTCAATAGCTCTGGCCTTCAACTTGGGATGGTGGTGGATCTCAACGTGGAGGCCAGGTCTACCTGTGGCTTGGAGTGGCCAAGGGCAGGGTGGCAGGTCTGCCTGGGTGTCAAATCCACTAGCTGTGCCATTGTCTTTGGGTTTTTTTCCCCCTGGATGTTATTTTTGAGAGTAGTTCCTTGCTAGGCCCATTGCAGACCAGCTCACTTGCCTTTGTACATCTTGACTAAGACAGGCATTTCACTTCTTGTTGGAGGAAGACTGTAACTCAGTGGCAATGCACACAGGTTGTGCGTTGGAAGTTTTGGGTTCACATTTCCATTTTGAAATAGCAGAGCCAGGAAAGGCCCTCGTTGAGAAAACTGCCAGATGGAGTAGGCGGTGCTGAACTTGGTGGTCTGATTTGGTCAGGGGCAGCTCCATATGCCCATGTTCATGTGAAGATTTTCAACATATGATTAGATGCTTAAACACCATTCAACCCCTCTTGTGTTGTGTGAACGGTGTTAGATGGGACAGGGCACTTTATATTGACCCTTCCTTCTGAACAAGTTGGCTTTACCTTGAGCATAGTGACTAGGGCTCTGTACAGCGAACCGGGCGCAGATTTTTCCGCTTCAAAATGAGCTCCCTCTACTTTCACTCCTAAGCTGATTGATTAGCAGACTGAACACTGATCACACTGCCATGCTTCAGAATGCAATCCTCACCTGGAGTTAGGCCGGCCCAGTTAGGCCAGCAAAGTTTGGCTGGCACAAGGGACACCGTATAGTACGTTTGATCCATTCTTGGAGTCAGAAAGGACAGCCCACAGACATGCGCCATCCTCCGTGATTCCGAGAATGGTCCAAACGCACTTTCGGGTGGCCCTTGTGCTGGCCAAACTTTGCTGCCTAATTGTGCCGACATAACTCCTGGTTAGGATTGCACCCTCAGGTATGCTCCATTGTCTGGCCGCCTGTCCTAAGCGACTACATGGTAATCTTCTTAAATATTTGGCACTTTTTCAATCTTCATTATCCGCTAGGGTTAGTGAATTTTCAGATAATGAATCCTTGTGGATAAAAATCCTAAAAATCCTCATGGATAGCGAATTTGCAGATAATGAACCATTAATCCAATGGGGTTAGGCGCAAGGGTTACCTTATATGCCCTCAGAAGAATCCAGCAGAGACCTTCAGGAAGCCAGCAGAGTGCAGCAGGAAGTGCCCAAAGGTCTTTGAATGCTGCAGAGCCCTTCCAGAGGCTGCAGGGAGCTTCAGAATGGCACCTGCGACCAGCATGGACCCCTTAAACATGGTTTGGTGGATGCTTCTGCCGGCCATTTTAAAGGGGTCAGTGCTGGTCGCAGGTGCCGTTCCGAAGGTCCCTGCAGGCTTTGGAAGTTCTCTGCATAGTGGATAATAAGGACAGAGGTGCGGATAATGACGGAAGTAGCAATTCTGCTCCTGGCAGATAAACCAATTCACAACTAGCAAGGTTGCATATAAAGATGATTGACTGTATTTGTTGACACTAAAAACAGCTTAGATGGGGGGCAGGTGACCCTCCCCCAGTGCCAAAGCCAGTCAATCAGCTTGCTTAAAGAAGACGGGGGAATTCCTTTATGACTGACGCAAGGGATAGCTAATCAGTGCTGTGCAAATTTGGGCTTTGCACACAGGAAAAGAACAAGTCCTCCTTGAGCTCAGTCCAGTGGAGGACATCATGTTGCCTTCTAAATTGATGCAAGCTTTTAAGCAAGACAGGCTAATGCATAGTAAATGAATACAGAAGACAAGAGTAGGGGGTTCAGCAGTCAGTGTCATGGGGGAGCAGGCTTTGCAGATCTTTGCTTTCATCAGCTCAGTCTTGGAAGTTCAATCTGCTTTTGCCCTGAATCCTGGTGCTGGGAGCAGGTTCTGCCGCAGAGACTCCTTGATGAGAAACAAATCACTTCCAAGTGATTTGCACTGAGCTCCAGCCGCAAAGAAGCTGACGCAGCCTTGACTACAAAGTCCCGTTTGCAATCCAACACCTCGCGTGAGAACAAGCCCAAACAGATCGCAACGGATCCAGAAGGATTTATGTAGGAATTCTGACTTCCTTAAATTGCTGCACAGATGGTAGTGATTTGGTAAGGTTATATTGTGTGTGCATTCATGGAAAAAAAAATACGGAGAAACTGCTGAGTGTGCTCTCGGCTGACTCTTTCATATTGGGGGCCCTGAGAACTTTTGATGAAAGGATAATAGAGCCTTGTGGCACCTTGAAGATTAGCAAATTTATTTCAATTTAAGTTTTCATTAACTAAAGTCACTGCATGGAATGAAGTCCTTCATTGTAGTCCACAAAAGTTGATGCTGAAATAAATTACAGTGCAGTCCTCTGCACGCCTACGTGGGAGGAAGCCCCATGAAGTTTAAAAGGACTTATTGCCAGGTAAGTGTTGTATTGAAAAAGGCAGGAGATACCCCGAGGAGATAGGGAATGCTATCAGCAGTGGCTTCTTGTCTCAGATTACCCAGGAAATACGGGGTTCATCCCAGAGCTTCTGCAAGCCTCAGGAGCACAGCTGCAGGCTGATGAGGGCCCTGGCTAGGAAGTGATTAGCACAGGTGCAGATGGGTGTGGCTGATGGTAGAGCCTGCCCAGCAGCAGGCACCGATTGGCCTGCCTCAGTATAAAGTTGGAGGCAGGAACTGCAGTAAGGGAGCACCGGGTAGGTGTAGCACTGGGTAGGTGTTAGATGGATGGATTGGGACTGGCCATTGGATGGAGTGTTAAAGGACAGGATAAAGGAAGGAAAGAAGGCTATGGGAAGTTGTTGTATGGCTGCCACACCCCTGGAGCCACCAAGTGGAGGAGGCAGGTGTGGTTTAGGTAAGCCTATTGTTTGGTGGTGGGGTTTTGTGGTGCCAAGTTAGACTTGGGGTATCTTGAGCTAAGCCGATGATGAGGGCAGTCTGGAGGAGGCTGGCCAGCCGGTGATCCCAAGCAGGGCTGCTGGAAGAGAGGAGGCCCAGTGGGTGAAGGAACCCCCTCCCTCTTGCCTATCTCTGAGGCTGCTCTGGAGGGGAAACTAGTTTAGCCTAGTGTGGGCATCAGGGCCCTTGGGGAGGCCCAGCAGGGAGTTTTTGGCGGAACAAATGTGTATAGCAGTGGTTCTCCAATTTTTTGACACTGGGACCACTTTTTAGAATGGCACTTGTGCGGAAGCAATGGAAGTGATGTCATGGCCGGAAGTGGCGCCATCAAGCAGGAAGGCTCTCTTTGCGACATAATCAAATACTGACACTCCTGGGATGCAAACCGGCGTTCCTGGACGACAGCAGTTGCGCAACCATGAAACATCCCTGCCAGAAAGCAAGATTCGGACAAAATAAGATGTAAAAGCACTGAACTACAAACATTAAAAAAAAGCCCTCACTTAAAATACTCACAAAAGGAATATAGCAAGATTAAGGCCTGCAGCTTCCCAGATGGCTGCTTCTAGCTTTCTGCAACCCACCTGACATCCAGTCGCGACCTACCGAGTGGGTCCCACCCACAGTTTGAGAAACACTGGTGTCTAGGATTGCACCCTTAGTTTTTTTAAGATGCCACCAGACCCTCTCTGTTTTGCATCCATGGACTAATACAGCTGTGGCTAAGGATGTGGAAGGATGTGCTTCTCCTGGTAACAACATATCTACCAGTAAACTAATTAACAATGTATTTACATTTGCTAGGGGAAGTTTCTGCTTTAGCATCTCTGAAGTCATACATTGGTTGAGTTCGGAAGGTCATCTAAACTAGTGAACTCCAAACTGGAGGTTGCTGCAGTACTGAAAAAAATTCTTGGCACGACTGGCTCTAACTGTTTCACCGGGATGCTTGCAACCCCCCCCCCCGACTACAGCCCCCAGGGGTCTCTGCAGCCAGCTGCTTCCAGGGTCTACCAGCCCAGCATATGCCTTGTGCCTGGAGTTTGGCGCAGAAGTAGTTGGCCACAAAGACCTCTGAGGGTGATACTTGGTGTCTTTGCGAGCATCCTCAGTGAAACGGTCCCTCTGTCACACTGGGGACAGAGCAGGTGAGTGCTGGATCCGGCCCACACGCCAGAGTCTGGCAACTCCTGATTTAAACTGTGGTTTTGGTATAGTTAGGTACCTTCTTCCTCCCTTTCCGCACTAGGAAAGAAGATTGAAAACTTCCACCACTTCACCATAATGAAGTGATCTCACAGCAGGAAGTGATGTCACCGTTGTAGTCATTTTCTTGGGGTTTTGGCCATAACGTTTGATAGACTACAGATAGTCCAATGCGGTTTGTTTCATTGCATTCAGCATTAAATTACCTTTTCAGTGATATGATGGTGGCATTTGTAGTTACCAAGTTTTCACAGTTTTGGCCGCTAGTGTCAAACTCAGCTTGTTGCCCAGAGCAGTTGCACCCCCTGCACTTCTTTAGCTATGCCCCTGCTATCTATCCATCCAATTTATACCCTTCCTTTCCCATGCCACAGCAAATGCCCAAGGCTAGAGCAAAACAGAGGCTATGTTGGCTATGAACGACTCCAAAGAGGAGGAGGAGCCACTGCTTGCAAAACTTAGTGCTGTGATCCCCCCCATTGAGACTCAGTCCTATACTCCTACCTGACTTTCTCATTGCACTGCTGCTGCCCCCAGCTCAGTTGACCAGAGACGACAATGCTGTGTGTTGCTGTGGCTTTTTTGTTGAGTTGTTTAAGAGTCCCATATCTCCAGCATCATAGAACTGATGCTGCTGCGCCTTATGCAACTCAGGGAATCTTTAACACACACGCGCCGTCCTTGACTTAGGACTCCTCATTTTGATGAGGCTTGTAAACCGCTGGCACATGCAGTTAGGGAGATATTCCCCCCCCCCAAAAAAAATCCATCTTCTCCAGGGTCATAGCAAGCACCAGGCTCCATCTCAACTTTGCAAGCTGTTTTCCTGATGTCGACAACAAATAGGTTTTTTTCAGCTCTTGACCCTGTACACAAGTGCAGGCCTGAGACAATGCCTAATAAGTAACATTCATTATCACATTATCAGTGGCTCTGGCACCCAGATGGCTAAGCGGAGTCCTATCCTGGCTCCTTTATCAGCCTTACTCGCGTCGGGGCCCATGTTCCCCTTTGCAGTCACCTATCAAGATAAGTCAGTTGCCTCTTTCTTGCTGATCTTGCAAAACAGAGCTACATTTAAAAAAAAAA
>JAJKFI010000017.1:5480067-5497353 GCA_029204185.1 Lerista edwardsae | reverse complement strand
CTGTAAGGTATGTCTGGACCACTCTCGGAGTCAGAGAGGCCAGCACATAGACGTTTGCCATCCTCCCTGACTCCCAGAGTGGTCCAAACACACTTCACGGTGGTCTTTGTGCTGGCCAAACTTTGCTGTCTTACCTTATGCCAGCCTAACTCCAGTTTAGGATTGCGCTCTGAGAGTGGTCCAAATGGACTTTACAGTGGCCCTTGTGCCGGCCCAAACTTTGCTGGCCTAACTGTACCGGCCGAACTCCAAGTTAGGATTGCGCCCTAAGGCTCATTGTGCTCAGTGGAGCTTGTGCCTAGGAGGTCTGTAGGAGATGGCAGCCTCAGTGCATGTAGCCTAAAACCCCACACCTCACAATGCAGGCTGCAGGTGTTGGAGGGTGCCCTCAGGCATCATCCTCAATGCCATTGCTATCACTCCCTTGCCAGATAAATTGCTGACGGGCATTGAAGTGGGCATGCTGGTGGCAGCCTTTTCTTTGCTTCCTCACTGCCATTGACCAGTTTCTCACTCTGTTTGGCCCAAAGCACAGGTCAGCCAGCATATAGCATGGGTGACCAGATCAGCTTGGGGCTTTTGGTAGTGGACATCAGTACAGGGGCGTAGCCCAGTGCAGATGTTCAAAATGTGGCCCCAGAAGTGATGTCACAGCAGGAAGCAACATCACAGTTGTGTTTTTGCTTTATTTATTTATTTATTTATTTATTTATTTATTTATACCCCGCCTTTCTGCCCATAGGCACTCAAGGTGGCTTACAACAAAAACAGTAAAATACAATAAAATTCACAATTTAACATTAAAAAGCAATAATTTAAAAACAATATTAAAACAATTAAAATTTAAAACAACAACAAGCCCTGTGGATCATAAAATATAAGCAAGAGTGTAAAAACCAGCCAGCCAGCCTGTCAACAATTAAAAGCTTTTCGAAATAAAAAGGTCTTCAGCCCCCTTTATCTGGTTTTCTGGCCATAACGTTTGATCGAGTAAAGATGCAAATAAACATGTTAAATGAAATCATGGTGTTAGTTAGCATTCAGTCTTTAAAAAAGCCTCTCTTCCAATGATGGGATCTGGGAATAAGGAAGCAGAACACTGGGCGGGACTTACGCGTGATTGGCAGCCCGTCCGTTCCGTGGCTGCCCTGGCCCTGGGGGGGGGGGCCTGGTCGCCGGCGGGGACAGGTGGGGGCGCGCCAGGTGCCTGGGTGAGCAGCGGCGGGGCGCGTCAACCGGGGGCAGCCCCCCCACCCAACGCCAGGGCAGCCACGGAACGGAACGGACGGGCTGCCAATCACGCGTAAGTCCCGCCCAGCGTTCCGCTTCCTTATTCCCAGATCCCACCGCTGCTCTCTTCCCATGGCTGCAGCCATTCTCAGGGGCTTAGAGCAATTAGTATCCATTAGCTGAGATAAGACCTCTTTGCCCTGGAGCAAGGGGGAAAAAAATTGGAAAAAATATCATCAAAACGGCACCCCCTAGTTATTGCTAAAGGCAAACCACCCTGACAGCACAATCCTGCACTGCCCGTTGCACCGACGCTACATCATAGTGTCGGCGCGATGTCACTAGCGTCGGCATGGGAGTGCCAATCGGCACCCCCGTGTCAGTGCTAGAGCAGCAGGATTGGCACTGCAGGCAGTGCCGGTCCTGCTGTGCCCACGCTGAGCCTCCCTCGCGCCGAGAGAGGGTGGGGGTGGCAACCTAAGCCGGTTGGCGCGAGGGAGGTTCCATCCCGTTCGAGGAGGCGGTTTGGTGGGGGGGATTGTGGGCGGGACGTGGGTGGGCTTGGGAGGCTGCCCCGATTCAGGTTGCGCGGTCTCCTTGGATCTGCGCTTGCTATTTAGCAGGCGCAGATCCAAGGAGCACATAGTGGAGGCTGGAGCCTCGCCTACAGTAAGGGAGCAAACATTTCCTTGCCATGGGGAGGCTCCAGCTTCCACTATACTACGCTGGGATATGGCGTTGGCCAACCAGCCTCACCATTCCAGCGCAGTATAGGGTTGTGCTCTGAATCAAAACTGTCTGAAAGCCCAATTCTATGCACGTCGACTCAAAAGTAAGTCCCATTAAAGTAAAGGGGATTTGCTCCCAGGTGTAGCTATGATTGCAGCCAGAATCCACTCAGAAAAGCCTATGTGGTCGTACACAACCTCAGCGTGTGTGGCTAAGACTTTTCCAAGGGATGTGTATTAACTGTGAGATGTAAAGGATACAAGTTCTGGCCTGAGGCGCAAAAGATTGAGGTTTCCTTTTTTATCGGAAAAAAGACACGAGAGTGTTTTCCGTTTGATAACACAGTTCTCTCCCTTATTTTCTTACATTGCAGAGCTGCCCCAAACATTATCCAGTTAGGGTTTTCAGATGGAACAGGGCAATTTTGGTGGGATAGATGCATTCCCCCCCCCCCAAAAAAAGTGCTTATCTTTTTGGATCATGATTAGCACCGTTTTGAGTCAGGCCCCCCCCCCCCCCGCTGTCTTCTGGTGATTCAAGAGAGTCATCCAGGAGAGTCGTCATGTGAATGATCTCTCCCAATCAAGAACCGTGCGGTAAACAGAGTGGTCCAATAATGCTACATACCAGATCTGACTGTATGCTTGAGGGAAATTGAGAGTGAGGACAATGGCAAAAATGAATGCGTGCACCTTGTCATATGGGGTGCTGAAACATCATACAAAAAGGAGGATCTATTTTTCAATGTATGTGTTAACAAAGATGTTCATGAAAACCTGAGTGGCTTTGGCCAGAGGCAGATCTAAGGGAGGGCAAAGCTCTAAGTTTTGCAAGAAGCCTTACCTTGCAGTGGAAATCACTCCTCTCCTGCACCGTTTTAGCCAATCCTCACTGGGAAAAGCAACATCTTGGCATTGCTTACTGGCTACAGCAGCAAGGGAGAGGAGGGATTTACATGACAGGGTAAGAAAGCTTCTTGCAACACTTAGAGCTTTGCCCTCCCTGTAGATCCGCCTCTGGCTTTGGCTGAACACTAGTGGTGACAGTTACAAATCCTCATTATCCACTAGAGTTAGGTTCCTAGAAATCCTCATGGACAGTGAATTCACAGATAACGAATCATTGATCTGATGGGATCAATGGTGTTAGATGCAAGAGGTACTTTATCTGCCATCAGAAGAAGCCAGCAGAGACCCTCAGGAAGCCAGCAGAGTGCAGCAGGAAGTACCAAAAAGATCTCTGGACGCTGCCGAGACCTTCCAGAGGCTGCAGGGAGCTTCAAAATGGCACCACGACCAACATGATGCTTCTGTCAGCCATTTTAAAGGGGTCAGGGCCAGTGGTGTCATCCAAATGATTTAGGAACAGGTACTCACTTTTGATTGGCACTTGTTGGGGTCCGCCCACCGGAAGTGACGTCATAAGCCAGAAGTGAGGTCATGATTGTTGCCATGGATATGATCATGTTTGTAATAACTTCAGCTTGTGGTTAGTGTTGATTTAACTTCTATTGCTTTGCTTTCAGAGATGTGTATATACATATTTTGCTTCAACTGTTCCCTGGTTGGGGCCAGCTTCTAGTGGGCGGGGCCAGCTCAACTTTTAGGAACCGGTACTCGCGTAGTGGTGCGTAGTGGGTGCATGACATCCCTGGTCAGGGCTTGCCACAGGTGCCATTCGGGAAGGTCCCTGAAGGTTCAGAAGGTTTCTGTGTAGTGCATAATGAGGACCAAAGCACAGATAACAAGGAAAGTAGCAATTCTGCTCCTTGCAGATAAGCGAGGTTTCATATAATGATTGACTGTATTCAAAATAATAATAAAAAAATCCACCCTTCTTCTTGAACGAACTGTGGTGCTAAAGTAGTTCGTACATTCTCTGTTCCAGAACATTCTGATCTCTTTGCCTCAAGACACCGTTTCTTTGATGTTGAAGACACAGACGAGAGGGCCATGGATGTGAAAGAACGGAAGCCGTACCGATCTTTGACCAGGCGCCGCGATGCCGAGCGCCGCTACACCAGCTCCTCAGCTGAGAGTGAAGAGGGCAAAATACCTCAGAAGTCCTACAGCTCCAGTGAGACGCTGAAGGCTTACGATCAGGACTCCAGACTGACGTACGGCAATCGGGTTAAAGACATGGTGCACCAGGAGGCAGACGAGTACTGCCGGACAGGTATTTAGTCTCGAGAAAAGGCTCCTGAGGGGGGACGTGATTGAGACATACAAAATTATGCGTGGGAGGGATAGACTCGATACAGGGATGTTCTTTTCCCTCTCTCACAGTACCAGAACCAGGGGACAGCCACTAAAACTGAGGGCGCAACCCTAACCTGAAGTTAGGCTGGCACAGCTAGGCCAGCAAAGTTTGGCCAGCACAAGGGTCACCATAAAGCATGTTTGGACCACTCTTGGAGTCAGGGAGGATGGCGCACGTCTTGTGCTGGCCTCTCTGACTCCAAGAGTGGTTCAAACATACTTTACCGTGTCCCTTGTGCTGGCCAACCTTTGCTGGCTTAACTGTGCCAGCCTAACTCCAGGTTAGGATTGCACCCTGAGTGTTGGGAGAGTTAGAACAGATAAAAGGAAACGCTTTTTAACCCAGCGGGTAATTAATCTATGGAACTCTTTGCCACAGGAGGTGGTGATGGCATCTGGCCTAGGTGCCTTTAAAAGGGGACTAGACAGAATTCTGGAGGAAAAGTCCATTGCAGGCTAAAGGCCATGATGGGTGGTGCAACCTCCTTACGTTAGAAGTAGGCTACTTCAGAATGCCAGGTGCGGCAACAGGATGCAGGCATCTTGTTGTCTCGTGTGCTCCCTGAGGCATCTGGTGGGCCACTGTGAGAGACAGGAAGCTGGACCATGTGGGCCTTTGGCCTGATCCAGAGGGGTTCTTCCTTTGTTCTTATGTTCTTATTTGGACCTTGCTGGATTCCAAGAATGAATCAGGTCTTGGCAGGAAGGGGGAAATAGGCAGGTAGACCTAAACCTTGTGGCCTTCCTGCGGCCGTCCAGGTGCCCCACAAACCCCTGTAGCTCTGGGTTGACTGCTGGATATTTGCAGCACTTCCCCCCCCCCCACACCCTCAGCACTGGCCTCGGTAGTCGCTATATAAATTAATTGTAAATGATTTAGGGAAAACCGGGCCAAGTTGACCCGTGAGCTTCCCCTCCAGGGTGATGCCGTTTTCTCCATTGCGTTTGCCTGCCTGAGTTCAGCTCGCTGCGGTAGCGGAAAAGGAACGAGCGTTGCTCTATAAGGAGGCCCAGTGGTGTTATCTGGATTAATTTATCATAGGCTCGCTCCTCGTTCTCTCAACAGATTGGCAGAGCATCTAGCTCCAAATATCCCCAGCCTGTCAGTGCTGTCAGGAAGCTTAATCTGTCTTAGTTAATTAAAAAGGTGTGAAATTCACCCGCAGTTCCCATACCCTTTGCAAACCAGACTGCAGCCTAAAGGATGGCTTTAAAAAATAGTTCCTCTCTGCATGTCTTTATTGAGGTCTGTTTGCATGTCCTTTTTTTCTGTTCCTTCCTTTGGCCTTTCCTCTCATCACAGGGAGTGAGTAGAATTAGGCAGGTATTTTCCTCTAAAGAGCACAATAACACAAGCGCAGTCTGAATGTGTGCTGAATGGGATACCCCTTTGCACCTGTGCCACTGCCAAAGTTGTTACCTGCTTTATGATGAGGCAGCTCTTCCACAGGTGCGACCTACATAATAATATACTTCTACGAGTGCAAAAATAGCAGCCTTTCCCAGATGTGCTCATTGAAGCTGCAGATTTCAGGATGGGGAGTTATCAGAAGCAGGAGGCTGCCACTAAAAGGTCCCATAACACACAGTGGCGTTCCTCGATGGGGGGCAAAAATGCTAAGTTTTTCAGTATCCTGAGCTCCTGGGTAAAGCAGCCCTGTGAAGGCGAGGGGGGTTGCTTTACCCAGGAGCTCAGGATCCTGAAAAACTTAGCATTTTCCCTCTAGGAATGCCACTGATAACACATCTTTCACTGGAGATTTAAACTTGGGTCTCCCAGGTCTTGTCCAGTCCTCGTCCGATCAGTGGTGTCTCTACAGGGAGGGCAGAGCTCTAAGTTTTGCAAGCAGCCTTACCCTGTCATGTAAATCCCTCCTTTCCCTTGCTGCTGTAGCCAGTAAGCAACGCCAAGATGTTGCTTTTCCCTGTGAGGATTGGCTAAAACGGTGCAGGAGAGGAGTGATTTCCACTGCAAGGTAAGGCTTCTTGCAAAACTTAGAGCTCTGCCCTCCCTGTAGAGACGCCACTGTGTCCAATCCTTGGTCCATCTAGTTTCCAAATTTCCTGTGCTCCTCTCCAGAGTTTTAGGCAGGGTTTTTTTCCTAGCCCTACCCGGAACCTTTGGGGAATGTACCTGAGCAAGGAGATCCAATCAGAGATCCAAGCCTGATTGCTCCCTGGAAGGACAAATCCTGAAGCTCAAATACTTTGGCCACCTCATGAGAAGAGAGAAAAGACCCTCATGCTGGGAAAGATTGAGGGCAAAAGGAGAAGGGGGCGGCAGAGGATGAGATGGTTAGATAGCGTCACCGAAGCGATGAAAATGAAATTGGGCGAACTCCGGAAGTTAGTGGAGGACAGGGAGGCCTGGCGTGCTGTGGTCCAGGGGGTCGCAAAGAGTCGGACACGACTTAGCGACTGAACAACAACAACTTGAGCTATAAACTATCTTCCAACTCCAAGGAAACAACTGCATCACATTAGCTCTCTAATTCTATTTAAAAGCAATAAATGAGGGGGGAGGGAGATAAATAAGAATACACATTTATTGAATAAATGAGGGCTTGGAACAGAATTGCTAATTGGTCTACACCAGTGGTTCCTAAACTGTGGGTCACGACCCGTCAGTGGGTCGCGAACTAATTTCTGGTGGGTTGTGAAGCACGTAGGGCAACCATATGGGAAGATGACATGAGATGCTGGAAGCGGGGAGGGCCGTGTGGTTGTGTCAAGGTTGTAAATAGGTTTTCTGATGCACTTTGATATTGGAGAACAGCTGAGAAATAACCCAACTATTGCTGCATTTCCAGGAAAGCAGTAGGCCCCAGCATCATAATGACACCACGTCCAACCATGACATCCCTTCTGGACAGACTTTCATTCTGAAAAGTGGGTCCTGGTGCTAAAAAGTTTGAGAACCACTGGTCTAGAAAGTTTTCCTGCACTTGTCTTTTCAAAATCTGGCTAATATTTGAAGTTGGTTTTTTTTTTTATATTCTCCCTTGAGCTGATTATATAGCTCTGTGGGTACCTAGGCCTGAATTCAAGAGTCGTTTTTTCCCTCCCCCCTCAGGTAATATTTTTAGCCCACTAAACAATTGCATCTGTTCTGCAGCTGAATGGTCTCCACTGTGACCTTCTCCGAGTGGAAAATGTCAACCAGGGAGGTGCCTCGGTGGATGACCTCCAGTCCCGCAAAAAATGGCTTTGTGCGATGCAAAAGGCGTTGCCTTCTGCAGTGATGCTGGGATTGAAATGGCGCTCCAGCACAGGGGAACAAAAGCCCCATTCATGCCACCACATCTATAGGTATGACTGCACTGAGGAGGGAGCAGGATTATGCCCACCGATAACTCTTCCCCCCCCCTGCCAGCAGTTTCCTATATGCTCATAGGAAGCTTGACAGAGAATCTTTACACCAATGATTTTCAGCCTTTTCATCTCACGGCACACTGATAAGATGCTAAAACTGTCAAGGCACACCATCAGTTTGTTTGACAAGACACTGCACATTGCAGATCGGAGCTCACTTCTGCAGAGGGGAGGGCTTGAGGAGGGGGCTGTGAGCAGCGGCGTCATGCAGCCGGAACGCTGGGCAGGAGGAACGGGTGAGCGGCAGCCTGCCCATTGCGTTCCGGATCGTTTCGCCACGGGGGCAGGGAAGACGGCGAAACGGACCGGAACGCAACAGGCGGGCTACCGCTCACCCGTTCCTCCCGCCCAGCGTTCCGGCTGCATGACGCCGCTGGCTGTGAGCCTCCAGAACCCTCCAAGAGGCTTCACAACCACCACCCCTTATACCTTTACATGTCTCTGGATGCCGTGATTGCTACAGCGCTATCAGGGCACTCATTCCTGGGCCACTCCCCTTAAGGGGAAATTGCCCTTTTTTGCTCTCTATGGTGGGTCGCAACTACGTGTTGGAAGAGCACTGTCCTGGGCTTGCTGCCTCTCTATGGTGGGTCGCAACTACCTGTTGGAAGAGCACTGTCCTGGGCTTGCTGCCTCTCCCTTCATCTACTTGCGAAGAAGAACCACTCAGCCTGTGAGACCTTCGGCAAAGGCGATTGGGTTTGCATCCAGAGATTTTCTTTTGGGAATGGAGCTGTAATCCGTGAACCCAACCTCCATCCAAGAACAGAAGGGGATGTTCTCTTGCGCAGAGACCCTTTGGGGTGATCTTGGAGTTTGCTTCTGTTCATAGAAGCATTACTCTAGATGTCACCAGTGGTCTGGAGTTAAGCCTAAGTATGTGTAACAGAAGTAATCACTTGCATGAACCCCTTCCTCCACCTCCTTTTTCCTCCCTTGCCCCAGTAATTCATATGTCTCTGTTTTAAATTGTAAGCCCCTTGAGGCAGGGACCTGTTCTGTTTTTCCTTGAGAATTGCCATACACATGGACAACAAATAGATACAATCAGTGATGTCACCCGGGCGCGCCAGGAACCAGAACGCCCGGATGATTGACAGCCCTCCGCTCCTATGGCGGAGGGCTGCCACACCTCCCTGCGCCTCACAGCGCCCGAATCGCTCCATTTCAGAGCGATTCGGGACGCGACGGAGGGCGGGCAGGCCCAGGAGCAGCTCGCCCGTCCTCCGGAGAGGCGGCGCAGCCCGGGCCCGTCCGCAGAACCAGCGGAACGGCGTACCGGGCCGTTCCGCCTGGATGACGCCACTGGATACAATAAATAACAGTTGCCTGTCTGCTGACCTAAACGTCCTTCAGTTGCCTCTGTGTTAGCCCTGATTTGGAAACATCCTCCCACAATGCTCTGCTCTTCCTCCCTTCCTTCCTCCCTGCAGGAGCCAACTTCTCTTTGCGAGAGCTGGGCCTCGAGGACGTCTCGCCTCCACACGGGACTCTGTACAGGACGGATCTGGGGCTGCCCCACTGTGGCTATTCCCTCAGCGCCGGCTCCGATGCCGACACTGAAGCCGACGCCGTCATGTCGCCCGAGCACCCGGTCAGGCTTTGGGGGCGGAACACCAAGTCGGGCCGCAGCTCCTGCCTCTCCAGCCGCGCCAACTCCAACCTCACCCTCACCGACACAGAACACGAGAACACGGAAACTGGTAAGAGGCGGCACCGCTGCATGCTTCTTCTCCTGCTGATGCTTCTTCTCCTGCTGATGCTTCTTCTCCTGCTGATGCTTCTTCTCCTAAGGATGTTTTTGTCCGTTCTGTAGCCCACCTTATAAGACGTGTGATTTGATTATGATCAGTAGTGAAGCTGCAGGGGAGGCACTGCAGTAAGTATTGCAGGCACCGCAACATGCTGTATATGTGGCCCTTCCCACTCGCTGTCAGAGCCATTCTGGGCAGCGACAGTTGCCGTCAGGGCCACCCTTAAGCCAATGTGACCAACGCCATCACATTGGGCCCTGTGGTGTTTTTTGGGGGGGGGAGCGCTCTAGTGTATCACCTCCTGCTGCAGCCGGGATCTCTGTGGGCTGTAGGTCAGTGGGGAGGGCAGAGCAGCTTGACCTTGGGCCTTCCCACCTGACCCTGCCTCTGAACAGCCCAAAATGGGTCTCCTGATGGTGGGTTGATGCGTGACGGCATTATGTCACCACCGTCTATTTCCAGGTGCCGCACTTCGTGTGAGGCACCACAAGTGCTCTTCTTGGTGAGTGGGGGGCCCTGTGGTGAGGTGGGGGGGGTCCCGTGGGAATGCCCTGCATTGGGCCCTGCCGCTCCTAGCCGGCCGTGGTTGCCATCACTGCCCAGAATGGCTCTGACAGCAAGTAGGAAGGGCCTCTTACACAGTGCAATGCAGCACCTGCAATACTTACATTCCACCCCCTCTAGCTACGCAACTGAGCATGAGAGCCCGAAGGGGTGGAAGGGGAAGAGAGGCCTCCTTTTATAGTGCAAAGGCATGGCCTTTTGAACCCCTGTGCAAGATATTCAGCAATGAACTGCTGAAAAGGCTCCTGATGTTTTTGTTGTGAAAAAGCTGCCGCGGCCATTAAGTGGCCTGCAGGCTCCTTGTAGGGCCTTTTCAAAAGGCATTTAGAATTTGACCCTATCGAGCGCTTCTCTGCTCGCTGGCTGGCTCTCCTTTATCTCTCGAACTGATATTCCTGCAGATAATTTCCAAACCCATCCTGACTAACTCCTGTCGCTTATGTAAATAGCCTTGGCTGCTCTCCAAGAGGGGAGAGGGCGACCAAGAGAATATTTTTAGAACGTGCCTTTTATGAAACCTTGAAGGTCACCACAGAGAGCCTTTTTTTCTTTTTTTTTAGTCTCAGCTCTTATCTTCCTGACTGCAAAGATGGCTTATGGTTGTGGGGCTGGGAATGGTTAAAGCTTTGGGGTCCGCAGTTCTGTGAGGAAAGAGAGGGAAACGCAATAACCAGTTGTGGTTTGACCCGAGTCTGTTCAAGAAGGAACAAAAAATGGCTACCAGTCTTGCAGCGCAAGTGGTCTGCTTCTTTGCACCTTTAATTGAATTGCTGTGTTGACAGTTTCTTAATATAGAGGTGATGTTTTGGCCACTGAGGGATCCAGGATTTTGTCTGAGAGACTCCCACGGAATTTCTGAAGTATTTCCCCACCCCACCCCTCCTGCGACTTTTCTCAGCGTGGTTGTCACAACATATGGTCTTTTGCCTTGTTTTTGCATTCGAAGCCTTGTGACACGGCTCTGTCATATGCTACCCTCTGCGGCTTCTGTTTAATTTAAGTGCGAGAAACCTATTAGGCTTCTGTTCAGCGATAACAAATACGTTACACAAGGGATTTTTTTTTAAAGGAATAAACAACTTTGCATGGAACTGGGAGCTGCCATAGCCTCTCTCAGCAGGAGCTTCAGACCAGTAGTGTTGTTATGGCAGAGACGCCACTGACATCCCTGAATAGCTCTGATGGTCCGGGGGAACGGCATCTTGCATGCCATGTTGCAGCTCCTGCAATGCTTACTCCTCCCCAGTGGTGTTATTCTACCGGAACGCTGGGCGGGACATCCGGGTGATCGACAGCCCGCCCGTCGCATTCCGCAGCGTTACGCCGTTTGCGTAACGTACGCAAGCGGTGTAATTGGTTACGCAAACGGCATAACGCTACAGAACGCGACGGGTGGGCTGTCCATCACCTGGATGTCCCGCCCAGCGTTCCGGTAGAATAACACCACTGCTCCTCCCCCCAGTAGCTACAGGGTGACCAAATTAAGGGAGCTGCCTTGGAGCCAAACTACATATAACATGACATGCTTTGATTTTCTTGGATAAGGAACCGTCAGATCACATAAACACAGATCAGGGCTGCAACTTGGGGCCAAGAAGCTCAGGGAAAGGTCCTGCCGCTCACCAAGTTCTGATCCAGATCGTTCCCCATCCCAAGTTCTTTTTGTCACTGGCATCAACATGCCCCCTTCCTTCTTTTCTAGCACCCAGGGCAGTGGTGAACCGCTGCATTGTTGTGTTTGTATAGAGTGAAGCTTTAGTGCTGGTTTTAGTGCTGCTTGGTGCTTTGTTGTAATAAGGTTTCCATGAGATTCGGATAAGGCACATTAGATGCCAATCCTGGGGGAAACCACAGATAAGCAGCTCCCCTCCCACTCGCCATTGTCCTGGGCCCAGAATGGCTCTGAGGAGGGTCCACTAATAGGGTGCATTGAGGTGCCTGCAGGACTAGCCACACCATCCCTCTGGGAGCTGAGCTCCGGTTCTGGATGGAACCAGTGTTGACTGACAGTTGCCAGGAGGAAAGCTACCACTGGAAAGTTTCATCAGCTTTTGACTCTGGTCCAAAAATGGCAAAAATTACCACCACCCCCAGTGATGTCATGCAGGGGGGAACGCGGGGGTACGCGAGTACCGGTTTCTAGGATTACGGCTGGCCCCGCCCATTCGCCCGCCCACTTGTCGACTCCGCACCCTGCAACGTTTGAATTTCCTGCACGTTTGAGTTGCCTGCACGTTCTCAGAGCCAGGCAGGCAGGCAGGCAGGCCGCGAGCAGAGCCTTGCCTTGCCACTGAAAAATGAGCTGCTCTGGGGTTTTGGAACTGTTGGGTCACTTTAACATGATGCCAGGCCTCCTTAACATTTTCTAGGGGTGCTGTGGAATACTGTTGCAACTGTTGGGTCAGTTTAAAATTGTCTGAGGCCTCAAAAAGGGCTTTTTTCATGTCCCTTCCTGCCACGACCCCACTTCCGGCTTATGACGTCACTTCCGGTGGGCGGGTCCCAACACGTGCCAATCAAAAGTGAGTACCTGTTCTTAAATCATTTAGATGACACCACTGCCCCCCATCACTATTTGAAAGTGTGAGAGCAAAATGGGGAGAGGGGGCAAAGGCATTTTGATGCAGTACTAAAATGTAAGGCGTTGTGTGTTGATTCCCCCTGGGTTGGCTCATCAGATGGGCTTCCGCTTGACTTTTACAACGGAGCAAGGATAAAAGAAGAATCAACTGGAAGACGTACATCTGTGGGCGGGCGAGAAAACAAAACAAGGACCGCTTTTAAAATAAGCAAATGTGAACCCCAGGGAAGGGAAACCTCCCTTGTGATTCAGTGGTACAACTGTGGATTCATAATGCTGCTAACCAAGTCACTTCGAGGACGCTCGAGATGTGATAGGAGAAATATTTCGACAGACAAGACATTGTGCTAAGAGCAAGCGCAAGCCGATGCAACAGAATGAGTGAGCTTACCGGATACATTGGTGCAGTCAATATTAATTGCTGACTGCATTGATAGAAGTTATAGCCTTTAGCTGCGGTCAATACGGAGTTTTATAAAACTGCCATCAATAGCAGGTTTTATAGAGGCCATTAAAGCCCATTTTTCTCCCATCGCACGTTCACGTCAGCAACTTTTGTATGTTTCCTCATTAATTATGCAAAATAAATAATCAGTATCGAATTCTGATGTCTATACAACCGTTCTGGATAGTTTTATAGTTCAGGGCCTTCGAAGGTTCTTGGTTTTTGAAAGGAGGGAGGCTGGATTTGCTCCTCATGTATCAGATTGCCACGGCTCTGCCCATTTCTTTGTTCCTCGGAGGGCAGGCCTTTTAGGGCAAGTTCAGACATGCGTTGGAATCAGGTGTGTGGCCTCACGCTCTGATCGCCCTTGAAGGCTTCAGGTTGAATTGAATTTGGCTCAATGCAAAGGTGACTGGGGACCAAATGCCTTAACTGGCTGCTGAACAATCTTTTGCTTGAGGTGTCATCAGTGGTAGAGAACATGGTTGACATGCATGGTTTGCATCAGTGGTGGGATTCAAATAAATTAACAACCGGTTCTCTGTCCTATGTCTGGGGCACCTGGTGGGCCGCTGTGAGATACAGGAAGCTGGACTAGATGGGCCTTTGGCCTGAGCCAGTGGGGCTGTTCCTATGTTCCTATGAGTCCATGTCTCATAGGATTCTTTTTACCTCTTATTTCCCTCTAGTATTGCTTGTCACATATTAGGCTGCTTGTATCACATCCGTTTACATGAATGTGTTGCTACCCCACCCTAGTTTTATAGTTGTTGTTATAGTTGTTGTGCATGGTTTTCTCTATAGGGGAAAGACATGGTGAACAGCATAAAGGAAGAAAAATATTATGTTTGTTATAGGCATGTTCATTCTCAAGCATCATGTATTTTAAAACCTGCTTACATGTTTTCTTTCACTCAGGGCACAATCCTGACTTGGAGTTAGGCTGGCACAATTAGACCAGCACGTTTTCACCAATCTTGAAGTCAGGGAGGATGGCACACGTTTGTGTGCTGGCCTCTCTGACTCCAAGAGTGGTCCAAACACACTTGACAGTGTCCCTTGTGCCGGCCAAACTTTGCTGGCCTAACTATGCCAGCCTCACTCCAGGTTAGGATTGCACTCTCAAACTCACACTTCATCATCGATGTTTATCTCCCAGAAGCAGGAGGAACATATTTTCACATAGTCCTCATCTTTGAGGACTTTTTCCAAGGAGGAAAAGGATTTTCTGTGAGGAAGGCATGTTCGTTTCTTTGGTCTTTCCCATCATTGCTTACTAGTCATGTCTGAAAAACAATAAAATAAAGTTTTTTTAAAAAAGACTAATGAGAAGCAAAAATGCCCATTATACAATTTCTACTTCCATTCTCTCTTGCATATAATGGTTAATGGTTCTCATGAACAAAAATGTCTCATTTTTCCTGAATATATCGAGGAGCATACCTGTTGCTAAGCTCTGTGAGGCTGGAAGCCAGCCAGGGAAAAATCCAGTCCAACTTCTGCAATGCAGTGTGAGGCTTTTCCTCAGCTAATTTTGGACAATACAGTATTTTTTGTATATTTTGTGTTTTAGACAATTCAGGAATTAATGAGACCTGTTTAATGGATAGCCCCTTCTGCCCTAGTTTACACTTACAATCAGCTCTGTGCAGGAACTTGGTCCAGCTTGTTGGTCTCAACAAACTATCGTTTATTCCAGTACAGGAATGTTGTGAGGGTATGTGAAAGGTGGGGTATAAATCCTTCAAAATAAAATTAAAATAAATATTGCGACAAGGATGTGTTGCGGTGAATGTCCGTCGTCCCTGCGTCCACCGTCTTTGCAGGCTTAATTTCTGCATATCATATTGAACTTGCTGCAACAAAGAAGAACAAAGGATCAGGAGTGATCAAAAGGGTGAGGTGGGGTCTTTGGCAGCCCTATTGATAATATAGATGCAGAGACTGGGTGGGTCCTGATTGTGTGGTTTTCAAACTGGGGCGTTGCGGTCAGTGATGGGATCTGCAAATCAGGATCCGGAATGCTGGGCGGGACTTACGTGTGATTGGCAGCCCGTCCGTTCTGTTCCGCCGACTGCCCATCCGCCGCGCGGGCTGCCCTGGCCTTGGAGGGGGCGCCTGCTCGCCGGGGGGGATGGGTGAGGGGGCGCACCGGGCGGGTGAGGGGGCGCACCGGCGGGCGGGCAGGCGGCGGAACAGAACGGACGGGCTGCCAATCACACATAAGTCCCGCCCAGCGTTCCGGATCCTGATTTGCAGATCCCATCACTGGTCGCGGTGCCCCAGCTGAAGAGCCCTTGCTATTTCCTCTTAAGCATCTTGGCTGCTTGGGTTGCCTGCCTGAAAATTTGGTCCTTCCCAATGTTCCCCTTGCTGTTGTCTATCAAATGTTTGTGGAGGATCCATGCTGCAGAAAAAAACATGGACCAAAAGAACGATAGCAAAAGCCCAGCTTTCTGGCATAAAGCAAATCACTGGCAGTCTCATCTAATTGAGGAGCCAGCTGACCCTTTGGCTCTTGGTATTAAGCAAACATTAAGCGACGAGGAGGCTCAGTGTACGCCATGGGCCTTTACACATACGTTGGGACTACAAAATACTGTTTTTTTATGACGAGAGCGGCCATCATGGCATAGCTATCCCATTTGGTGCCTGTTTTAGTAGTTTATCCTCCCCCTGATCACAATTCAATATTCAGGCTCCCTCTAATCCACTTTGGATGGCTTTAAATTTGACACGGCGCTGGAAGTGTCACGGCAACACAATGAAGATCTCTCGAGATGAAGAGTATAATAATCGTTTTGGTTTTGGCCAGCCTGCGTTTGGGCATCTGGTTCCGCCAAAAGATAGTTCATTAGCCCTCAAAAACCGACCAAAACAAAACCGTCCATCTTCTTAAAACGCTGAGATAATGTTGCACATCTGCTAGCCTGCTCTCAGACATAAACCTGAGCATGTTTTTATACTCTGCACCATCTGCTTTCAAGCATCTCTTGTTTCACAGGCCAGGCATATATGTCGTCACATACTTATGCGTACATGGACACACACTTGGATGAAATGTATTCTCCCCCCCCCTTTCTTTTCAACCCATGAATGAGGCTACCATTCTAGACCTTTAAAAACACAAGGTTGGCTTTGCTATCTACTGTGAGTCTTCACTTGCCATGCCAATCCCTTCAACTTTTCCTTTTAGGCCTTATAGACTATTCAAAAGTGACCTTAAAGGCCTTAACAATCCTGTTGGATGGAAGCCATGAGACACTGTACAATTCTGCATGTTGTGCTTCTGTTATACCAGGGGTAGCCAACCTACAGCCATACAGGACGCATCTGGCCTGCCATCCGAAATCATCTGGCCTGTAATCCCAAAAAGATATACCCACCTGGCCCACAGTGGTCCTAAAAAATAATTCAAGTTTGTAATTCTATCTCATAAGGCTTACAGCAGTGAATTTCAGACCTTTTAGCACTGGGACCCACATTTTAGAATGACAGTCTGTCCGGGACGCACCAGAAGTGATGTCATGGCCGGTAGTGCCATCACTGTGATACCAGAGAACATGCTCTGGGTGTTTCATTTCCTATTATCTTTCGGTTCTGACTTCAGCACATTTAAGTAAGCTGCTTGTGGGATGGGGGAATGGGAGTCCATTAAAGTGTGTGCTATATTGCTTTGGGGTGCATTGGTGCTTGGAGGAATCCTGGAATTTTGAGTTCATTCATTCATTCATTCATTCATTCATTCATTCATCTAAGTTCCGTCTCTAATGTATTCATTTAAAGTTTATATTTAAATTTATTTATTTTTCTGGCCCTTGACAGCATGCCAAGGTGCATCCTTAGCATTTGATGGCATTTGATCCTTGGATATTTGATGCATCCTTCTGGCTAAAACGTTTGGGGAACCCTGGGCTATGACCCCTGGGCTATGACATCACTTCCAGTTTAATGGCATCAGTTCTGGTTGATCCCGACACAAGTGCCATTCCAAAACCAGGGGTCTTGGTGCTAAAATGTTTGAGAACCAGTGCTGTAGAAAGCAGCCTTGCAATTGTCTACTCTGGTCTGAGCTTTACTGCTTCTTCACCGTTCTGCCACCCTCAAGGGTCGCCTTATCAATGTGCAGAAGGAGCTGTGGACGATCGATTAGCCTTACCTCATTCTGAGCTGGTTTCTTAGACACAGCTCAATATCAACATCTCCAAACCTGAGAGTCGGCCAATAAACATGGACTGTCATTGACCTCAGAGGCAACCTTCACCCTTTATCTTGCACTGGAGCTAATTTGGAAGACATTTGCTTTTAATAATAATAATAATAATAATAATAATAATAATAATAATAATAATA